>CAESWR010000010.1:97242-115886 GCA_903171835.1 Mullus surmuletus | reverse complement strand
TTTTTTACAAAACTATTCTTGGAGAGTTGGATGTCTTAGATTCTCTTAAAGCAACATTCAAAAATCAAATTCTTTCACTGGTTATTTTGCAATTGCCTTTTGGCTTTCTGCGTCTCCTTCATATCGCAATCACAGCACTGATATTAAAACCTCAAACGTTGCATCACTCAACAACTAAAAGCTCAGATGAAAACTCTCTGTGTCCAAATGTTTTATCAGAGCATCCCACTATTGCCCAGAAATATGCATTTTCTTGATAATTCATAGTTTTACCTCTGTGCTGTTGCTATTCTTGGTGACGTCTCCCTTGTAAAGGAGATTTTTGATCTCAAACTTACTTAGACTTAGACTTTTTATTGTCATTGTACGAGACATACAACGAAATTATAGCAGCAAGGAGTGGTGTTTCCCTTAAAAAAGAGTTGAATAGAATAGAATAAAATAAAATAAAATAAAATAGAATACATAAAAAGTTAAGTAGTAATTACATTTAATGTAAATTTTATGTGCAACAGTGCAGCGTCACGGTACAGCAGTGCAAACACTAAAAAAGGGACTAACCTGGTTTGTGAGCATACAAAAATACTGTTGGTGTATTCATCATTCCCTATTTCCCTACTAAAATAGCAGTCATAGCCTTGTCACACTATGTTATGTTACACTACTTTGAAGCACATTGACTCAGAGTAAGAAAAGAGGGAAAAACAGACGTGTCTGCGTCGGTTTATTATTGTGGCTACACGTCAATGACCTTATGTGAGCCAACTGTACAGCATTTCCTGTTATTAGCACACTTGTATTCCCACAGAAAGAGTCTATCAGTTTGTCACAATCAGACATCCGTCTGTTCAAAGACATCAACAGCTCCATTGGAGACACATAGCTAGAATCCATGTAAACAACCTGCTTTTTGCTGAGTTCAGTTCCTCCGGACTGGGAAATTAGAGGCAAGGTCCCCAACCCCAGAATTTAGTTCAATAAGTCTGTCTGTGGAAATACATGGATTTTGAAAGCTTTCCCAGTTAAGGTATGTCTGCTCTGTTGGAACATGGTTGTCCTTTCCTGTCAGATTTTCCATTTTGCAAATGCCTGTTTGTCCAGTCTAGCAGTCTAGCAAACTGAGCTGGTGTTGATCTTAATGCATTAATGGAAAAATGGATCCAAACAAACTAGTATGATGGATTGCTTAGGAATCAGACACAATTGTATAATTCTATTGTTATTCTTGAAGTGTATTCTTTTCCTTATCCTCTTAAAAGCCCAGGTGAAAAAATGTGATATATAGCAGAGCCGGAGCCTCAAGGCAATTTATTGCCAGCAGAATCTCTTTTTGGCTTTTACTAAAATGCTTCAAAAGCTGTGCACCTTCCTTGTCTCATGCAGCAGCCTTTAAATTTGATTTGAGATTACATTCTAAATCGTGTCACAACCTGACACAAGGATTTGAATTATAGATAAAATATTTTTCTATCTCTAGTTATTAAGTGTTTAAGTCAAATCCTCTCTCCAGCCTTCATGGAGGGCCGTGAACATTTTTCAAGCTAATGACTTGATTAGGGTGCAAAACATTCACATGATGTGTACGGCTCTGCTGTTGCTGTATTTCCAGGTAATCAATCACACAACACGACTTGAGCGACAACTCCTTGAAAATTCCCTGTCAACCAACAAGCTGGAAAAACAATTAATTGCCCAAACAAATGAAATAAACAAGCTGAGTGACAAAAACAGGTGAGGAAGAGTCCGTAAATTACGCTTATA
Source organism: Mullus surmuletus (assembly GCA_903171835.1). Lineage (NCBI taxonomy): Eukaryota > Metazoa > Chordata > Actinopteri > Syngnathiformes > Mullidae > Mullus > Mullus surmuletus. The sequence goes on along the minus strand of CAESWR010000010.1, from coordinate 114,125 downwards.
GTGGAAACGTGACATCTAAAACGGAATTTGCCTCTCCTAAGCTTCCTGGAGAAGAAAGTTGAAGAGATGGAGGGGCAGAGGCAGGCGGAGCTGAGGACGCTTCAAGAAGAGAAGGAGCAGCTTCAGACACTGCTGCAGAAGCAGACAGCCGTCATCGGCGAGCTGGAGAAGCAGCTGCTCAAAGTCTCCTCCAACAACAGCGTCCTGCAGCGTCAGCAACAGGAGCTGCTGGACACCGTCAATAACCTCATTAGTGCGCTCTCCGGCAGTGGTGCATCAGGTGGGTACGGTGGCTTTACGTTACTTTAACTATGCGCATTCATCATACTGACAGTTCCGGTGCAGAGTTGCCAGGACAACCACTCTTTTTTAACCATTAAAAGCGATGGGTGGACGTATAACCCCCAATGGAATCGGTTTAATGAGAGCGAACCACAGACATGGGTTGAATTGAATTTGTATATCCAAAAGCCCGAATAGGTTGATGGAGTCAATTGTATGGGGCTTTTTTTTTTTTATGGAAAATGTGAACATGACTAATTTCTTCCGCAGAGAGCAAAGCGGCCATGATGCAGGACACGCCGACCACCTATACCGACTGTTCTGCTGTCTTCAAGTCGGGCAGCACCCAGAGTGGGGTCTACACTCTCACATTACCCAACACCACGCTCGAAGTTCAGGTAGAGCAAAGCAGACCCTCTATATCCATTAGGTGTAAATTGAATTCTTTAAAAAAAAATGTGGGGGGTGGGCTGCTGTGGCCGAGTTATTAAGGACCCCTCGGCATGTAATTGTGCACACTGATCCACACATTCACACAGCCTTGAAAATGCAATAACGCTGCACATCACTGGACTGAGTGTTCAAACAGTGCTTGAGGGAAGGGTGGTTCAATTAAAATGCTCTCGGAGCCCCATTAATGATGTGCATGCTTGAGCTAAATCTGTGATCTCCTTAGATACTTTTCAGCAAGTTAGACCTGAGTCCTGTATATCTTCGCCGTGACCAACATTTGTTTAAGCCAAGATGGAATAAGATGTCAATGTCAATTTATAAAAGGGCATGAGTTCTTCACAGTACATGAATGGTGAATTATTAATTGGGGAACCACCTTTTTCTTTGTGTTTGAAGGCTTTCTGTGACATGGAGACGGAGGGAGGTGGCTGGACAGTACTACAAAAACGCTTTGACGGTCATGTTGACTTTCACCGTACGTGGCAAGAGTATAAAAAGGTAAAAAGCTGTCAGTGAGGAATCCTGGCTCTAAAAAATATCACAAAGGCCACAGGTTTCATTCCAAATTCACAAAGCAAAGCGGGGGTAAGACCTGATTCTGGAGTTTGGCTGAAAGCGTTTTCACAGCGCTGTGTTTCTGCACCGTTCTGGGCACAAAGGCTGTGCAGAGGACACGAATAAAGCCACAATTACAAGCTTGGTGATGCCAATAACCAGTTGCTTTTCATAAAATATTCTCACCAGCTGCATAATGTTTAGATATAAAGAGTACATTTAATGATTGTTTCACCATATCCCTACACAAAGATCATTACAAAAAAAAACCTTGTAGCTTCTTCGTTCCTGCCTTAATGCATGTTCAGCTAAAGCAATACAATCTTAGTTATCGTGTTATTGGGTTCTTTCAAATTAGGGGTGATGATTACAACATAAAGTAAATACAATAATCTTGAATGTCTGTTTTATTTAAATGAAAAAATCTACTACGTATGTGTAACAGAAGTGTCTTTTATGCCTTTGTAGGGTTTTGGAGAGCCTTTGGGTGAATATTGGTTAGGAAATGAATTTGTCTCCAAACTGACAAATCAACAATCTTACAAACTCCGGATCCAGCTGAGTGACTGGGAAGCAAACTCTGCGTTCTCCCAATACGATCAGTTTTCGTTGGATGGCGAAGCACAGAATTACAGGTTGGTTGCACTGACAACATCAAAGACATTTTCTCCTCATTAAAAAAGTGCTCGATGGCGAGTGGAAATTATAAAGCTGCAACATTTTGTTTCTGCTTTAAGCTAAACCTCCGCAGCTCGCAGAGCTAAAGTTAACAAGGACAAAGGAGCCCATCAGCAGGCAGAAGTGCTTTTCTCAGACAACTGTGCTTTTGAAGTCTGCTATCCTGAAAATATATCAGAAACTATTAATTTTCCATTAAGAAGCATGGCAAGCTCAGCTTCAAAACTCACTCTTACAATCATTATGAATAAATTAACACCTATGTTGGTTACTACCTTCAAAGGCAATATTGTCCTTTTGACAAGGTGCATTCTAGGACCTGGACTATAAAAGTCTCCCAAACAGACTCATCGTTTGAAGAAGTGAAGTGGTGTAACTATGGATTTCACACATCTCTACAAAGCTGGAAGCAAATCAATCCTGCTGTTGTTACAGTATAGAAAAGTCTATTTTAATTATCTGCAAAAGGTTCAACATTTTCTTTTTGAATTAAATTCTTGCAATCTCTAGTTCCTGACTGTACCCATGTTAGTATGCTACTTTTTAACCTTAAAAAATAGTAAAGAAATTCCTGTGGTAGAGGTTTTTGCTTTATAGTACTATTTACTTCCTGATGTGCTGGCGTCAGGCCAAAGAAAATGTAATAAAACTGACTAGCATTTGAAAAATAGGAAATACATAAAATGTCTTGGATTTTTAACATTCAGTCTGCACGTCTTGGCAACAACACAACTTTCAGAGGTACTGTCTTCTTCTTTGAATTTGACAAACAGACCCTGAAATTCAGTTAAGTTCTTTTTCACGCCCCCTTAACTGTGACCAATCTGGCCTACAGTAAATTGGCTCAGTAATGCAAATACTTCCAACAAAGAAACCGTACATGCAGCTTTATGCAACGTAAAAGAAAAAGTGAAAACACCACACCGTATCAATCACAGAGTTGCTTGCCTAATTAGCACTAATTAAAATGAATATCGCTGTAGAACTAAAATAGATGTTGCAATTCCATAAACAGCAGCACAGCTTGAGCCACACAACTGTACAAATAAGTTGCCTTTTGAGGAACAGCAATTACAGACTTCCTCTTATTCCTTCCTTCATTTTTCCTTTTTCATTCTACAGGATACACCTTAAAGCCTACAGTGGAACAGCAGGCAAAGTAAGCAGCATCGGGCAGCCAGGAAGTGATTTCAGTACAAAGGATGCAGACAACGACAAATGCGTTTGCAAATGCTCGCAACTCACAACAGGGGGTAAGGAACACTTTTTGTAAATGACTTGTGCTTTTCGCAATTGTGCTCACGAGGAAAACACAATGCTTTGCACGACTTTGTGATGGGCACTGGTCACAGAACGAATTCCCACCCGCCCAAAATCTTTCTTGGCACTTCCTCCCAAAAATCTTCAAGGCCATATTAAGGGCTCCTGCACTTTTGTCGCTATGTCAAAGAGCACAATTAGCTCGGAGTTAATCACTGATCAACTCATCGGGGAATTCGGCCTCTACAGCGGCTGACATTAATAGCCTGGGAACAGAGCTTTTTCCTTTCTCCTCTTGGAGCTTAAAGGTCCTCCTCCATTCCGCAGAAAGTGACTCCGCTGCCAGAATTTTTGTCTCGCTCTGTATCGGGTCTGTCAAGTGAGCATGAAAGCAAGAAAACTCTAACCCTATCCCCTTTTCCCATGAGGTCTTGCTCACAAGGGGGCTCTTTATGTATATTGTGAACAATTATGACTGAGTGAGTACTGACCCGAGGGGCGAAAAATGTTTTCTGGAAATAATTTGATCTTGTCAACACAAGTGTGAGTGTGTGAGTGTGATATACTGAATCTCACCTGTGAATATCAAAAAACTGTTTCTGTCACAAAATATTTACACCAAACATTGCAGCCGTCAGAATGTCCTATGACCAGTAAATATTCAAAGCCAAATGGCATGTTGAAAAAAGAGATTTGACAAAAAAATCTCTGAAATTCTAAGCTTTTTTTAACCTTTTTACAAACAACAAATCATTATATTAATATTGGTTATTTTGTCCAATTACCCCATGTAACCTTGATGAATCTCATCAATAAAACTAAATCATTGATAAAGATGTTAATGCATAACCAGGTTTCCCATTCATTATTGGCCAGATGGCAAATTTCCTACACATCATTCAAATGTGTCATTATTAAATGTCCTGGGGAGGGAAATCACAAGGTTTAGTTTAAGAGTTTGCTCTGTGACCCCCACCCCCTTCCCCCACCCAGAGAACATGTATAAATATATATATGTATATACCTCTACTTGTGCCTGATGAGCAGGTTGGCCCCTGGCATGGCCTCCTCCTTATCAATTTGACGTAATGTAAAGTGGTTTGATTGCTAATAAGTGAAGAGAGCGCCACTGAAGCCCCTCTAACATTTTTTCTGCAGTTTGAAATCAGCGGATAAATACATTCCGTTGTGCAGACCGAAATGAAAATCCATTCTTTACACCCTGCCTGAGTAATTCTATGGAAGCATCTGAATATGAAAGGCCTGCCTTGACACATGACCCGGAGAGAAGAGTGTACTGTCACCTGCTGAATATGCGCCATGGCCCTGATGAGCTAATGATAAACGTGAAACACAAAGAGCTCAGGCGCAACGGGGGAAGGCAACATGATAATAGCTTGAAAAAATGCAATTTGATGCTTATCGTTTATGTTTTGTTGTTTTAGGTTGGTGGTTCGACGCCTGTGGCCCGTCCAATTTAAATGGGATGTATTATCAACAAGGCCAAAACTCAAATCGCTTCAATGGCATCAAATGGTACTACTGGAAAGGCTCTGGCTACTCACTGAGGTCCACCACGATGATGATCAGACCGGCAGACTTCTCGGGTTACCTTTGAACTGCCACTCAGACTTTAACCTCACGGGAGATAAATTCTGGCCTGACAAGACATGCAACTTGCACCAAAAACAGAAATTTTAAAAAGGGAGCCAAAGCACTTGGTGGGAACATTTCTACAAAGCATTTGCGTGCAAAGACGTATTGTGCACATCTCTACATGTTTAGTGTCTATATTGGAATATAGAACATAGAACACTTTAGTATTGACACTGAGTAAAATGTGAGATTCATTCATTCATTTCATCCTACACCACCATAAAAAAGACTATGGTACAACATGAAAATGAGTGGTTAAACAATTGGCTAAACTACTGGATAAGTTTGTGTTGAATGTCAAAAATGTATATGTTAAGTGTCCTAAAATGTTTCGCTTTAGATAACTTTTTTTTTCTTGCAGAGGATATATGTACATTTGTTGTTTAATTTATGTGAGATTCATAGGATGATATTTAATATTATAAATGAAATTTGCATTCTGTTTCCTTTCCACTCCAGAGTTTCATCCTGCATGCTAGTTGCTATTTTCAAGCCAGTTAGCATTTACATTGCACATGAACAAGGAGGACTTTTTTCACCTGATTTTCTATAAGGTTTTTGATATGTCTTTTCATAGTGTGAAAATATATTTATATTTATATGATGTTTCATATGAAACTGCTGATGTTTCATATGAAACTGCAACGATTTTTTGGCAGAAATGAATACGATGGATAAGCCCTAACTCTTTTTCTGGAAAGTTCACATGGACCACATCACTACAACTTTTTCAGCCGTGTTTTTATATCTTCATGCATCTAGTGGACAATAAAACTTAGATCCAGAATGCTCCACACTTGCAATGTCTTTTGTTGTGTATCATGATTCAGTTTCATGTTCCCTATCACATTAAAATTCATATTCCAAAACTCTAATATATTGTCTCTGGCGTTTATGCAGGTGAATAACAATAGTAAATGTACCAGGTAACCGGCTGCTAATATTTGACATTGGTCAGGTCAAGAATGGACAGGCCCAAAGAAGCAAAAAACTGACCCGAGAAGAAAGTCATGTGGCGCCGCCAAGGCATAAAAATATTTTGTCCATCACAATAAAAGCCATCATTCAATATCAAGAGGAAATGTGTTGACATGTGTCTGCAGCAGGCCCCCACATCTCCCCCTGCAGTGTGGCAGCAGAGGACAGTGACTCATGGATGACAAGCTCAGGAAGAGGCAACATCCACATTTCACACAGGATGCCTCAGGAAAAACAGCCAGACTGAAAATGGATGACTGGCAATAAAAATTAGCAGCTTTCCGACCAACTTCCTCTGCTTTGGTTTCACGGGCCATTTATTAGCGTGTGTGTGTATGTGTGTCAAGACCGGGCATTGAAAACATGACTTGAGCCATTTGGAGAAAAAAAGGGGGAGTGTGTATCTTGAGTCTAAGCTTGTGCTGGCTTTTACTGACAAGGATGAAGTGACAAATGTGTCTGTTTAATTTAGATGGTGATGGAATACTTCATCATTGACATATGTCAAATCTTCAGCCATTAAAATTCATGACACTAACAGTACCTCTCTTCACAAAAAGAACAAAATGGGGTAGTTTAATGTTTCATAGCACTGACAGTACTTCATAAAGTTTTGCCTCTGGTTTTATTTTGGCACTACTACTGCTCGCATGCTGGCACTCACCTGTGCTGCTGGGAATTGCTCCGACAGTTCATACGGCTCTTCTGGAATCCACTGCCTTTGCTCCAAACACCAGAGAATCTACTCAGAGATGTACAAAATCAGTACATCATCACTTCAATTTAATACCGTGGACATAACAGGCTTCATACCCATTCAAAAGAGAGGATCCAGCAGCCACGAGCAATGCCCAGCAGAATATTGAGAGTCCGTCTGTGTTCCCCAGACACCACGTGAGTTGTGCTTTCGCAAACTCGGTCAGCAATCACGAATCCCCCCAGTGCTTTCACCACTTGAACCACGGTGTGCTGCTTCCTATGCCGGGTCAACAGCAGAGTAGAAAGCGTCCACAAAATATAAGTTTGAAACACAAATACAGCAAAGTTCTTCGGTGGTAACCGGTGGTATGCATAAAGAGATTGTGACTGACTGTTTTCAAATGTAATTTTAAATGTTACTTACTCAGTGGGCATGCTTGTCATGACCAATGTCCTCACAGCCTAAAGAGAAAAAAATATGACAATAGTTTCTCAGATAAATGTTGTTTCTCAGTAGTGTCATTTTTCTGTGCTGTTCTCTCACAACGATGTTATGTCTAGATTGCAGTTACGAGCATCACGATGGGATCCACATCCAAGGAAACGCAAGATGGATTGTGTAACAACAGCCACATATTTGGCTAACCGTGAAATATTGTGGAGTGATCACAGTGATTTATCTTGCTTATTTATTGGCTTGAGAGTGTGGGAGCAGAAATCAACAAAAGCAGGTGTTAAATGTGGGGCCTGTGCATCCCACCATTCACACTTTTCACAGCCAATCGCACCTAAAATACAGATGTCTGGACTTCGAAATGTAATACAGAGAGTGGTTCTTTTAGTACATTAGCATAAATATACTGTAGAGCCATTCATTTGTTTGGTATAGCACTGAGCAGCTATAGTCGTGTAAAACAACAGCAAAGAAACCCATGCACTTCTAATAACCCTGTCAGAGGCATTGAGGCATTGAGGGCACTGGAGCTAAAGTGTTCATTTGTAACCCGACAGCAGCGGACTGTTCAGGCACGTACTTTGGCCCCATTACAGCCGGTTGTCAGCACACCAAACACCTGAGCAGCGGTCGCAAACAGGACCTCCGGTCCCCTTTCCTCTCCCAGATATCTGCTCCCCCAGCTGGAAGTCAAGGGTTAAGGTCTGCCGCGCACATTGGTGCCAAATGGTCCCACCAGCCCCACCCACAACACTCAACATCCCATTATTTGTGATAAGCAAGTTGGGATGCCAGTGAATTGGATTCCGTCATGGCGCGGCTGTGACACCAATGTTGTCCCCACAAGCTTCCTTCGGCGGGAAATCAATTACTGCTTGTTGATATTGTGATTTGCCTTCAATCCACAACAGGGCTGCTGAAAAAGTGGCCAGAATCATTGCTTATTCAGAGGCCTTTCACATGAAGTTAAACAACTCAAAATATGAGCAGTTACTGTGAAGGATCTTCAAAAGGGTCTTTGGCTTATCTAATGGTGAGGACATGTTCTGGCAGCAGTCTGAGAAAGCAGCCACCGAAGAACGCGTTGCACATAATGAGCCTTCGACAAAGAACCGGCGTGAATTACCACATGCTCCCTGAGCACAAATGAAGGAAATTCTTTACTGTATGACTATGTCTCCTTGATGGCTGCGACTCAGCACACACCGAAAATAACACTATTCAAAAATTCACAGAGACATGGGGATGTGAGGTCCCCCCGCAAAAGATGAGGTCAAAAGGCTTTTGTGAGACTCGTACGGCAGCTTGAAAAAGTAAGAATAACAGATTATATCGCTCGTCCCGACTGAAGAGTGGCTTACTTAAACAGACAAAGCTTTTATGGGATCAAATGCTGTGTGGACACAGTCATAGCAACTTCTAATATTGCAGCAGGGTTACCTTTCATTCTTTAATTTACTGGAAAGAGTTTGCCCTCTCAAAGTAAAAAAAAAAAATCCCAGATATCTAGCATAAATTTAACACCTTCTTCACCTTTTTCTGTCTGCACACGTCTTTTTTTCAAGCCAGGGGGAGTAAAGGGTGTCATACAAGGGTGGAGCATCTCCAACCGAAAAACCTCTGAGCTATTTGCATTTTAAGATAGAACATTACGGTTTTAACTTGACCGGTTCATGAAGGCCAGTCTGACAACTCAAGAATTACCATTAAAATAAACCAACAAACAGATAATAACAATCAAATTGTGAAAGAGAGGAGGGATGTTTAAGGCTGTTAGCTCTTGCCTCATTAGTTTACCATTTGTACCTACTAAACTATGAAGTGAAGTTTGTTATCACTGAGCTTCGTGTCAGTCTGAAAAACAAAATCTACGGTTTCTGATCCCCTACAACAGCACAGCCTTCATTAACAGCAATATGGAACTTGTTTTCGAGATGGTCTATCAGAGGACAAACAGAATTTGATATCAGATTTGGACATTAATTTCTCGCTTGAACCGTTAGAGAAAAGTAAGCATAAAACGATTCCCTCGGGGGATGTGATGTAATGTTTGTCTTTTTCCAGCAACAGCTTGTTGAGGTTACCAGCGTAACGAAAACACAGCCCAGGTGCATATCACAAGCAAGGAAGTTGTACGCTACTATCACAGAGGCAAAAACACAGGAAGCCCCCAGGACCAGACAGAGCCTCTCGGCTTAATGCGTCAAAAGCCCTACGGCTATGGAAGTGTGTGACCTGACTGAGGAAATACTAAAAAAGAAATGACACACACACCAGCAGCACACTAGCAATGGCTGGTTTACCTCCAAACCTTGAATTGCAGAACACAACAAATGACAGGAATCTTATATTGTGCAGCTGTAGTAGTTTTAAGTATTTTTTTAGTCAAGTAACGATTGTGTTGATGTGCAGCCATCAGTCAAAATGTGTAGAATATTCATTTTTCTGTAAGAGGGTAAAAGCAAAGCAATGGATGCAGTTTATCCAAAATATTGCAATGATTAAGTGAAAAAAATTATATAAAATTGATATCCCATATAGCTGATTGTTTGAATATGCGTTTTTGGAACATTTCTTGTCTAAACCAGTGTACAGAAAATTAGAAAAATAAATAAATATATAAATGACATCTAAAGAAGCACTTGAAAGTTTAATTCAAATGACAAAAAACATTTTTTACCTTTGTCTTGACCATCTTCTGAAGACTTTCATTCTCTTCGCCTTCTGACGGGCTCTCCGTCACGCCAGCTGCAACTGTACATTCATTTCCTCTACCTACATTTGCAAAGAAGGGAAAACAACTGAAAACAGCATGGGGGCACGTCAGTCAAGCAATCACGCAGCAGGCGCAGGTTTGGTTTTGGCTTGTTTCCGCCGCTTCATTTAAACCTCCTACAAGCGGAGAAGGAACAAACAAGAGCTGCAACATGCTCGCGGTCACATGCTTGCAAAAACATCCCGGCCACCGCAGAGGATTCCATTAAATTAATGAATGAATACATGCAGCTGCATTCAAAAAAGAAGACATGAACAATTAGAACTGATAATGGGAATTTTTTTGATCATGACCTGTTTGTAATCACGTTCTGTGGTTATTTTGGGAGAAATTCAAGATAGATAGATAGATAGATAGATAGATAGATAGATACTTTATTGATCCCTGAGGGAAATTCAAATTTGCAGGGTTTCTTGGTTTGGGTGAGCTTTAGTGAAAATATTTGCCCTCAATGTGAAATAACTGAATATCACAAGCATACTCAGATGAAACTACCTTATTTATTCACACAGATGTCTTTATTAATCTCTAAAATATGGCATCCAGGAATCAAACTTTAAAAAACACACATTTATGACCCAGGGATTACAGATCACGTCAGTTCATACACGCCTGGAATAGAGATATATTCACTGTAACTATTGATTTTCTAACTTCTGCCTCCTCACTACTCACTTTCCAAAGTGTAAGGATGCTCACTGGTCTTGGAGGTTTCCTGCAGCTCCACTGCGCTGTCTGCCTCTGTTATCCTCACTTGCCGTGCAGATGTCGAAGCTCGTCTCCGGGTTTCTGGAGCAACTCTGGTTGTGCTGGTGCTTGCAAACGGCAGCATGCTTTGCCGTCTCCGTTTGGCCACCAATGTAAAATCGGTATTTGGGCTATCGAGGGCAGGCAGGGATTCTTTGATTGGATTACTTTTGGGCTCAGTGTTTGAATTATTAGGACTCTTCATACTTTCATCTTCATCCAGTTTCCTCTTTTTCAAGCGGCTGGTTCCCGACGAGGTGCTTTCGCTTCTTCTTCCTTTTCGTTTCTTTGGAACAAAGTCCAACTCAAAAGGAACCTGAATGTCCTTTCCCTTGGGTACACTCGGCAGCAGAGGCCACTGTGGCCGCTTGTGATGGTTAGCCGGGGAGAAAAAGTCCTCGAACACGTCATCGTCGTCTCCATCGGCAGGAGTCAATGCAGCAGACTGAGATTGACCCAGAAAAACTAAAGGCGCCATGTGGGCAGAAAGAGAAGGTCTGCCTCGTTTGGGTGTTTTGTGTTTCACTTTTTGTAGTGGAGACGCTTCCTTATCAAACGCTAAAGATGAAATGCAAGTGGAAGAGTCCTCAGCATCAGGACTAACTGATGGCTTAGTGTCAGATAAAGTTTTTGCCACTTTAACATTCTGCTTTCCCTTTCCGGATTTTTTAGGTGACTGTTCGTGTTTTTTATCAACAGGAATGACCAATTTTATCTCTGTCCGTTTCCTCTCTTTGCTTAAGTTCTTGCAGAGAGCAGATGTCCTCTCCTGGCGGGGACTCTCTGATACAGACCCCTCTTTCTCCGATAGCCTTTTTCTGACTGAGCCCCTTCTTGACTTCTGTTGTCTACTCCCCTCTTCCTCTTTGTCCTCGAAGTCTGGACATTTCAAAGGACTTATAGATGTCTTTCCAGGCACTTCCTGGCAGGGCGACAGCCAGGGATTTTCAAAGTCTTTCCGCAGAGGTTTTTCAGGACAGCCACCTGCGCAGAGTTTCGTTCTCCCTTCTTCTTTATCAGGGGAGTAGCCGAGCTCAGCGACAGAGGCACTGGAATCATCGTCCGACTGCTCATCTATGTCAGGGAGGAAAATAATAGGCTGAGAAATTCACTTTCAAAGCTCAATCAAGTGTTATCATTAAAGCACAATGATTTTATGCATCTCTCAGCCACTTCCTGTGCCAACACAGGCAGATTGGATGCCACACCACCCACTGTGAAATCACAGAGAGCCAAATTAAACAACAGGATGAAGAGAGCTACTAGCAAGCCAAAGCAAGCGCGCTGTTTTTCTTTGGAGCTGCTGAAGATAATGATGGTTGCAACACCAATAAACACTGAACACTGTTTGCCTATGCGAGTGCAAGCCAAGCAAATCGGCCATCATCACATTGTTTTGTCAAGCCTTAAAACAAGATTGCCTGAAAAACAACGGGACGGACACTCGGAATTAATATCTCAGAGTTGAGAAAAAAAGAACAATGTTTTCTAATATATATTTTTTCGAATTTGATAATTGCCTCCATTTGAGATGTTTTCTATATTATATAATATTCTTACACAAAAACTTTGGGACACTTGGGGAGCTCCCAAGAAAAGGCTTCGGTCCGGTCGGTGAGGAGGATTCAAACATTTGTGAGGCTGGAAAAAAAGGGACATACAATATGAATGAATTGCTGGTGTCTCAGTTAAGATGGAATATTTTGATAGTCTCTTCACTTCTGCTGTGCGTACCTGTGGGTGAGAGGTTTTCCCGTTTCTCTTTCATGTCTTTCAAACGCCGCGCCATATAATCTGACCTCTTTAGGGCAGGACTGTATACAATTCCATTCTCTTCATCAATGATGACTGGAGACACATCCATGACTGTGGGGGCGAAGTAATTGTGATCACTAATGACATGCTTTGATTTTAATCAAAAGATTTTCAGGAGACCTTTCGACCTCTTACCGAGAGGCTCTTTTGGAGCAAGGTGTTTCATCATCTTATCTAACTTTTTCCTCATGCGCCTGTCGTTTTCTGGTGTCCTCTCTGGAGAATCTTTGGGCTGCATGCAACGATGCTGCACAGATCAAACACAAGACAGGGTGTGAATAGGAACTAAGTTGCAATTCACATATTGAGCTTTAAAACATCAGCATCATGAACAGCTAAAAAAAAAAAGATCAATTATTTTTGTTGATGTGAAATGACGCTATGGTATATGGGATTAAATGGGATTTGCTATTCCTTCTGTTAAGGTAAATTTGACAAGGAACATTTCAAATGTTGATAATCTGGCAAAAATGACTTGTTAATACAGAAGGGGGGCAGACAATGGGTGTACCATGTGGCTAAAGACAACATATTCAGGGAGGTGACAGTGATTTCCACACAACAAAATGTCATTTTATATCATATTTCATTACATTTATATTATTTGAAATCATTAGGTTGCAGATATTAAAACCTAGACTAAAACCTAGAAGACTATAGAAGACTTTTACAGGGTGAGTCTCAATAGAGAGGCACTGTTAATGAATATCATGTTACTGAATATCACGTATACCCTGATAAAGAGGACTCCAGCATTGTCCCAAAAAATGTTGGCAGAGAAATATTATAAACTTGAAGAGCATCACTTCAGCCAAATTATGTGGGAAAGTTTCACCTAACAAGGGGCTCAATAAAGAGGCAAACTGTGGAACTGTGAAGTGCAAATTGTGAACAGTTCCTGAGAGGCTTTTACAACTCTGGACATAAGAGCCAAATTGCTTTTGTTCAAGCCAACGGCAGTCCCATTATTATCAATGTGAAATGCGTTTTACAGCTTCCCTTGAGACAAAATGGGAAAGAAGGTTTGCTTAAAAACATATCTATGAATTTCTTTTTGCACAGGCCCAGATTCATGTGGATTGCTTTCTACACGGTTATGCCAGATTTTGCATAACAGCAACATAACCATCCAATCACTCTGAGTATACTCACTTTCTTGTTCTTCAACACAGGGTTGCTGTCGTCGTTTAAGGCTGGATACAAATCTTCATCCACACGGACTCCTTCATCATAACATCTGTGCAGCAATTGACCAAGAGGAATAGTAGTATATAAAGAAGTGCTTAATCTTCAAACAATTCACTCATCTTCTGAAGAGTGGTTAAACTTTGAAAACATCTTGGTGTTATTCTTACTTGCCGACCCAGAGAACAGAGACAAGCTTTACGTGACTTTTCTTGGCATTCCTCCATGTAGCCGGGTGACCATTATTAAAGATGACATGTGTCACCTTTTTACTGAATGTTTTTGACACCTGTAACGACAAGACATCTTGGTTATATCAAGTGTACAGTAACTCTAAGTGCTGTATAAAGTTTACACTAATCTCCTCACATTACCTGAGCGCCCATTTCATGCAGCTGCTCAACAAATGGTTTTGAGTAGTTTGCTCTTTTGTCCGATGACCACACATCAACATAGGCGATGACATCTGTTGAGATATTGAATCACGTGAACCAAACTACACCGGTCTGCGTCATAGTAACCTACAAACGTGCTGCTGCTGATGGGCCTTACCTTTGAGAAGTGATGACCTTTCGCATGTTGTCATTACCGACCTCTTTAAGCTCCAGGAATCACCTTCACAAAACCAACGTAGAGGATCATTTGTCACACAACTTTCTAAAGAGGAGTGTTTATATTTGTAATTCTCTAAGAATTTACCCGAATAGACGAAAACCTGTTACCAAAATTGTATCAGTAAAACACACTTTTGCTGTAGTGTTTGGTGATTCAGATCGGTTACTCAACTAATAGCTGGGTGTGTGCATGTGCTCCTGTCAATCAACTTTCTATAAAACCCTGACTGAGGCATAACAGTGTACTTAAGGAGGAGAACACAGTATTACAAGCAAAGACCCCTGAAGTACAAGATCACACGTTCTGGTTGAGCTACTTTTAGGTAGCTTGTGTGTAACACTCACATGCGACATTACACACTGTAACACTTCAAACCATACTCGAGTACTTAAATCCCACTTAAATAAGTTAAATGGTCTTATTTTGCTATAAATGTCGGTTTTGATGCTTTTTTACAGTTACATTGCGTCCAATGGCGCTGGTGAAACAGTGAGCTAACACAACCTGCTGACTCCAGCACAGCTCTGACACAGCACTGGCGCTGGTGCGGCTAGGTGTGAGGCTGCTACTTCCGTAACATGCTAACATTCGTGTTACAAGCGTTACTGGAAAACGTCAATACAGAAATGTGATAACAGATATTCCGGAGTAGGTTTTTATACCTGTCGCGTACTTCTCCTCGACAGCGGCGAACTTTAAATCACCTCAGTTGCGAAACAATTCCTGCCTGCTGTTTACTTCGCCCGCGCCTACAGTTTGTGACGCAATGCATTCTGGGGTGAAGGCTATGATTGGCTGAAAGGAGATGACGTCATGTACAAGCCGCACGAGTTGTAGTTTCGTAACTGCATTTTATCCTGAGCATTGCTGTACTTTATGGTACATATTTTGTAAATATTATTATTATTATTAATAATAATAATAACAACAATAATAATAATAATAATAATAATAATAATAATAATAATGACAAAATAAGATAGAATACACCCAGATGTCACACAGCAGGGACGGTTTGGTCTTACTACTTAAGATCTTCATCATCCAAAACAAAGTCAAATACGTTTAAGTAGGCCTTAATACACTGCATCATTCCCATTCTCTTGTTTTTCTTTTACTTTAATATCAATAATGAAGCCAAAATTAATTGACAGCATGTATGTTACAAAATAATTTCATTTATTTATTTATGCTTTTCAAATAAAAACATCATAGAACAACTCGTTACTATTGCACGATTTCATGATTGGGGTTAAGTTGCACACAGTTAAAATACAATGCACTGAGAATTTCACACAAACGGGCATCATCTTTCCAAGACTGGCATGAGATATTTCTTTAACCTTCAGTAACTTTTATTTTATTTAGCTTCCAAAACAGTCTGGCAGCATGACAATATAATATCTTTGTGAGCAGGCTGTAAGTCAAACAAGGGTCTGGATAATAATAAAAAAGAAGACCTCAGACGTTACTTTTATTAAATCCTTTTTTTTCTCAGGTGACTTGGGGAATGAGTCACCATCATCGTCTGTTGAGGAGATGTCGTCCATATAAAACATGCAACAGACATCAGAAATCTGACTGAATACCTTGTGTTGAGATATGAAATAATATTTATATGTTATATGTTATAATAATATATAATGTTATGTGGCAAAAACGTTATCATTGTTTTACAAAGCTGCCGGTAAACTGGGAATTTAATCAATCGAAATCACAGATAAATGTACTATTCTTTATCATACTTATAAATGTTTTTGTACATTTTGATTCATCTTAATGTATGTAGGCAGATCTGAAATGTCGCTGGATCTTAAAACTTGGCAGCTGAGCTGTTGAATACGAATCTAAATCCACACTGCTTGGGTAAAAAGTGATGATTGACTAGTACATTTCAATATCAATTAAATGTCCAGTTATCTATTCAACTTTTTAAAAATAACACCCACATAACATCCTTGGGTCACATTTATATCACAAAACAAAATCCACCTTGTGTTTTTCTTCACTATAGAATTTCAAACACCAAATTCACAGCACAAATGTCATCAATACAAAAGTCATAATATAAGATATATTGTATATATTAGAGGCAATTTATACACATGAGGAACATTGCTTTCTATGCCCATTTTATCACAAAAATGTATTTGCATGACCTGTTCCAGACATTCAAGCCAGTGCCAGCTTTGAGATGTTTGGCCAGCTTGAATTGTCAGAGGAGTGTAAGTACCCCTTGGCAGGCATCGCACATGTTTCTGCATTGTCGCAAGTGAGATTAACAGCATGAGTTTCAAAAAAGCCTCCCTCAGTCATTGTTTCGATGTTCATGGCTCCATGTGCTCCAAGAGTTCTCATCTTGCCTTCACTCTCAGGCAGCTTATTTGTTATTCACAGTTTGTATATATACAGAAACGTACCACCTTGCAACATACTGGGCAATCACATCAAAATCAACCATGTATGCCTGTCACATACTGCATGAATCTGAATACTGAGAAGGCAGTTTTTTTAGTGCTACTGAGCCATTATCCTCTCTGCCATATCTGTTGCCTTGAGTCAAAATCTTGAGACTGTGAAGGCCACAGCATATGATTTAAAATTGTGACCTCCCTACACTTTGTCACCTATATTTATTTTCACTATTCCACATGCATTTTTCTGTATTAAAGATTCCAAAAGAATCGGATATATACAACACATCATTTTCAAACCATACAGATCTTACAT
>CAESWR010000010.1:81867-97213 GCA_903171835.1 Mullus surmuletus | reverse complement strand
AGCAAAAAAAAAAGCTCAACATACCAACACAATCAAAACTATTCTACTGTCTTTTAAGGTGGAAAATGGCATCAGATTCTCCTACAACTATACAACATCCTTCATCTTATAACAGCATCAGTGCCGACTGTCAGACAGAGTTGCTCCTGCAGTTGAGAGGCACTGAGGTGCGAGACATTTCCATGTGCACAGTCGACATGGGCAAACGCTCGCACTCCTCCTCCAGGGGGCGCCGGCAGAGGTGCAGGAGCCCCTCTCTGACCTCCTGCCTGAAGTTGGAGTTGAGGAAGCCGTAGATGACGGGGTTGATGCAGGTGGAGGACATGGCCAGCAGGTGGCAGAGGGAGAAAAGCAGGTTGTGGTGGCAGATGGGCAAAGCCTCCTGGTTCCAGTCGGACACCACATTGAAGATGGTGAGTGGCAGCCAGCAGAGCGCGAACGCCGTGATGAGGGCCACCAGCATGATGTTGATGCGGCGGCTGTTGGCCATGCGCTGGCTCTCCGGCGCCCTGGTGCGGTTCAGCATGTCTTTGCGGTGGCGCAGGCGGACGAACACCCTCACGTAACAGAGCAGAACCAGCATGAGCGGCCCACAGTACTGGAACAGCAGCAGCCACGTGGTGTAAGTGAGTCTGTGCTCCTGCGACGGCCAGTGCTCCAGACACGCCTGCATGTGTGGAGAAGCAGGGTTGTGGGAATGGAGGGTGCGGTATGCGTTCTGGGGCGCGGATGAGTTTTTGAATGAGACGTGCTGCGGCGACGCGTCAAGATAATCCAAGGGAGCGGCTTGCTGATACTGGGGACTCTGAGGCAGGACTACGTTAGCGTACGGCTCATTTGTGAGCAGCTGAAAGGCCAAGAAAGGTGAGGAGGTGAAGCAGGCCAAAACCCAGATGACAACAACCGCCGTGTAGGCTTGAGGAATGCTTGGTTTCCACCCGGCTGGATTGATGATGAGCTGATGCCTTTCCAGAGCGATAAAAACCAGAGAGAGCACCGACACGGTCACCGACACACACTGGAGGAACGGCACCAGCCGGCATAACAGCGACCCAAACACCCAGTGGTCCATTAAAGTGTATATGACCGTGAAGGGGAGGCAGAAGACACACACCAGAATGTCAGAGAACGACAAGTTGCAGATGAAAATGCTGGTTACATTGGCTTTTTCCCGACGGCGAGTGATTATACAGATAAGGCCGGTGTTCCCCACCAGCCCCAGAACCATCGTGACGCTGTACCACGCTACCAGACACGCAGTGAGGACGGGAGACTGCTGGCACGGCTCGTCGTGCCCGAGATTGGAAAGGTCTGAGAGGAGCTGGGTCCTGTTCGCTCCGATTGGCTCCCGACTGGCTGCACCCTCCTCCCATTGGGATTGCGGAGAGGTGGAGCTGTTGAAGGGCAGAGGTAGAGCTGTCGTTGATGAGAACTGGCTCGTGTTGCCACTTAAGGACATCTCACCAGAAATTTTGAGTCACTGGCCCCCAGGATCAAACCACCCATCCCAGCCTTTGGTAGACATGCATCTGAGGCAGAGAGAGAGAGNNNNGGGGGGGGGGGGGGGGGGCACATAGGGAGACAGAAGAAAATATCTGTCACTGGAATAAAGCAGTTGCTCTTATTTGTCAGGGGATCTATTCATGTAGAAGTGATTCTGTTGGTCTGAGAGATGAGCAGAGCATGATGGAGCGGCTGGGAGTAGGTGGATGGGCCCAGACTGAATTATATTTACAATTTTCACAATCATCTTTCTGTTACTAGATATCAATGGACGCCTGTAATGGTTAGAGTGAATGTATGCATCCCTTGGTAAAACTCCATTTCCATCACAACTGTGGTATACACAGAGGATCAGCTTTTCCCATACTAGCCGTAAGAGTCTCGTTTATCTGCCAGAATCTGTTGTTTTTTATGGTCGCCTATACGCTGAGCGATGCTAACGCCCAAGTGGAGCTGAGCAAACTGAGAGCAAATCGCAACCTTGGCTTTTACTGAGAGGACAATGTCTCACAGTGTGACAAAAACGACGTAAGTACCGCCTGCTGTACTGATAGTAAGCTGGACTGGATCAATAGTTTTTCAAATGAGAAACCATTGTTTCACACCAGGAAGACCGATAAATCCATCTACACCTCGGTGTCGGACATTCAAAGACCATGGTCACGGGCTGGTATAATAAAACACCTCGGCTTAAAGGGACAATTCGACTGTAGGTTCACCTTTTATTTACTCGCCACTGCAGTTTCAGCGGTGGGAGTCTTGGTGACGAGATTATGTCCCCAGTTGATTGGATTCGATTGGATTTTATGACAATGCTTTTTACATCACTGAAACATCCTGAAGCATTTTGTGGATTCAACAACGTCAATCCTATCTATCCATTATCAACACTGTGGCCAATCACGGCTGGTACTGGGTGAGAGGTGGGGTACAGTCGGGACAGGTCACCCTTTTCTCTAAGGGTTTACTGATCCCTGACATGGCTGCTTTCATACTGCACCCCTGACATCACAGGGAACCAGACTCCACACTGAAGTGGGTGGAACCACGCAATTAGGGAAGCACCTAACTCAATTGCGCAAGATCGTTGCACTGCATAACTTAATTTGAAACAGACAATCACGGTTATGGAGACGTATTGTTGTTTTTTTTAGATCCCAAATCAACCATTGTTACAAAAGTTAGCTTGCACATCCATCACAGTGGGTACTTCACTCCGTCTACTATATTAGAACGGAACCTTGCAACATATTACAACTCAAGGGACATTAGTTATTGAAAAAACTATCAATTTGCATGCTTACTTCAGCTAAATGTCACCCTGTTTGCATTGATTCGGTTCGCCAACTTCTTGCATTGAAGGACTGCTGGTGTCTCCTAAAGCCTGATGAATATTACTCCCTGTATAATGTCACTTTTCTTCAAGTTTTATTTGTGGCCTGCCTTTACAATAGCAGGCTCAGAAGGTCCTGTGTTTTTGTTGTGCTGTTGGGGACACTGTCGATCATGTGACACTGCCGGCTCGCTCTTGCGATTCATGATCAGCACGTCACACGCATTGATTCATATGTGGTAAAAACTAACATGACAGACTAAAGATGAATGGGGTGGCGGGGCGGGTGGGATGGTGGGGGTTCCTTCCTCATATATCTCTACCACAACCTTGCACCGAAATGAATTTCAAAAAGAGCCTTGTTCTTTGGTGTAGTTGGTTTGTCTATTTTTAGTCATTAGTTGTTGGTCACAACCAATGACAGACGCTTCTTGGTTCTTTACTTATTTTTACCTTCCAGAGCATTTCAGGCTGCAGTTCTCCTCATAAAATAAGTAGCATAATAACAAAAAAAACTACCATGCATGCAACCCCATTACTTCTTGCTTACACTAAATGATGTAGTATGTCAAAGTGAAAGGGCATGACTTTGTCACAATCCTAAAAATGGATGGCGGCTCTCTCCCCCTGAAACCCTTGCCTTGTGCTGTGAAAACCTGCATCGCAAAGAAAATGAGCCTGTCATTTTCCATTAATGGCACACACGCGGCTATCACGGTGCATCATTACTAACGCACTCTGTCAGTGTGTTGAGTGAGCTGCAGGCAGAGTGGTACAGCACTGATGTCACTAGTTACCAGATGTAAAAAGAAAAAAAAAACACACACATCTGTGACAGAGCGGAGGAAAGAGAGGCCAATTAATGGGCAAACTTGTATCCATTCTATTATAATGATACAGTTGGGGAGAATGTTGCAGAGGGAAATCTGTGCAAAATGAGGAACAACATGATCCAGCACCACTCATCGCATCTTCTTCTTCCTTTCTGTCTCAGCATAAGGGTTCTTCATCTCTAGGAGGGGGAAAAATTGTGCTCTCTGACAGGAAATGAAAGAGTGGTTGAAAGTCACCATCAGCAGACCAGTTCCACCTTGAGTCAATCTTTGTCTTAGTTGTGTTGTACAACTTAGATTTAATTTATTTTGATTTCAATCTACAATGCCCACAATGTCCGCCCCCCCCCCCATCTTCTTCTTCTGTAGCAGTTTTTTCCCCTAAATGACATTTTTGCAAATTCTCGGCAACCAGCTTTATTCAATTGCCCAATTCCAATAACTACATTGTTACGCATCTTCTTATTATGTTTGGAAATGTCAACTTGACACAAAAGCGGAGAGACATCCCATCCTCTTTGTTCTCCATGGTGCAATTACTCGTTCATATCTATTCATATAAACTGTGATGCTCATGAATATTATACTGTGATTGCTTCTATTCCCTCGTTGCAGTTTTACACCGGCCCACCGGTAAACATCACCACATAATTAGTTATGTGTCATGGTATTATTAGTCACGGTAGATCCGTGTGTACAGATATCCAAGCCACCACTATGGCATTTCCATGTAAATGCTTGTTCAGTGACACTATTCACCCACAATGTTCCAGTAGCAGGATAACGGCAGCAGACAGTGGTGTGCTTGACCTGAGATAATGATCCAAGCTTCATTATTTTCTGCTTGGGGGTTTCAGCATCTTGGTCTTGGTATTACCTCCTAACATTTACCACACTATTTTCTAGTCACCAGGTGCTTTTCTTTCTCTCCTCCCCACCTTATTTTCACACCAAACATGAAAACAAAAAAATGTTGAAGGTGGATGCATATACGAAGAGGAGGGAAAATCTATAGATGGCTACCTGTTGTTTAAATGTTTCATGCAAAAAGTGTTAATTGAGAGACAGTGCACCTGCAAAAATTCTCACACTACCAGCTGACAGTGCATGCATTTCATAACTGCTTAATACAGAACACATTCTGACTTTCAATAGCGTGGATGACAGTTAACATCACTATTCCTGTAATTGTGTGTGTGGGAGGTAAGAGTAAGCAAAGCAAAGCACTCACATGGGAGACTGAAGACACGATGCTCTGAACAGGTGAGAATCCACAGTTGTAGAGGGAGCCGAGCATCCTTGGAACCCGAATGCTTCTAAGAGAGGCAGTGTGAGGGGAGTGCAGCTATTATTGGGCCGTTAGAAGCCCTTCGGGTGCCAGAGCCCCTGTGAGCGCCGAGCTCTGCTGTCACACAGTGGTGATTTTATTCAATTACATCATAATAATGACTCCTGCTGTTTCACTGTGGTTGGAGGAGGCGAGATGGAGCATCACCACGGGAGCTCGGGTTGAGGTTTTAAACTTTCTTTATTGCAGTGGCAGGCTGAACACAATTACTGAGACAGAATTGACAGTAAATCGCACAGGATGCTAAAGCAATGTCGTGAGCAGGGACACATGCAAGAGAATGTGGGAAGGAGAAAAATGAAATATTTGCTAAATGAAATAATCAGTAGAGGTCACTGTGGCACTTTCAGACAGGGGAGCAGTCTTTCGTCGTGTCTGACTTCAGCACCACTTTTGCTGAGCAGGTCTTCCTATCCACAAGCAGCTGACACTCCTCAGGAATACTCACCGTGTCCACATCAGGGATCCTGAAACATGCAAAAGAGACAATTTAATCTGCACATACACAAGAAGGGACTTCTTGGAGGGGGTGTACGCAGAGCAGCGCACATGAAAGGCAGCCTTGTTCGTTTTACTGGCATGTGCGCTAAAAAAAAAAAAAATAGATAATGAATCATAAGAATGCATGACAGTCTTACTTGCTGCAGCAGCTCATACCCTCCGACGTGCATGAGCAGTCCATGCAGTCTTGCACCCAATCGGAGCCAAAATCATGCTGTTTTCCATCTCTATCCACACAGCCTACATGGGGGAAAAAAACCCAGTGGAGGTGAAGTTGACCCACTTATTTCTCTCAAATGAATTTGTTGCAGTGACTAATTGATTAGTGTGTGTCAGAGTGTGTGGTGCAGGTGTGGCTTTGATACGTTTTGAATCCGGCGGCAGTTTTAGAGCAAATACACGAGAGCTAATTATAAACTGGAAAACATATGAAAACTCATTTATTCATTTTCTGACTGAAAAAAAGCCTAGAAAAGCCCCCCTGAACTACACTGTATTGAAGTATCAGACAGTTGTGGTCATGATGACTCACCCGTTGGAGGGTTATTCAGATCCCTGATGACCAATGCCTCGAAAAAGCAGTCAGAGTGACACAGGACGACGAGCCCCAGCAGACACACCAACACTTGGAGGGAAGCCTGGAAGAGTAAACAAAAAACATTTGTGTACCAGTGCTCCGACCATACTGCATTTACCTATCTTAATTAACTTCAGGAATCTTTTTAAAAAATCTCTTTGTATGAAAAATGCATGATCCCCAGTAACTTAAAAATGCCTTTCAAATGAGCCAATATTATGCAATAATTGAAAAAGACTTCTTCGTGTATGTCTTTCATGTAAGAAATTCAAAACACTGTAAGATTCTTCCATCAGATTTGTTTGGAAGTACCAGAACAATTGTTTTCGGTGTTTTTAATTGCTCTGACTTGAGATCATGTCATTTATGCCGTCACATTTCTTTAGATGTAAAGGCATTGTACAGGCTGGATTTTTAAAAGCCGTTGAATAAGCACAATATCCAGGCTTAGACCATTTATCAAAAGTGACCCTACCTGCAGTGTTCACCATGCTCAACGGTTAAACATGGCCATTGAGAAAAGCCTATCTGCTTCTTTTACTTTTATGAATAATATTCTGGAAATCGAAACGATTAGCATCTTGACACAACCTTGTCTTACGCCAAACTACGCACTGCAAAAGGAAATGCCAATGAATTACTGAAAACCTTTGCGATATACTATATATGCAAAGACTTACATTTGTTAAGGTCATTGAACGAGTCAAAGCGTGAAACACGTACCATCTGCAGATGTGATTTGATCGAGTAAGGCGGTAATTGTCTGTCCCTTCTCTAATGGAGCTTTTATATTACAGTGCGCAGCTGTACGTATCTCCACTGACAGCAATACAATGGCGATCTCGCTCAAATCATATATTTGCTTAAAGGTGGGGAGAAGCAGATATGTAGGTTATGTTGAAATAGGTCACACCTATTGAGTCATATTGGCAACTGTATGTGCAAACTGAGATTTTGTGACACAGAAGGAAAGAGTTCAAATCAACTTTATTTAACAAATGGCAAAAACAAGAAAGGTTAGTCAAAAAGCAGCACCGGAAACAGTCAGTATCAAACATAAAGACTATTTTCCTGAGCTTGTAAACTTTTATTGCTGAGCCAAAAGGCATAGATAGATCACTTGCATTGCAAATAAATTGTAAACAATTAAAATGTATATTTTGAATCAACCATGACCCAGTAAACAATAGATTTGCTCTCCAACTCTTTGTTGACTGCTTTGAAGTGAGGAAAAGTCAGTCGTTGTTCTGTGCAACAGAGAGAACCTCATTCTAGACAATAAAGCTTTAGAAAACTCCAGCTTCTCATAACAACATCAAGGAGCTTTAAATTAGAATCAAAAGTCATTACTGATTGGCAAAACGGAACTTAAAACAAATCTTCTGATATTTGGTTTAAATATGAATGTAGGGAGCTTTTACATCCAAATGCTGACATCATTGAATACATAACAAAAAAGAAGAATTCACTTCATAGAGTGTAAATTAAAACACAAATAGCAGCTATTTGAGTGACTCCAAACTACTTTAGTAGAACAAAAAGCATAAGCTCCATTGGTAATAGTTACCAAAAAATCTACAGCTCAGCAACATAATATTTGTCACTGAGTGGCTAACAAGAAGTACCAACCTATATTTCAGTCTTGTGAAGGCCACACATACAGACCCTGAAAAACCTCCCAAATGGAAAACAAATTATTTTAAGTTCTAAGGCAAACCACATTACTGAGCCCCAATTAGAGCATCGTCCAAGAAATCGACAGCAAACAAAAACAAAGAAAAACATTTTTAAAATTAGATGACAGAATGGATCAATTCGGAGAAACTGTCTGCATGTTAAATGAAATGTTGGAGCCATCAAACACTGATTTTGGCATATTTTACAGCTTAGCTGTCTCAAAAAACATGTTTGGGTTCCTTTGGGCCAGAGCCAGGTTAATTGTTTTTGCATTATCGATGTTAAAACAGGGTTTTTTTCCCCACATTTAAACGGAAGGAAAAAAATTGACATCTAAAAATTACTTCAGTGTTTGTCAATACTCATTTCTTGTTAGTTTGCAAAATTTACAAGTTGCAAGAAAATGATCAGAATATGGATTCTTGCTTGCGAAACACATGAACAGCATTTCAATGAAAGCAAAATGACTCTAATTCTAATTATGTCCAGTATCCCATTAAATACCATAATAGACTAACCGTTTTGCGTAACCTCAAATTCAACAGTCAAGTAATAAGAGTGGCGTGATCTTCTCTTGAAACTCTTGAATCTACTCAAAAGTACAAATAATCATTTCCTGAAAATGTCAGAAATAAAGTGAATGTATCTAAAAAAAGAAATTAGAGAAAAGTCAACCGTTCTGAAGACAGGAAGCAGCATCTCAAGTTAAAAAGTTTCTCATTCAGGCTTTACTATTAAGAGTCCATGCAAACTGCTGCTGCTCTTTAAAAACGCTCTACTCGATCAGAGCTTTCATGAAGGCAGGTTTACTGAAGGGCCAGTTGTACTGGTTGGGAACCGGCCCGTTCACGTTGCACTCAAAGAACGAGAACATGGGGAACCAAATGCGCGCGCGGCGGCTCTGGTGGTAAGCGCGGGTGTTCGCCAGGGTGTGGTAGTAGAGGAAGAGGCGGGTCGTGATGTAGAAGGCGATGAAGACGTCGATGGAGTAGTGCTCGTGGGCCGCCAGGATGAAGAAAATCCCAAACAGATTCAGCACCCAGGAGATGGTGTGAATCAGGTTCCAGGTCCGTGGAGTGTCTGGGACAAAAATGAGTCATTAGAAAGGGAGGTCGGCGTGGCTGCAGCTATCGCTTCTTGCCAACAAAACCTACAAAAAAGTAAAAACAAATCGTCTTTGTCAATTCGGCAGAGCTCCTTCAGTTTCCCAAAACCATTGTAAACACATTTGTGACTCAAACTGTTGCACTCTGACATTTCCTTTCTCTGTGGGCAATGTGTTTGATTTGTGAGTCAGTCCCACACGCTGCTGCGCTTGGCCAATGTTTCACCAGCTCATTAATCCACAGCTGAAGACCGCTCCTAATAAATACACCATTTACTCGTTTGTGAGACATTATTTAAAAAACTCGACTGATCCGCTGCTTTAGAAACGGAACTGGCTTCAGTGGGAACAAATGGAGTGGTGATTGGATGGCGCAGGCACAGAAAGGGAGTCAAAAGTAAATATTTGATGACAGATTAACACTCCCTTTGTTTTCTCATGGGATGTGGTGACAAATGCTCCCTTATTCATTGTTTTTTGATACTGGTGTGTGTTACTCACAGATAATCAATTGTTTGATTGTTACATCACACCTGTTATTGGCACTACAAACCAAAGCGGCACACTCACATTCAGTCACAAAGAAGTTGAGCATTGTGATGACAACGGTGTGCCCGCTGAACATATAGTCTCCGCACGTCTGGACTCCAGTCAGTGTCATCCCAAATCCACTCCAGATTGCAAGTGCCCTCTGTATCTTCCCCCAGGTGTCACCGTATGTCTGGGGAGAGCAGGGTAAAAAAATAAAATAAATTCCAGTTATCACGACTGCTATGAATCACAGTGGCAGCTGTTCGACAGAAGTCCCTGCAGTAACACTGAGTCATCAGAAGCGAGCCATCGGGTGCCACTAAAGGGAGGAAAAAGCTGCTTTGAAGCAAAAAATAGCATATATCAGGCTTCCCATTTGTGCCAGAATCAGAAGCGTGCGCTGCTCACCTTGCTGGCACACTTGAGGTGTTGCCCGGGCACGGAGAGCGAGGTGACGAACATGGTGCAGCAGCGGAGCAGGAATACAGTTCCCATCAAAGAACAGAGCCGCCTGAAGAGAATGGACCTGAAATAGAGAGAAAATAATGTTTGGACTCATCATTCCTGAATAACCGCCTTTACTTTTCTGTATATTTACTGTGTGGCTGCAGCTCAGTGTGTGTGTGTGTGTGCGTGTGTGTGGTGAGCTACCTGTGTTTGTGTAGCAGCAGGATCAACATAAACATGTAGCACAGGATGAGGCCACAGGCTTCGGCCATTACAAAAGCCCAGGGGATTCTGGGAACGCTGTCAGGAGCGGAAAAACATCCGTATCAGCATGTAGATTAGATAGGAGGAGAGTGTGTGTACATGAACCCTGGAGCCTGGGTGGTCGATCAACAGGCGGGCGAATCCTCGAGAGAGCGAAACACCATCTGGGCAATGACAAGCAGAGAGGCTGAGCTCATACCTGTCCAGGAATATGTCGGGCAGTGGCGGGTACGTCCTCGTGTCCGGGACCCGCTCGTGCACGATGACCATGATGAAGGATGTGAACCCAAACACCATGAAGACGTAAACGCAGCTAAGGACCGTCTTCCACACCTCAGGGTCCAACCTGCCAGCGAGGTGCTGCCTACACCTCCCGTTGGAGTGCGTTTGACACACCGTCGCCCCCGACCCATATCCGGATCTGTCAGTGTTCCTCAGACGCAGCTCGGTCCCGTTGCCCAGGCTGTTGCCGCCGTTGTATCTCCGGTCGCCCCCGTCGCAGCCCCACTCCACCCTGACGGCGGGACCGTCCGCCGGCCAGAGACCCAGCTCCTCCAACTGCGCCGCGTTCTCCTTCTGGAGGCGGCGGAGTGCGATGGTCAGCCTCTTGATGTCTCCCAGCACGGTGAGGCCCAGCGGGGGCTGGCGCAGGTCGGCTTCGGTCAGAGCCAGCAGGCTGAGGCCGTCCAGCCGGTGCCGAGAGCACAGCAGCTCCACATACTCCTCAAAGCCCTCCGCCTGCAGCCACCCGGCCACCTGCTTGCAGCTCCAAGCGCTCACGCTGCCCTCTGAAGTCGCCATGCTGCTGCTGACATGGGCCCAGTCATGTGGCTCGGTGGGGGGTTCCGGTGAATAACTCGGTGATCAAATGCGCGGCTTCAAATTAAAGCAGAGCGGAGAAACGAAAGGATGTTAATTTGACACATCAAGGCATCCTAATAGCAGTCAAACTGTGTGGGGGAAAAAAAGCCCTTCAAGAGAAGAATGGGTCCTCACATTAAACGACTTTGATGCATAACGTTCCACCCCTCAGTTCTCAATTGAGTTTCTGGGCAGGTAGCACGGTTTGGAAGGGCTATCTTTGTGAGGACCGCTAGTTTGTCACCATGGTAACGCCATTCAACCACATCCAGTCCCTCTGAGATGCCCAGCAGTAGCCAGCACATTCCAAAAATTATGTTCTCATATGATTCTCTCCTCCGTTCAAAGTTCTTTGAAGGAAAAAAGGTTTTAACTTGTGTGTCGCTTCCTTGATAGCAGAAGCAGCGACGAACAAAGCATCTGTAGTGACAATTACAGAAGAAAAAATGGGGAAAAAAGCGATCGTTAAATCCCGTGACTTTGATGTGCCCGCTGCCTGGCAACAGTCTCTAAGATACAGATGGAGCCAATGCGGTGACCGTGTGTACTTTGTGATGTCAATTCACCGGCCAAGCTTCGGAATGTGGGTAGCGCTGTTGGTGGTCGGAACTTTGTGAGGACCAGGTCCACATCGCCGCTCATCTAATTTTAAAATATCTCTTTTTTTCTCTGCATTTTCCTTTCTGTTCAATGTCTTGTCGCTTTTTCATAAATCCTTGATCATTCACTGCTGGCGTTTTTTTTATTTTTCATGAATACCTGATAAATTATTGGTAAAAGGTTTGGCAAAAATAAATAAATAAATGAATAATTGACTGATCTTGGCTTGCGTTTGAATGCTTGTGAAATACATCAATTATCAAGCCACGTTTAAAGTTTCCCATGCTACAGATATCCCCCCCCCCACTGCTTTCTAACTGATTTGAGCAGCGACCCACTTCATTTTCCAGCTATTTCCTTTTCAAGTAATCTGTGAATAATGCATGAGTTGTATTGACAGAGGAGATGCCTCCCAAATTTGCACAATCTCAGCAAAAACTCAAAGGGATTCAGAAATAGCAAGAGAAGAGCAAGAAAGCAGACGAGTCTCCAGAGTTATAATAACTCGGACACCTGCTGAGAGGGGAAGCCATATGGCGGGGATGTTATATGTCGCGGCTAATGAGGGCGCCGGTCAGGTGGAGGTAATCTACTGAAGGACGGCGGCTCTCATCCGGCCTGACCCGCCGCTTCGAGCCGTGACGTCACCGATGCCCCGGTCACTGACGGGACAGCAGCCTGAGTTACAGTGTAAGCATGGCCTGATGCCCTGGTCCACATACACGGGCTCCTCCGTCAGTGTGTCACACCAAAACCTGACCGACTGTTGCATAGAAGGACAAGGACCACGTTGAGAAAATAGAGGATATAGAATAAAGTCACACATTCACAAGAATAAAGTCATAATATTGATGGTGCTTTCTGCGTTAATGCAGGATATAATGTACTGTTTTCAGCCTATAAAGTACCGTCTATACATCATGGTCCCGATGCATTGTTTGTGTTGAAAGCTGACATTGTGCAATAAAGTTTTTGAAAGAAAAAAAAATCATCCAATCCCGTAATGAATTTAGTGAACCGTTAGCAGGTAAGGTTAATGTAATACTATGGGCTACAGCTAGACCTACTATATTCTCATAATATAATGACCTTGTAATATATGTAACTTTATTCTCATAATATAATGACCTTGTAATATATGTAACTTTATTCTCCTAATATAATGACTTTGTAATATATGTAACTTTATTCTCCTAATATAATGACTTTGTAATGCATGTAACTTTATTCTCTAATATAATGACCTTGTAATATATGTAACTATTCTCGTAATATAATGACCTTGTAATATATGTAACTTTATTCTCCTAATATAATGACTTTGTAATATATGTAACTTTATTCTCCTAATATAATGACTTTGTAATATTGTAACTTTATTTTCCTAATATAATGACTTTGTAATATTGTAACTTTATTCTCCTAATATTATGACTTTATTCTCGAAGTCTAATACTCGTATGGACTTCATAATAATAATAATTAAAATCATCATCGCTATCCTGAGTTGTGATCAGCTGTGATTCCAGGCTTCCTCTCACACTGATCAATTGATAACACAGACCTTGTCCTTTACTTCTTTCCTCTCTTTCTCGCTGTCCTTTAACCCTTTGATAAGATCCCCGCCCTCGACCGCTCAAAGGTCTCAGGAGATACAGATGTGCGAGTGAGCAGCTTCCAGATCACTTTAAATAAGCCACGATCGCTCCGGAAGGAAGCAGACAGCACGGGTCCGAGAGAAACTGGCCAACAAACAAGCTTAATAATCAATGAAGTCAGTGATCAAAACGTGGCACGGCATAATACTCAAAAACGTGACTAATACCGCACTTTTCAGTTAATGCGACACACCCCCTTCCACCTTTGACAACATCTCACTCAGAGATTAGTGAGAAAATCATGTGGTCTTCGCTTTCAAAGGGACAAACACGCCTCTTTAAGTGCACCAACTGTTTACTCATCACCATCCCAGCGTGATGTCAGTCCACATACCAGTATTCCCACTATTTCCGCCTTTAAACTCCCCTTGCCAGGAACAAACTACCAATAGGGGCGGGGAGGAGGAGGCCTAATCAATACTTTTTTTTTTTTGTAACTTTTTAAGCAAATCAGCTGAAACTCACCAGCTGTGGGTTGTGACTGGTTGTGATGAACTCTCCTCTGGATGTGCCGGGGAGCATCACGCCTCTGCTTTAACTTGGTGGATTTCATAAGTGCCCTGTCAGCTTGTTTGGCTGCTTTACAGTGAGTCACACACACGCAGAGCATTGACACACAGCTGTGAGTGTGTGTGTGTGTGTGTGTGAGAGAGAGAGAGAGACCCTCAGTGTGTGTGAGAGACAGTGTTGACAAAGGCTTCACAGTCTAAACGCCACAACTGCGACTTATTCAGCGTGACATAAGCTGAGACCAAAACCCCAAATCAGGATAAAACACGTTTAAAAGACCGCCGTGGAAATTATTAAGACATTATTTGCTGAACACAAACACAGGCGGTCGCAGCTGTCCGGGCGGAAGTCGCGTGCTTTGAGCGCAACTCAAATAAAACCCACGAAGAAGACGTCGCGCGGACTGTGTGTCTTACCAGCGAGCTCCGGCGTCGTCAGAGGGAGGGGATGAGCTGTCTTCTTGTCGGAAAGCAGCGGCGTGTCACGGATAACATGCTGCTCACAACTAGGCAACAGCAAACAGGAAGAGATAATAACAAACAACGCGGGTAAAGATGAGCTGGCGGCCCCGGGCAGGGCGGCGCCGCGGAGCGCACTGACCCCTGCTGGCCGGATGCGGTACTGCGCCTCTGGCTGTCAGAATGAGCGTGGAGATGGTGAGTCTCTGCCAAGCTGCAGCACCTGGCTGTCCGTGTCAGTCAGAGGGAGGTGGAAGCCACTTCTAGTTCTTCCACTCGCAGTCAGGAGCAGCAACGACAGCAAGAGCCGAGTGGTTTTAGTTTAGTTTAAAGGAGTATAAATACTTTGAACTTTTGCCATGAGTCGGGTGTCAGATGTGAAAGGGGATATAAAGGAGTGTGAGCAGCCAAATGTCAGACAGACGGACCCAAAAGAGGAGGAGGGGGAGGAAGGGGGAGAGTTCACGGAGGATTCAAAGAGGTCAACAAGGTGGCGGAGTCCATCCCTGCCCGAGCTGGAGGAGCTGTTACACTCGGCTCCGCGCTCCTGTCGCCATGGAGACGAGGTGTGGCCCAACCTGTATCTTGGAGATATGTGAGTATGCTGTGCTGATGAGGATGCGGCTCCCCTGCACGCGAGAAGGGTTGCCAACCGCCACCTTGAAAAACGGAGTCTTCCCGTATTTAGAAAGAAAAGTACACGTCTTGTATTGAGCTGAAACGAAAAATGACTTTGAAGTGACATCATTTTTTGATATGGTATGTAAAGAAAATAAGAGTGATTAAGTTTTATATGGGAAAGTTAAATCAATGTAAGCATTTAAGGCTAAAGATACTATAATATTTTTAGTCTAATAAACAAGTATTATTGAAAGATGAATGCATCGTACGGACAAATAGATAAAAAAGATAAATGAATAAAAAATGATACATAGGTGACCATATTTTGATTACCGAAAACCAAGACAGAGGGCCGGCAATAAGATACTCAAATTTTACTGGGAGTTAACTTGAAAATGCCTTGTAATTTCAATATCTCTTTGAGGCGTTTCAATGGCACATAAATAACTGTAAAATATCTTGAATTAGATAATGATAGAAATAATGTTTCCTCTGTGTTAGAAAAATCGGCCTGTAAGA
>CAESWR010000010.1:69506-81194 GCA_903171835.1 Mullus surmuletus | reverse complement strand
AAAATGATACATAGGTGACCATATTTTGATTACCGAAAACCAAGACCGGCAATGACATACTCAAATTATACTGGAAGTTAACTTGAAAATGCCTTGTAATTTCAATATCTCTTTGAGACGTTTCAATGGCACATAAATAACTGTAAAATATCTTGAATTAGATAGTGATAGAAACAATGTTTCCTCTGTGTTAGAAAAATCGGCCTGTAAGAAAATGATATCTTTCTTTTTAAGTCTTTAAGTCTTACTGGACAGATAAAAAACAAAAAAAATTGAAATGATATAAGCTATATTGGCAAAAACATTGACAACCAGGACAACGTTTCCATCCAAAACCCAGGACGGCCTGGACAGGACGTGAAAACCCCAAACATATTAATATGTTCAGAACATCGTTTCAGACACAGAAAAAAAGGTGAAGAAAACTAGGTCAGCCGGCCCTGCCAACGAGGTGTCCCTTATTTATTTTGCAAGGATTTGGCAACCCAATTGGTAATGAATGACCTGTGTTTGCTGTTTAAGGTCTATGTCTCATGACAAGTTTGGATTGTGGCAGCTGGGCGTCACCCACGTGCTCAACGCCTCGCACGGCAAACTCTGCTGCAAAGGCAACGACGATTTCTACGGGACCACGGTGAAATACTACGGCGTGCCGGCCAACGACCTGCCCACGTTTGACCTTTCACCTTTCTTCTACCCGGCCGCCGACTTCATTGACCAGGCCCTGACGTCAGGAGGTGCCACGAAACTGCAGGGTGTGGTTTCGAGGTGACACGTCGCATGGAAAATCTCACCGGTGTGTTGTGTCATTCCCAGGAAGGGTGTTGGTGCACTGTGCTGTAGGTGTGAGTCGCTCGGCCGCCCTGGTGCTGGCATACCTGATGATTCACCACCGCCTCAGCCTGCTCTCCGCCGTCCGCTGTGTGCAACAGAGACGCTGGGTCTTTCCCAACAGAGGCTTCCAGCGACAGCTCATACGGCTGGACGGAGACCTGCAGGGCAAAATGACCACTGAGTCGAAATAAAAAAAGGAATCCATAGAAGAAGAATAGTCCTTGTGGCGCAGTAGCAGTTAATGTCTTCGTTTACATTACACAACAGTGTCACCATTTGTACCATTTCACTGCGGGGTCAACACTGAACAACTGTGTCTCCTGGCATGACCTCAATGATGACTCAGAGACTGTCGGTCCCCCCCACCAACACCCCCGACCCCCCCCATAGAGCTTTCGCATCACTGAGCAGAACAATCAATGCAACATTGAATAACTCCATCCCAGTGCAAAAGAGAACACACTGCACACGGGGAGCTAAATTGGGAGTTTGAGCAGCCTTCACACAGCCACCTGCTCATGTCTGTCAGGGGGCTGCTGCAGAGCCAGGCAGCGAGGGGCCGGCCCTGCAGCACTGTTGTGGTCCTTCAGGAGCAGCAGTCCGGGGAGAATGTCAGGGCGCGAACAGCCGCGGGATCTGGCGCTCATCAAGG
Organism: Mullus surmuletus; assembly: GCA_903171835.1. Lineage (NCBI taxonomy): Eukaryota > Metazoa > Chordata > Actinopteri > Syngnathiformes > Mullidae > Mullus > Mullus surmuletus. Next base: position 79,708 of record CAESWR010000010.1, on the reverse strand, counting down.
AACTGGAGCTCATCTTGGACTCGTGCGCGTTGGAGCTGACCCCAGTGGATGAAGTCTGGCCCAACCTGTACATAGGAAACATGTGAGTGGCCAGTTTTTTATTTTTTTGCAGCTTTGAATCACATATGCACCCAATGATGTACTGTGTGTGTATATGTTTGCATGTCTTTCCAGAGCTGTGGCACAGAACAGAAAGAGGCTATGCAAGTTAGGCATCACCCACGTCCTGAATGCGGCCCACTCCAAGCAGGGCAGCATCGGTGACCAGAGCTTTTATGGGGAGTCCTGTGTTTACTGCGGCATACCGGCGGAAGATTCCGAACGCTTTGACCTCGGACAGTATTTCAAACTCGCAGCCGACTTCATACATAAAGCCTTGAAGAGCAACGACGGTAAAAGCTCACGCAGCCTCTTTAACATCCCTCTGCGTCCCGCTGCTCTCCCTCACTTTGCTTCCACTCTTCCAGGGAAAGTGCTGGTGCACTGCATCATGGGTATGAGCAGGTCGGCCACCCTGGTCCTGGCTTACCTGATGCTGCGGCAGCGTCTCTCCCTGGCCGACGCTGTGAGGCAAGTCGTCAAAAAAAGGGCCATTTACCCCAACCGCAACTTCCTGTCGCTCCTCCACAGGCTTGACGAGCAGCTGACATTCAAAAGGAGATTATGCCCCCTCCTCTGACACCCCGCCCCCCCCTCTGTTACAATCTGCTCTGGTCTGAATGGTTGCCATCAGAATGTGCATGACATTAGTCTTCTTTTTTCTAAAATCATTATTGTTTTCATCTTTCGTGGGTCTTGCAGTCTCAAGAGAAACATTAATACATAACAGACAATAATAAGGCTGGAGGGTGGTGACCACTGAGCATTCTACTTCATTGAGGTTTGTTTATGTGTTTTGCCCTTTTCCGAAATACATTCATTATTATTCATAGCGTTTGAAAACTTTTAAGTGTTAGAAATTCCACCTATCAGTGTTGTCAAGCAACCAACTTTGTAAATACAGCCTCAAGAGCCATTGGAATATACATTTATTTAATAATGTTTTATGAAATATTCATGTTTGCTGAATGGAAAAGGTAAAAAAGCAAGAGGGATTTTGCTTTGATATGTTTTTAAACTGAATACTTGACACAGAAAAATACATTTATTTCTCTTTGAACAGTCTGTTTACGTGGTGTCTCATTTTGGTACGGGCAAAGTTTGATGTCTTTAGAATTAATGACCTGTCTTCTTTTGTTGTGCCACCTTAAGTTGGTGACTCTTGACTCTGGAAATGTCTGGGAAAAACCTGGAAGGACAGACAATGTGCATTAATGTGCATCTAATTGTGACACAGAACAGGTAATTGTACTCACAATTGAGAATGCTATGTAATGATTCAAAAAACCCTTAGATACATTTCAAAAATCTGACCCTGCCATATTAACCCATGAGATCACACTGAAAATACCCTAATTTCTCTAATTTTAGCATTAATTCTTGCACCTTTGGCTGAATAAATCTAGTCTTAAAAACTTTAATTTCACATGAACTGCAAATTACACATTTTCCTGAAGCCTTTTGACAAGATGCATCCAACACACCCACTTCTTTTTGATAATTAGATTTACCAACATGAGCCCTGCAGTCAAAGTAAAAGCGTCACTGGTAAATGTTATTTTTAATCCCAAGTCTCAGAGCGACGGAGCAGTGGATGTTACCGGCTCCTGGGGTGCGGTGGGGGTGGAGGGGCAGCACACACACACACACACACACACACATATCAATGTGTGTTACATAACAGTCTGCGGTCATGGAAAGTAAAGCAAGCACGCTAATGTTAAAGTTCACAATGGTTGTTGCCACATTGTTTTCCATATAAATGACTTGAGTTCAGGCATGTAGTCAGAATGGATTAAATGCGTTTTACACTGTTGCTGTGTCCTGTCTGCGGGTTGTTTTTGTCGGCAACGAGTGTTTGATTACGCCGCTATAAAAGGAAACAAGCCACAGTTGAGTGATTATACGAGGAATAGGAGTGGGAACATCAGGCGAAGGGTTCACGTCTCCCCAAAGTGAGGTAAGATTGAAGCATATTTCAGGGTTAATCTCAGAGGACATGTGTCGGTTGAAGCGGTCTGATATGATTTTATATAAAAATAGCTCATTTGCTGTGTGTGAGTCAGGATGTCACTCAGGGATCCACCATATGAACCCCCGTCTGTCTCAGAGCTGCAGGAGTTCCTACTCAGAGACAGACAACCCACCGGGCATGTCAATCAAGTCTGGCCCAACCTTTACCTGGGCAACCGGTACCTTCCCACACACACACAAACACACACGCGTATCTGCAGTATGTGAGCATCCTACTCTCAAAAAGTGGTGAATCAGTGACTTTGTTTCAGGGATGCAGCCCGGGACAAGGACACTCTCCACAGTTTAGGGATCACGCACATCCTAAATGCTGCTCATGGTCGCGCCGACTCGGACCAGGGTCGCTATTTCTACGTCAACACGGGCCCTCGATTCTACAGAGACATGTCCGTGGACTACTACGGGGTGGAGGCCGATGATGCAGTCGACTTCATCCTCACTCCATTTTTCTACCCGACAGCACGATACATCAGAGCCGCGCTGGCCATGGGAGGCAAGTCGCTCATCACCAGTGTGTGTGTATTTCGCTCTATTTGATGCTGCGTCCGGCCAACTGTGAATGTCTGCGTCCCAGGGCGTGTGTTCGTCCACTGCGTGATGGGTGTGAGCCGCTCCGCCACGTTAGTTCTGGCCTTCCTCATGATAGTTGAGGGTCTGCGGCTGCGGGAGGCGGTGGAGGCGGTCAGGCCGCACAGGGACATCTGCCCCAACGCCGGCTTCCTGCAGCAGCTCCGCGGCCTTGAAAGGAGCCTGGAGAGGGAGAGGAGGCGGCGACGGCAGGCACAAGCACAGTAAAGAGCCACACAGGCGTGCATGTCCGGATGCAGAACTCACACACACACTCACTTAAGTCACTTTGGGGGTATTTAGGCCTTTTTACCCTACTTTTGAGGTCCACTTTGATTTCCTGGAGACTTACCTCAATTACAACTACAACGTCCCTAATCAACTGGTCTTAAGTCGAGTGTGTGACCCCAATGTGGATGTAAGCGAGTACACGCGTACACACGCGCGCACATGCACACACACGCACACACACACATCTTTATTGCTGCAGAGATGAGGAGACAGACACGCCATCTCTGCCAGAGTTGAGGCAGATTCTCTGGAGCGACAGGAAGCCAGTAACACCTGTCAATCAAATCTGGACCAACCTGTATGTGGGAGATGAGTGAGTACAGCCATCACCGCAAGACTAAAATGTGGTAATATGACAGGGGAGCAGTGTGTGAATATACAATATATATGTGTGTGTGTGTGTGTGTGTGTGTGCGTGTGTGCGCTGCAGGTCTGTGGCACGGGATAAAGCCTGGCTCTCCTCCCTGGGTATAACTCACATAGTGAACACTGCAGCAGGGCGACACCGCATCAACACGGGTCAGCAGTTCTACAGCGACCTGAAGATGCAATACCACGGCGTGGAAGCCGCCGACCATCCAGAGTTCGACCTCCGACCTTTCTTCAGCCCCGCCGCACTCTTCATGCACGGTGCTCTACGGGATAATGGTCAGTGTTCAAGTTGCGACAGCTGATTTGCTATGTGAAGGGGAGCAGATGACACAACAGAAAGCTTTTATTGTGCAAGAAAGGAGATGAGAACATTATTTGGGGTTAAAGGTGCCAGACAGGGCTGTCTAATACCTTTAACCACGACAACACGCAGAGCCTAAACGGAAATTTCTGATATTGCTTCATTTGGCTTGCTTTATTGTGCATCTCAAGCTGCTTAAATTGCCTGCCTTTTCACGGTTATTTATCGATAATACACTTTCTGACACAGTTTTACTAGATTGCCCCATTAAACAGGTTTTACACTTGCTTTCATCTTTGCACGCCTTTTAATTCATTTACAGCCTCAAGCTGTGTAATGCATCAGTTAAGACACACTCATTTATAAGACTCAAGATCATTCTTTTTGCTTCTCACTTTGAAGCCCGTCACAGCAATGGTCCTGATGATTATAAACTGCCAGCAATACACACCAAAGACTTTGCTGTGTTCACATTCAACCAAAGGAGCATTATTATCTCCAGACATCAACAACAGCCTTTGAAGCTGGACTGGGTTTTTCGCATCAGTCAATAAAATCACATGAATCACATTTGGGATGAATTTGAAGGTGTTTTATCTTGCAGGGAAAGTGCTGGTCCACTGTGCCATGGGCGTGAGCCGCTCTGGAGCTCTGGTTCTGGCCTATCTGATGATCTGCCAGGGTTTGTCGCTGGTGGAGGCCATTGTGGCCGTGCGTCTGAACCGAGACATTGGACCCAATTTGGGATTTCTGGAGCAGCTCAGACAACTGGACATGAGCCTCAGAAAAACAAACCCCTGAGGTGGCAGATGACATGTCCTGATACACACACTGACGTCATATACCTTTTCACAAGGCTTCTACTGTTCTTTTGAGTTGTTTGAATTATTAATCCATTTCGGCAAAAATAAATTCCTATCTGTTGTCTGTTACGGGAAGATCAGGGAAAGTTAAACTGCTTCATTATCTATGACTGACAATGAAATATAACAATGAATGCTTGGAGACCTTTCCCCGGGAATAACTGCCGTGACAAATGCGCACCTGTTCACACATTAGTGAGATTCTTCTGAAGTCAATTATGCAAAACTTTTTTCTCCCCCCTTTTTTTTTTTACTGGCAACTTGTCCAAATCTGTCGCTGTGCTCTTTTAACACAGATAAATGCCAATTAATTTCACTGGTACTGGATGTCTGAGATCCCTAATTAATGAGGGCTGTGGGACAGCAAGTGTGTGTGTGTGTGTGTGTCATGCTGATGTCAGGTGTTGTAGCCCAGTTGCCTAAAAATATCAGGTTAAACACAGAGCCTGACAGAGCAGTTACCATTCCTGATCTGTATTTCTGTCCTCCTGCAAAGTTGGGGGGGGGGGCTCTGTTGATACACACACACACACGTGGACATTGAGAGGAGGTTGTTGGTCCACTGTTCTGCTCCCTGAGGAATAACTTCATACAGTTGTAATTGAGGTAGGTTGTGTGTGTGTTTTTTCACAATATAGTAGAGAATTTTACTAAGAAAAAAAATATATTTTAGTGAATACTTTTTTTACTGAAGAAACTACAAGGCAAGTACTAGTATTTAAAACATGTCTTTACTTGTCTTTAGGCATTGAATGATCAAACCTGTTTGATGAGACCTTGAAGAAGATATAGATCTGTTTAGTAAATTTCCAAACCCTTTCAACAAAAAACATGGTTTGGTTGGTTTAATTGCCCTCCTCGTGTCTGCACTTCAAGGATTTTAAAGAAAGGACATCTGTTTGGCGCTTGGAATTCTCTTTAAACAGCTGAGGAGTTATGTTCTCCTCTAATAAATCTTTCATGAAGGAGACACTGGTGCACAGGCTCCGAGAAGATCCTATTAGTTATCACTATGCATTATTTCAGTTTTATATGAATCCATATGAAGTTATGTGTGGAGGAATATTTGCTGAATTCTCCAGTGGGTATATTTAGTGCAGAACACATGGTTATTTTTTTCAAACTCAAAGCAAACCATGTCCTCCTGTGGGATGAAGTCAAGAAGCAAGAACCCTTATGCCGCAGTTCGGGTCGACCCAGACAGTGATTACATTACCCCGGGAACACTGGACCTGGAGCAGCTGTTCTGGACTGGCGGCGGGGCACAATACGCACACTTCAATGAAGTGTGGCCACGCATCTTCATTGGGGATGAGTGAGTTGAAACACAACCGGCCTGTTCTCACCCTTTCAATAAAAAAATCAGACGTGAGAGAACTCACGATGTGGTGTGTGTGAAAACAGGAAGACGGCTCTGGAGGTGCCCGGCCTGAGGGAGTTGGGCATCACACATATCCTGAACGCAGCAGAGGGGAAGTTTAACAATGTCCTGACTGGTGCTGATTACTACAGCGATGTGGACATCCAGTACTACGGCCTGGAAGCTGACGACAAACCCACCTTCAACATCTCCCCGCACTTCTGCCCTGCGGCCCAGTTCATCCATGAGGCCCTCAGACATTCACAGAGTGGGTCACATGTGTTTATATGCCTTTGCTTTCTCTCAGTTGGAAAAAACTGTATCTATATCCTTTCTTTTGCTGCAGACAAGGTGCTGGTGCACTGTGTGATGGGGCGGAGCAGGTCAGCGACCCTGGTCCTGGCCTATCTGATGATCCACCACAGTCTGACGGTGGTGGACGCGATTGAGCATGTGCGACAGCGGCGCTGCATCCTGCCCAACCACGGTTTCCTCAAACAGCTCAGAGCTCTCGACATCACTTTGCAAGAGGAGAGACTGAGGCAAAAACAGGAACTACAGAAGCTGCAGTAGCTCACAGTTGGATATCTTTTTTTTTTTAAAAACACTGATCTCAGGTACACACATTTCTATTGAATAATTGCACATATGTTTACTGTAGCATAGAAATGCTTATATGAAACCATTATAAAACAAAATATAAGACCACATATTTGTTTGCTTGTTAAGGTTTTTCCAAGGATTTGTCCTTGGAAAAAACTATCATCACTGACTAAACATCAGCAAAGGTTGGTTTTGTGAAATTATTCTGAGACAAGACAACAAAGCCTCTTTAGAGGCAGTGAGATGGACTGATATGAACTTTTGAATTTTAATGTCACGGTCAGGCATCACGGTCCAGCAGACACGGGCCATGCAGAAATAAAAAGCAAGGTATTCTGGCATATCTGAGGAAATAAAAGGGCTATTTGATGGAAGGCGTCATTATATTCAAAGAGGTTCTGTAGGAAATTGATTGAATTGAATACTGAATGTGTGGTGTGTTACAACATGTGCTGCGTTCTATTTTCAAGTATTCAGTGACGTGAAGACTTAGAGAAGAAGGCAAAGACGATAACAACATATGAGATATGCAACACACCATTGTATTTTTCATACGTAGCTGTTGTCCAACACAAATATTTAAATCTGACAAGGCATAATTGCTTTAAAAATTAATGTCACATCTATGTTGACATGGTCCGTTCCAGCAAAAGGTACCATTGTGTTACTAAGAATGCAGTGGAAAGGTCAATCATTGTAAATGCCCACTGTAATCCTCTGACAGAGTAATTAAACATTGGATGAGCTTGCAGGTTTTCCAGGAAACACAAAATGCGGGTTCACGCAACTTGTCTTCTGACCATCAAGTCCTCAGATTGTGTAACATTTCCAGATGAAGATAAAACAAGGCACTCATTGCTTCAAGGAGCAGAGCAAAAGCAGACTTCAAAACTGCAGATGCTTGATATAATAAAGCCACTTTTCCACAACATGCTCGACTTTGCTCCATTACTTGTTTTAGACGGTAGTTTGGTGGTTGGGAATCTCAGGTCTGAACACCTCCAATGTCCCCCATAAATCCTGTGTGTTAAGAGGACGGCAAGGCAGTTAAACATGTCGCTGTGACACTATTTGCAGTGGAAAAGAAACCCTGAGACCAAGATTTGAGCAGAGCTGTGAGCATGTGGTGGAAAAGTTGCATACTTGACACAGTGATGCTGGAAAATTAGCAGCGATCCAAAGACTTGATGTACGGCAGCTTTGACACACTTAATATGGAGCTGATGCGGGACATTTGCTTTCATGACTGGCCCGTTAAATTCAAAGATAAACAAATGACAAAGATTAAAAACATCTTAAAACAAATTGTTACTGCATGTAAAGTCTGCATGCAGTGTCAATAACCTGGCTTGAAAATGACATACAATCATTACTCTTCAGAGTTGGATGAACAGCAAGAAAATAATAAGGTAACAATTAAAAAAAAGAAAATTACAAAAAAAGAAAATTCCAACAGTCCATGAAAACAAGATTTCTGAATCCTTAGTTTGACGTGAAATGATCATGTCTTGTGACTTTGCAGTGTCAGTTATATTGCAGCTGATAGATTGGCTCCTGGCTGTTGATACTCTAGCGACCTCAAGTGGAGGACATAGAAACAGGTCAGCCCAACTAACAATTTGTGAGAGATAACAAAATACTACGGACGGGTTCGTTGTTGATCTGTGATCTTGAGTGGCCGGGGCACAAATTGTGGGTCGGAGTTTTCGCAGAGGTGGGTTGAGTGCGAGCTTGCGAGGGAAGTCCTCAGACAAAGTCGGGCTTCTCTGGGAAGGTGCAACCTGCTCGTCTGATGACCACATTGGCGGCGTAGTGGGCGGCCTTCACGCACTGAGCCAGCGGTTTCGCCTGGACCAGCTCAGACAGGAAACCTACGTCACATAGGAAGAGTTTTTCAGATAAAACAGGAAGATGCACAAAAACAAACATGTTAAATGCAAACAGAGATGTCTCACCTCCCACAAAGGCGTCGCCTGCACCGTTTGTGTCCACAATGTCCTTGGCATCGATCTTCAGCACAGGGAAAGTCTCCACTTTGTCACCTTTAACATGCAATAAACAGACAATAGGTATACTAGAAAGGAAAAAAGACTCAAAGTGGAAAACAGAAAACGTTCTTACTCTGAGCCATAACGGTTTCATCCTTTCCTTGAGTCAACACCACGATCCTCTGCCTCTTTGTGTTGACTTTGGGCAGAGCCTGTGCTTTCCTGGCGATTTCTTTGAGGTCTTTGGTCTACAGACAAAACGCATTAACACCATCACCCACAAAATCCATGGAGGATGCAGCGCTGAAGATTTTCAACAGCTCAATTAGAAGCATTTACCTGAAACTCTTGCTCCTCAGCAAATTTGGCTGCCTCCTGTGGAGCCCAAAGTAAATAAAAGTTATTTGTGCTGAAAATGATGTGGATAAACCAGTTCTGGTCTGATATTTTTAAATAATTCTCTGAAGTTTATAACTGCAATATTTCCCCAGACCCTCACATCGCAATTTTAGGCGGCTCTCGACACCTTTCTACACTCATGAAGGTGCATGGCGAATTAAAACATTACTGTATGGTTGTTGCTAAAATAATTCTTATAAGGCCTGGCTTTCAGAAGTCGCTTGTTTGTTGCACATGGTAAGGATTCGACACAATATACTTTACAGCTTGGCAGCGTTTGACAAGATGTGGCAACCAATTTTATTGTACTTAAAATTACCTAGCAGCTGTATGTATTCCCTGTTTATCCTTTTGTAAATGTAATCTTCTGACTTTGATAATTACTGGTGCTATGTGTGTCCATTAACCTGGATTATAATTATTTTGTATGTATGAGCATGATTTTTTTCCCCTCTTTTCCCCTCTTGTACATCACTGTTGTAATTTTTATTTGTTCTGGTAATCTGCACATATGTTGTAAAATACTGCAAAATCTGTACATGAAAAAAAAAAAAAAGACTTTGCCGTGGAAGTGGGGGCCTCACCGTCTCGTTGCCGAACAGCACGTCGACGTAGGGCATGACCTGCATGAGGTTGTCCTTGAAGAACTGGCAGATGAAGGGCGCAGAGAGGTTCAGGCAAAACATCTTGTTGGTCTCCGACGCGTGCTTGGCCACTTTCAGGATGGACTCCAAGGAGACGGTCAGGAAGAAACCCTGCGAGCGAACCAGAGTGAGCGGGTCAAAAATACCTCGGCTTGTTGGGAGCTCTATGGCCCAAACTAACGACTCACAGCGATGTAGTAGACTTTAGCCTTTTCCACCAGCTCCCAGTTCTCCTCCAGGTCGAGATGCTTGTCCTTCTTGTAGCAATTAGCAGCGGCGAGGTTAGCTACCAGAGATCTTAGAGAGGAAAGCATTGGGAGTCAGTATGATAGTGCACTATGGGAAAAGAGCGGGTACGGCTTGAGCCCCTCACCTGTTGTCTCCAGTGATACAAGCAGCGCACGTCCCTGTGGGCTCCTCATCCTGCTCATAGTAATGAGCGTCAACATGAGATTCCTTCGCCTTCTGCTTCAGGATCTCTCCGAACTTGTCCTTGCCGATGCATCCGAAGAACGTTCCCACATGATGGGGCTCTTGGATCATCCACTACGGACGGAGAGCAGCTATGAATCACTACAGACTTGGCGCTACTGCTCGACACGTCAATAGGCGTCGTCAGGGGCGACGGAGCTGAATGCCAACAAACTGACCTGGGCGATCTTTATGGAGTTCTGCGTGGCT
>CAESWR010000010.1:51174-64706 GCA_903171835.1 Mullus surmuletus | reverse complement strand
AGCGTGCCCGGATCGGCCCCCGACACGCACGCCAAACACGCAGGAGCAGCTGCGGGTCACGCTGTGCCTGCACGTATCTGCACACACACACTCACACACTCTCACACACACAGCGTGGCTGATTGACAGCAGTCCGGCTGCACAAAAGGCGCGCAACTTGTGTAAAGTGTTAGCCGAGTTAGCTGCAGACACTCAAAGCTACGTGAAAGGACTTTGCACCGCCATTGTTAACGGTGACCTTTGCGGTCTGCATGCACCGCATCAACTAATAATAATAATAATAGGACGGTCACATTCCCTGCGTGGAGAAGCGAGCTGCTCAGCTGTGTGTTTTATTTCAACGTGGGTCACCTTAGCTCTGCAGGGGACTTTTTAGTCGGAGACTCCGTCTTCTCCTTCTCCTTCTCCGAGGAAAGTCTGGCTTTCTTCGCTTTGGGTTCTTCAGAAGCCATGGCTGACTGCGCGGCGCACGTTGCCTTCACCTTTTACCGGCGTGGAGAGTGTGCTGTGCTCCGTCTACAACAACTGTGGGCCACGTGTCTGTGTGACCCCGAGCGCGGCCTGGCAGGAGTTTGCCGCGTGACGCGACGACACACCCACCAATCACAGGCCTCGCATGGACTACTACTACTTTCTGAGTTAGAGATGTAGACTTATTCACTGAAAATATGTGATATCGTGTCTGTCCACAGCACACACGCATATTTAACAAACAAGTACATAGAATTAACTGATAAAAGTACAAATAACTGAGCAATAAATAAGCCAATAAGGACCAATTTCTCAGTAATACACATGGCTCTATTTTGGTACTTACTCGATTGGTGGTTCCATGACTGTTCAGTTAGAAGTTAATATTAATATCTCTAAATATTAGCAACAAGCATTTCAGTTTGTGACAACTGTGTATTGAATTTAATAGCAGAACTACACCTTTAAAATGGACAGTTGTCTTTTATGTTTAAGATTTTGTACATGTCTGACCTTTAAGAGGCTTTAAAGGGGAAACACGTCACAGGGGCCTTAGATGTATCGCAATTCATCTCAAAATTAGGGAAGTGAGAATATGTTTTTCTACAAATATCTTTACAAAACAAAAATAAATCAAGATCCAAATCCTCTTTCCTGGAAGTGGGCCTCTGATAACATTATTATATTAGTACTCTCGAATATCAGAGTTAGTCAGTTAGTAGATAACTAGTTTATCATCATCATGCATGTAGGAACATAATAACTCAATGTAACTGATCAGTATCTTCATCTGATGAGAGCTGGAGTTGCAGGAAAAACCTGAAAGTCAGCACTCAGGGCATCAACACCGCGCGGACCCAGAAACATAGTAGGAAAATAGGTGTCCGACAACTTCGCCTGAACAAAAACACCCGAAAGTTTGCTCTGAATTAATCGATCCTGCTCACACCAGAGTCACTCTCGGGCCAAACTGTCTGGAATATATATCAACACTTAATCCGGAGTGGAACCGTGTCGCTTTCGTCCACATGTGCTAGTGAGCGAGTGTGTTTACGTGTGCACACCAGTGCAGGCGTCGGCTCAGCAATTCTGCCATATTGGCATCAAGTGTTACTGCTGGCAGGAACAGCTGCAGTTAGCAGGTAAAACTTTCACTCATCTTTCAAACTTTTTTCCATATTACCTTCAGTTTTTCCAGCTTCTTAAAGTCCTCCTCTGTATATGTATTTATTTTCCAACACCAGTGCCAGTGTGTGTGTGTGTGTGTGTGAGTGTGAGTGTGTGTGTGTGAGCAGCTGGTTAACTTCCCTTGGGCAAAGTTGCAGAATGAAGACACCAAGTGACATTAAATCCACCTGCATGTTTAATCTACACGTGAAACAGCAATGTGAATGATCATATATGTTGAAAATAAAAAAAGTTGTATAATAACCCTGTTGTATGTCCATCCCACAGAGCAACAACCACCTCAACTAACAACGACAACCACCTCATTGTTGCAGCTGAGATGATCCACAGTCTGTTCCTGATTAATCACTCGGGAGACATCTTCCTGGAGAAACACTGGAAGAGTGTCATCAGCCGGAGCGTGTGTGACTACTTCTTCGAGGCGAAGGAGAAGGCCCAGGACCCGGAGAATGTGCCTCCTGTCCTGCAGACGCCGCATCACTATCTCATCAGCATCTACAGGGCCAAGCTCTTCTTCCTCGCCGTCATCCAGACCGAAGTCCCGCCGTTGTTTGTGATCGAGTTCCTGCACAGGGTGGCAGACACACTCCAGGTGTGGCTTCATCATTCTGATGTCTCGGCCATTTGTTAATGAAGAACCCTCGCGTGGGCGTGTGTGTGTGTGCAGATGCAGCTGGTGTGCATCTCGCTTTCACACACGTGATCAGATTCCACCTCGTGGATTTCACTGATTTCATGGGAATTTGTATTGGTGCTGCAGAAAGGAACTGTGCATGCTGCTATGTTCCTTTTTCATGTCCCCTTTCAGTGTCTCATTTTATAACTTCTGCCGAGCTGTACATCACACTTAACAGTCTACGCAGCAAACACACAGCTGTGGCCTTTATGTGCGATGAGGATGTCGTGCCTTCACACCTCTTATTCTATAATTGGTCATTTACTGAACTAACCGTCCGATGGTCACGTAAACCCCGGCTTACTGCTTAATGTTGCAGTCGAAGTGTGCAAACCTTTCTTTCAACTTCTGTGGATGTAAGATGTGTAAGATGTTTCCACTGTCACGCCTGCAGTCGTTAGATTTCAGTATAGAATTTATTTCAGTATAGAAATCTCTCATCTTCAGGGAACTCACCTCTTTGCTCCCCCGTTTTAAAATTTCAGTTCAAATAGTGCACTTACAGTAGATCCTGTACTGAGCTACAGTGTGCACTTTTTCCTGCCTATACGATGTGGCCAGTTATCATCCTTAACTGGCATTTACAAAATTCATCTATGTAAAGCTAAAATATGATGTTTATAATGGATGCACAGATGGATGGAGATATAAATATATTTTTTTTCAGTCTGATGTTATTGAGAGAACTGAAATCTGGATGAAAGTTTGTGAAATTGACTGGTTGTGAATAATGTCTGTCAACAGGATTACTTTGGAGAATGCTCAGAGGGGGTCGTTAAGGACAACCTGGTGACGGTGTACGAGCTGCTGGAGGAGATGCTGGACAACGGCTTCCCTCTGGCAACGGAGTCAAACGTCCTGAAAGAGATGATTAAACCGCCCACCATCCTGCGGTCGGTTGTCAATACGCTGACAGGTAAACGGAAGTCGTGCTGAGCGGCCCCTCCGCACTCCCCTCAGAACACAAGTCATTCACATTCACGTGTGCATCACCTTTTGTTTTCCTCCAGGAGGAAGTAATGTTGGAGACACGTTGCCAACAGGACAATTGTCCAACATCCCATGGAGGCGGGCTGGAGTCAAATACACCAACAACGAAGCGTACTTTGATGTGATCGAGGAAATAGACGCCATTTTGGACAAATCAGGTTTACTTCCTGTTGCTGAACATGCTGATCATGTCAGAACGGGTTTCTTTAAGAGTAAGACGCTCTTTAATTCTTTCTTTAATCATTCTTATCCAGGTACGACAGTGTTTGCTGAGATCCAGGGTGTCATCGAAGCCTGCGTGAGGCTGACCGGGATGCCCGACCTCACCCTGTCCTTCATGGTGAGCACCTTTGTGCGGAGATTCCACGCGTTTTGTGTGCGTCTGGCAGCGTGCGTAACCCCGCTCTGGCTTGTTGTTGTCCTTGAACGGCAGAATCCCCGTCTCCTCGACGACATGAGCTTCCACCCATGTGTGCGGTTCAAGCGCTGGGAGTCGGAGCACGTCCTCTCCTTCATCCCACCCGACGGAAACTTCACGCTCATGACGTACCATGTCAGCTCCCAGAAGTAAGTGTCAGCTGATAAAGCACTAATAATGTGTTTTTTTTCTTATTTGGAGTCTTTCGCTCAATAAATGAGCTGTAAAGCCTTCAGTGAAGCATTGATGCGGTTCCCCTCCTCAGCCTGGTGGCCATTCCAGTCTACGTGAAGCAGAACATCAGCTTCTTTGAGACAGGGTCCTGCGGCCGCCTGGACATCACAATAGGACCGAGGCAGACGATGGGGAAGTCGGTGGAGGGTTTGATGGTCACTATTCACATGCCCAAAACGGTGCTCAGCGTCAACCTCACCGCCACGCAGGGAACCTACACCTACGATCTGGCTACCAAAGTAAGGGCTCAGAAATACGCACAAAACTCCTGCAGCTCAAACGTGACTTTGGGACAGTGTTTGGCTTCATTTATGAGCTGTAAAATCATGTCTAAAATGAGTTGAGAATGTTTTTTTAATAGTTTTTTTTGCTTCATCAATTAAAATAAGTAAGGGTGTCCCAATCAGATATTCCGATAATCCGATACTCGTTTTTTAGAGCAAGCATCGGATTATATCTAAAATCTCCAATTCAAGCACTCCGTTACAAGCAATCCATTCCAGATGATCAAACGATACACTTGAACATACTCACAAGCATATATTTTCAAAGCCAAACATTGAAAGTACATTGAAACTAGGCGACTTCTGCCTACTACGGCAACACTGTTAGATCAAAAACATACAGAACTCACTCACACGATTCCAATGGGAGAAACAGCGTCTATGACTTACACTGTGTTGTATAGACAGCACAGTAACCCATTGGTTAATGAAATATGGGATTTTTTCTCAAACCTACTGTAATATCATGCCTTTTCTAACTTTTCATACACAAAATAAGTAATAAAAGTATGTATTATTCGTGCTGATAACGTGTGGGATGGATATCGATATCAGCCAATAGTCAAGGCTGCAATGTTGTTATTTATCGGAAGTGAAAAAGTTGTATCAGGACACGCCTAAAAAAAAGAGCATTTTCATTTATTTCCCTAATATTGCTTTGCAGGTGTTGGTGTGGGACATTGGGAAATTGAACCCCCAGAAGCTTCCCAACCTTCGAGGCAGTCTGAGCATGCAGGCAGGCGCCCCAAAACCTGAGGAGAACCCCTCACTCAACATCGGCCTGAAGATACAGCAGCTGGCCATATCAGGTAATCCTTTAACAATCTCGGTGTCAAAGTCCACAAGCATAACCTGGCTTGACCCTCTCTGGAAATTTGTCATTAATGAAGTGAATGATTGCGGCGGCAGCTGTTCCTCTCGGCACTCACTTTGCGAGTCTCCACTCTGTTCCAGGTCTTAAGGTGAGCCGCCTCGACATGTACGGGGAGAAGTACAAGCCCTTCAAAGGGGTCAAATATGTAACCAAGGCCGGGAAATTCCAAGTGAGGACCTGAGTTGTGGTGGCCGGAAAGGCCGAAGGTCTACAATCTATTGTGCCAAATCTGGGGCAGGGTCAGCGGCCCCCCAGTCACCTCTCCAACAATTCTTACACATCCTCTGGCTCACTGTTTATAATGAACGTTTTGCATTCTAACAGTTATTTATTATCTCTGGCATTACACATATCTAACCAGGTGTTATTTGTGGCCTGTAAAGGGAAGCCTTAGTAATCAATGTGACTTTTTTTTAAGTGCTATTAGTTTCTTTCCAGTTAACGTGCTTCATTCCTCCCTCTTTCTCGGCTTTTTCACCTTCTCTTACCCATTTTTTTCTTTCAAAATCTGAAAGCCTTCTGAGTGTCGCCGAAGGAAAAATGATCATTTTGAAAACTGACACCCACAGCCTACGCTTTCACGCTCTTCACTACAGCACCACACCTAAGAAATCGTAACCGCATGTTTCCCAGGAGCCTTTTTTTTGCATATTATGATATAAGGTAGCCATTTTTATACTTCTATACATATGTTTATTTTTGAAAAATCGACAGTGTCTTCTTTCCGAGTCGCTGCCTTTCTTCTAAAGTCTTTTACTGCAGTGTATTTTTGCACATATTTACTCCTTAATGTGGCCTTGGTGCTTTGTTAGGACACTACAACACAAATCTCTTGTTTAGTAGGCCTAAGGGAAGTTTAAAGAGAATATATATATATATATATATGTTAAGGTACAGAGTTTGCCCCCCCCGCCCCTAAACAATACACCTGCACACTAATGTGATTATTCCTCGTTGGAGTGGGATGTGGTGTCAGTGTGTGTCAAAGCTATGGGGCAGATGGAAGCAGCCTCTATGATGGGAACAGTCGTGTAGATGCACTCGCTTAGAAATCTGCAGAATCCTCACACAATCCTGAATGCAACGTCTTTACTCAGCACAGCATTTGCACAATCAGTTCACATGGAAATTACTACTTCAAGCTCTTGTATGAAGTTGAATCCATATTCCGATGTATAAGATGTCTTATAAAAGCTTTAAATTGACCCGTTTGTTTGTAGTATTTCTTTTTGCAAACATGTTCATTACATTCTGTTATTTAGTCAGGAAAATTCTACAGTCATGTTTGCAGTTTAACTACCTAATTGATTAATTTAAAAAAGGAGAGAAATCAGGCTGGCTTGAAAGGCAGAAGACTCAAATCTCTTTCCCACAGTGCCCTTTGACCCGACCTTGAGTACCGATGTGACTGGGTCAAAGTACCCACATAAATGTAAAATCATTGATGCCTGCTTCAGTATAGGAATTGTTTTGATCATAACTGGAGTGTTTTTCCCACATCTTGTACATTTATTGTATACTTTCCCTTCATTAAATACATAAAAAAGAAGCTTTTTCCAAAAATCTGGGAAAAATCAACAAAAATAGCCTTCACAACTGTACAATAAATGTAGGCTAATAGGTGAATTACTCATAAAATAGTAAGAATATGGGTGTTAAAAGTAAATCTAATGTTCATTTACGTGGAGCACAAATTTGACATTGACAAAACATTTTGTATTGACACCTCTAATCACAGTTACGTGGCTGCAACAAGATGACATATGGACGTGATTGATGTTGACAAGATGACAGACTGCATCATGTCTGCCTCACAGCAGAAGACTTCCAATGTTGTTGTGTGCATATATTCCAAAACAGCACAGCTAGTTTGGTCTTG
The DNA here is from genome assembly GCA_903171835.1 of Mullus surmuletus. Taxonomy (NCBI): domain Eukaryota; kingdom Metazoa; phylum Chordata; class Actinopteri; order Syngnathiformes; family Mullidae; genus Mullus; species Mullus surmuletus. Next base: position 57,692 of record CAESWR010000010.1, on the reverse strand, counting down.
ATGTCTGTTAACACTCACACGTCGTGATGGTGACCCGCCACAGGCAAAGCAAGAGACCAACTCCCGTCATCATTATAGTCTTTTTTTATTCTTCCAAGGCACAGCAGATGTGTTGGCAGGGCTAGAAGCTATCAGGATACATTCAGGGTGCGACACGTCAAGTACACACAGAACTACACCCTGTCGCTCTCAGTGAGGGTCAGTGGCTGCTACATGCTCAGTAGGCCCCAATCAAAACGCTGCTTTATAACATTCTGTGCTCTGCCTTATCATGGCCACGCTCGGTAATACTGTCAGGTGAAGAGGTGCCACACGCGTACACACACACATACACACACACAGACTTACACACGTACAGATTCTCCTCACAGTTTACAAAGCTGTCAAAAACATCTTATAAACCTTGATGAAATGCTGTTTAAGGAATGGAAGCAACTGACAGCAGAACAAACAAATGCATTCAAGGGTCCGGTTGTAAAGTGTTTGATGGCACTCTTGATAACAGCAAAAAATATCAGACCTAAAAAAAATACTCGTCAGCACTGATGCCTGATATCAAATAAAAAGCATTTGCTTATTTTTTTCTTCTTACAAACCACCGGGGTTGTCTTGAAACTTTGTTCAAAGGTTCCAGGGACTTGAGTGGGACTACTGAGCTCACACACATCAAAAGTTTAAAGAACAGGATGTTGGACGGCTGTCTAAAATCATTGTTTTTGATAACCCCAAACAGTTCAACTGTTCCAGAGACAGAGCAGAAACAAAGCACGACAAGTAATTTAAAAAATGCTAGAAAACACAAAAACACCTCGGGTCTCCAAATAAAAAGCTTTGTCTTGTTCGCTGTTTGTAATACCCTGAATTTAAAGAACTTCATGGTGCCGACAGTAATGTAAAACAAATCCTTTGGCATTGTTCACTTTGAAAATTAAATAAAGTTCAAAACAAAACAAAAAACATCGCAGCTAATCACAGTCACACATCCTGCCATTGTTGTCATATCGAAGCCACCAAGCAATCGTGAATATCTGCCTTTTTAATGAACAGCCACACACTTTTTTTTTTTCAAATTACAAAATCTCAGTGTCAAAGTGTCATAACACTTTAAATCCCGAAGATCTTCTCGTTTTATCAAGTATCAACATCCTAAAAAAGCAGTGATGTTTCACCTTCTCACTGGCAGATCTTCAATTAAGAACAGTGTTATTTTTGAAAAGTAAACATGAAGAGAGGAGGACCCGGACGAGCCTCCACACTTTTTGTGTCAAAAATCAGTGAATAAAGCTTATAGCTGAGTGTTCTTAAAACAAATAATCAAATGTATATACAATTGGACAATAAGAAACTCTCACAGACAAAACTGAATTCAAAGAAAATGTCCTGTAAGAGATCATATCATAATGTCGTCATTTGCCTTTAGAAAATAGAAAAAACATTTTCATGCAAAAAATATATATACCTGGCTTTTTTTCTTTTTTGGGGGATAAACTCTTGTAACACAACATACCAAAAATATATATTAAAAACCGTCTGCGATTAGCCCGCGTGATTCCACAATTAAAAGATAAAGGGAAGTGGATAGCTGAACTCGCTCTGCTAAATGAAGCCACCCAAAACACAGCGGACGATGGACACAAATCACCTGCACTTTTTTTTCTCTCTCGGGAGTTGTGCGCGCGTCGTCGTGAAAAGCACCACCTGACCGGGTGGTTCACTGGTACCACGGGGTCTTGCGCACCCAGCGGAGGGTGAACCCTGCGTCTGTGCGGATCTTGATGGAAGCAGCCTCGGCTTCTCTCACCGTCTCCTTCACCGACTGCATCAGGTTCTGCGCGTTGTGCACCAGCATATCCGTGGCCTGAGCAGCAGAGCGACACAGTTAAGAGGCGAAACAGCACAGAGAGGCAAAAAAAACAGAGTTTGTGTGCGAAGTTTGTGACTCTACCTGCTCCGACTCCTCCTCACTGATGTTTGTCCTGCCCAGCATGGTGGCTTTGACGGTGGAGAGGATCTTCAACTGGGTGCTGATGGTGGGAATCCGCTCACACACCTTTAGAAGGACCAGGAAAGGAATGAGTAAATGATGTTCTTTCAGGGAAGAGAGGACAAAAAGAGGACAAAGGAGCTAGAGTGGGCGGGTGGCACTGTGGCCTCTGATCCGGCACCGTCCCAGACAGGAGGATGCTGGGAAACGTAGTGTGACCCATTGCCATTGCAAGATCCTGCCTGATTTCCACCTTTGATGCACCGACAGGACAGCTCGAGGAGCTCACACATCATTGATAAAGGAGGCGAACAAATGCAGTCACAAATATCAGGTCGTCTCTTCTGCCTGAGTTTATAGTGTGGACTGTCCCTTTAAAGTGCGAGTCACCTGCAGCAGGTTGGTCCTGATGCGTCTGTCGGTGCACTGCTTGGCCACCTCCTTGGCCAGCCTCGTCACCTCGTCGGAGGCCTTGGCGATGTCCTTGGCGCACTGGATCAGCGCCCGCTTGTTCCCGCTGCCGCCGCGCACCAGCCGGGACATCTCCGCCATCAGCAGAGCCATGCGCTTGGCGGCGCCGATGATGTCGTTACCCTGCGAGCAGATGGGGACGGAGGGGGAGGGAGGTGAGCTGTGACGTGACGCGGAGCAGAGGTGTGACACGTTTGCCTCCGGCTAAATCGAGGGTTAAGCAAGTGTGCTCCTTTTTTTATGATACACGTGAATTTATCAAAGCAAACAGAGTGAAGCGTGTTTAGAAATAAGCTGCATGCTGGGCAAGTTAGCACAAAATGGTGAAATCCTCGGTTTTGGAGGGAAGCGGCATCTCCCTCGCATCTTTAGTACCCAGTAACACACATACACACACACACACCTTGAGAAGCAGAAGCAGGTGCTCTAGTGCCAAAGCTACATCACCCAGAAGTCTTTGGGAAACTGTCATCCTTTGGCTTCACGGGTCGCCGGGGGCAACGAGTTACCGGCAGACTGACAAGGATGGTGCTCGTGAAGCCGGTGCCAGTTTTTGTTTTTTTCTCTTTTATTGCTATCACACAGACAAACTTTGCCATTCCGAAACAACCCTCAACCTTTTAGTGCGACCGCAGCGCGGCGTCAGAGTGTGATGCAACAACCAGCAGCCGCGTCTGGCCCGAGGGGTCCGTGGTAGTGGCGGATGAACAGCAGGGGTCCCTGCAGGGGTTTCCCACGTTTACCTGAGTGCATGCGTGGCCATGTGTGCAAGAGCATGGATGTATATGTGAGCAGACCTTGCTGGACCACTTGCGCGCCTCCTGGTGGAGAGCCTGGGCAGCTGCCAGAATGGGTTGATTGACAGGCTGGTTGGAGGGCATCATCAGCAGCTCTGGCTCATAGTCATCCTCACCATCAGTAAACTCATCGTCATCATCTACCTCCCTCTCCTCTACTGCCTCCTCATCCTCAGGCTGGGCGGGGAAGACGGTGGGTTCGGGAGGGGGGGGGTGGGGCATTGGCAGTAGGGAGAGGAAGGAAAAAGGGGGGGAGGTGGGAGAAAAAAAAGGAGGAACGTGGAGAGAAGGAGGGAGGAGGGAGGAGGGAGGAGAAAGCCGGGTGGCGGCCGGAGGGAAGGAAGCATTTAGTATGAGAGGCACTGGATGGAAGAACAGAGGACAGGAGACTCACAGGAGGAAGGAGAAAACAGGGGCCATGGTGGAGCAGTGTGGGGGGGAAAGGTGGGGGGTGGGGGGGTATGGGAGGGGGGGGGGACTGCACGCACAAGCAAAGATGGTGGGAGTAAAGAGGACAAAGGAGCTGGAGTGGGCGGGTAGCAGGTGGATGCTGCGGATGCTGTGGACGCACTAACTGTGGCCTGTGATCCGGCACCGTCCCAGTGTGTTTAGAACTACAGGGGGATGCTGGGATACGGAGTGTGACGGGGTGCCATCACAAGATCCTGCCTGATTTCCACCTTTGATGCACAGACGGAACAGCTAGCTCACGTGCCTCACAAAAAGGAACAAAGGCAACAATGCCAGACTTGACAATAATTCTCCACACACACATACACACTTACAGACAAAACATTCATAAAGACAACATCATTGATAAAGGAGGGAAACAAATGCAGTCGCAAATATTGATAGGTCTCTCCAGCTCTGTGTTTATAGCGTGGAAAGTCCCTTCAAGTTTGTTTGTTTTGTTTTTTTTACTCATTTTTCTTGCCAGTGAGTGCGTGAACTCGCTGACAACCTCACACACTTGGACCAGATGACAGTTTCACCTCTGAAATTGGAATCGAGCCACTGATGTCCACATTTCAGGATGATGTCAGGAAAATCACAGAATATAATGAGAGAGACACATCATGAGGTAAATTTGGTGATTTGGTAAATATGCGGATCGACCATGTGGGGGGGCTGACCTTGCTGGACCACTTGCGTGCCTCATCGTGCAGCTGTCTGGCCGCCACCATCATGGGCTCACTAAGCACCTCCCCGACCTTCTGCTCCGGGAACTCTTCATCCTTTTCCTCTGGAGGAGGCGGCCGAGGGGGCGGCACCTCCCCCTCTGGCAGGGGCGGCTTTGGCGGCGCCTGTTCATCACTAACCTGAAAACACATAAACACAAATATATATGTATTAATGTGCCTACTGAATATTCACAATGATTGTTACCTTTTTATTCTCTATGTTTTTTTATTTTTCTGTTTTAATGTAAGTCAGTGTGCATTTGCTTACATGGAGCTGATCTAGATCGGGAGGTGGAGGGGGGAAGTCGGGCTCCTGAGGTTGGAAGGCCTCTCTAACTTTGCCCACTGCAGCCAAAATCCTCAGACAGGAGTCCAAATAGGCTTTCTGCAGCGCTGCGTGGAGAAAGGAGCAGAGAGACCAGCTGAATCACTGCATCAGGTGCGAGAAAACTAAGCGAATAAACCTGTCCAACACATATTCGGAGCGGTTTGACACCTTTATCTTGTATGTTTCCCGCCACCGCCTTGGCGTCCATCACCATGGGCGATATGGTGTGTGAGAGGATGTCTGATGCGTGTTTCACAGTGTCTCTGAACCGTGGATCTTCTGAGTTCTCCACTTCCCTTTTGGCCACCAACAGGACCCGATTGGCTCGTCTCGCTATGCTCGTCGCCCCGGCAACAAGCATTTGGGGCTGAACATTTGCCATGGCAACTCGACATTTGTCTATGTCTTTCTTTATGGCTTCCTCAGAGGCGTCCAACAGGGACTTGGTGTCTATGGCCTCATCCACTAGACCTGGCACACACACACACAAACATACACACAGATAATAAGGTCTCTACATTAAAATATTAGGATGTTTTTGTTGCAGGCTTCACAAAATGATCACGTCATAATTGAGAAAGTTCTCACCAGTGAGTCTCTCCACATTGTCGATCCACTGGTTCTTCATGGTGTCAAAGTGCTCGTATGCCGCTTTGTTCCCAGGATTCTTCAACAAGATCCTTGCAGCCGAGGTCACCTGGAGATTAGAAAGACATGTCATGTTCACACTCATGCAGGTAGATTTTCCATCCTGTATGCAATTATGCAAATCAAGAAAGCCAAAGCAAACGCCGAGCACCTGCGGTGTGAGCTCGCGGGCGTGTTTTACAGCAGCGTGAATCCCCTCCACTGTGCTCTTATTGGCCGTTCCCACGGCAGCAGCCTTCTCCGCGGTCGCCCCCAACCGACCCGCATGGGCCTCAAAGTTCCCCGCTCGCTCTTCAAAGACCTGTGATGTGAAACAAAGTGTGTGGGTTCATTCAGACTAAAACCGGGAGGGATGCAGGTCATGTGAAAATGAGGCTGAATCAAGGGTTCGTGTTCGGACCTCCTCTCTGTTAGGGGTGTCAGGGGGAGCCGTTGCCGCCACCGCCAGCAGTTTTACCGGGGTGGTGGTGTCGCTGAAAACATCAGACACTTCCTGGGTCATCACCTCCTGCATGTGCTGCCTCAGGTCCTGTGAAAGTATGAGCGTGCCATTAGCGAGCCACTAGGGGGAGCTCTGCACCAACACTTCCAGCCGTGGCTCAGCCTATTGGCAATGAGTGAGAGTGCATTTTTATATCTGCATCATCTTGGCAAATGGAAATATTATGGATCCCGTCTGCATAATGTATTTACATTCCCAAGTCGTTGAGGAGTGCTGTGAATATATTTGGAATACTTCCGCTTGCAGCTTTTCTCTTCAGCTGAGCTACCTTGAGGCTGTCTTGCAGCTGGCCGGCGGTCGCCCGGGCGTGAGGCGCCTCGGCCTCGCCCCTGCCCGCCATGTCCGCCAGAGAAGTCATCAGAGCCTCCGTGCGGTCGCAGCGTCCAATCATGTCCTGGCGATACGGGCCCAGCAGGCCTCCCGCCAGGCGCCGCCCCTCTCCGACCATTCCTCTGATTGCTGCCTGACCTGAGCAGAGGAAGAGGTCGGAGGTCAATCCCTCTTTATATTCAAAATACATGCATGAAGAAGTATGAGGTCCTCACTGGGAGATGACTATAAAAAATATTTTTACGGTTAATGTGGTTTCATGTGTTGAGTAGTGATG
>CAESWR010000010.1:25682-37575 GCA_903171835.1 Mullus surmuletus | reverse complement strand
TAAAAAAAAAAAAAAAAATTCTATTCTTCTATCTATAATTAAATACCGCAGCCCGGATAGAAGAAAGGCGGCCGGTGGCTGCTCCGCGGAGGATCCCCCCGCTCCTCTCCCCTCCTCTCCCCTCCTCTCCTCTCCTCCGACACGAGCGGGGAGCACAAAGCCCGACCTGCACCCTGCGCACCCTCGCACCCACGGCCACGGCCACGGCGTCCCCCCCCCTGCTCCGCTGAGCACCGCGCTAAAGGCTGGACTCCCGTCGGTCGGCGTCCTCCGGTGGGAGCGACCCAAATCGTGACAGAAAGGAATCACCGCCCTCCGCCCAATCACAGCCAAGGAATACAGCTGGCAGAGAGCGCCGGTGTGGGTGCGCACTGACGCTCTCCCTGCACGCACCGCGCGCAACCCACACACACACACACACACACACGCTGCAAACGAGCTCTTCCCAAATTACGTCATGCATGCCATCCCCCCCACCTCCTCTTCCTCCTCCACCTCCACCTCCCACTAAAAAGGAAAAGTGTTGGGGGTAAGTTAACGGGAATCCAAGGGTTAGATGAGGAGGTGGGTGATCCAGGCGCCCCCCACCCCCCCTCCACCTGCGATTGTCAGGTCAGCTCCACATCCATGGAACCGTAGAGGACACCGGAGAGGAAATGTTGAGGGAAAACAGCAGGGATTTGAAGGAAGCGGCCCAATCCTGCACGAAAAAAAGGTGGGTCGGTAGTTCATGTCTCCGCGAAGCCTCAATGTTCAGCTCTAAATAAAGAAGTGGGATCGCTGCTTTGAGCGCAAACCCCCCCCCCCTGCAAGACCCACGGACTCTCCGTGCCCTCGCTGACTTCCTCACTTTGACCCCCCGTGACCCCAGCCTGGCCCAGGGCCGTGCTTGAATTGCACGACGAGAAAAACTGCAAATTTGGTTCGACTGTTGAGCGGGTTTTGGAATTGAAGCGTGCATGCGAGGGCCGGTGCCGAGCCCCTCCGCCTTATCTGAATGTGTGTAGACGAAACCAGAGACCCCACCCGCAAAAAACAGAGGTATTTATACCACTCAGACATCAGCCTCCGACACCGTGTGTGTGCATGTATGTGTGTGTGTAGAACGTGGGCGTAGACAGGAGGCTTCAATCTCAAGAAGAGAGACTAGACGCTCTGGTCCACACGGTTGAAGAGTTCTTCTCCTCTCCTCTCCTCTCCTCTCCTCTCCTCTCCGCTCCTCTCACAGAGAAATTGTCCTTAAAGAGGAGTAAGACTCACTCTCGCAGAATCTCGAACCCATATATGGATCGGGCCAGGGTGGAGGGTCAGTAAAGTAAACCGTGAGTGTGTGTGTGAGTAATTGGGGGGTGCGATTGGTTCCAGTAGCATCGCTGCGAACTATCAGTGTATGTGGACTTGTCAAAACACACTTGGTTAGAAAGCAACTGCGTAAGCGCGCCTAGGGATGTGTTAAAGTATGCTTTTAAAAAGTGGCACAGTGACCAGTGTGCTTCTCTCTCATTGGCTGTTCAGAGAGATGCTGTGATTCATCCTCACACATCAAGCTGTTGTTTTTATAAGCAACATTTGCACTGATTATTTTTTGGTGATTGGGGCAGTGAGACTCAGGTGTGTGTGTATGTGTGTGTATTAGACAGAGAGGTGTGAATGCAAATGAGCTCATAAACACACACACACACACACAGAACACACACACACCACTTCCTTGGGATCATAACGAACAGAACCATGTTTAGTAGAACAGCTCTCGTGGCTCACACACACGTCTCACACTTTTTTACTTACTAGTACTTACGAAAAAATAGTCTTAACACAATAAAAAAGATAATATAATGCTAACTTCTTTTTCACACTCAACAATGGCGTTTATTTCCAGTCCAAATGACTTGGAATTGAATCAGTCAATTACTCAAAGGCGAAACTATGTGCTTTGTGAGAGCTGTGAGTCCCAAAACTTGCGCCACTTACAACTGTCAAAGGTGGCCAATGTCTACATCAAAGCCTTTTACAACATTCTCTGCGTGCTCGGATACTTTTGTTGTTTTGTAACTTTTGACCCCATCAAATGTTCATGTTGACCTTGGCCGAGCACTTTTCCACCTCAGCTGTGCGAGAGTCCACGTGAAGCCTGTGGGACGTTGTCTTTTTTGTTTCGTCTCTCCTGCAGGAAGCTGGGAGCGCACCAGCCAGACCCTTTTAGCAGTCGAGTACAGAAGCGGCTCCATTTAAAAGATGAAGAAAAGAAGAAGAAAAAAGATAAGAAATTGTGCCTAGTAATAGCAAACCTTTCTTATCTGTTATTGATTATATCCAGTTAGTTACAACAGAAATCTAGTACTTTCTTTGCTTTCTGTTCCTCACATCATCTTCAATTTTAGTGTTGACCTTATACTTCTCCAAGAAGAAAATAGACTCTTTTTTTCCTCAGTATTTCTAAGGTTTGCTGGCAGATTTGAAACCTCCAAACACCGGAGCTGTGCTGACCCACTTTATTTGTTTCATGCACAGCGTGAACAGGCTGCACACGCTGGAAGTCTTTGACAGTGTGTCTGCTGCATTTGATGCAAGTCTCACGGGATACGTCTCAGCTTCTTCGGTCGCGTTGGAGAAACACATCTCTTTCAGTGATCGGAAAATAATGCTGATTGAGGAAAAGCACAAATGCGTTTGTGCACAAAGGAGTTTTTTGCTTATTTGTGTCCTCAAATGATGGCACAACTCGTGGACGTGCTGTTTGCAAGATGCTCCTCAAGCGAAAAAATCAAACCCTTTTGCAAATGTGAATCCATTTTTATCTGTGAGGGCTGACAAACAGGTGGAGTATTTTCACACAATGACGCCCTCTACTGGTAAAGACTCTTCCCTGATCACAAACTGAGAGACAAAATTGAGCGATTTCTTCATGTCAGCAATAACTGGATGCGTCATTACGGAGCATGTCGTCATATTAGTGTGGGTCACAGAAGAGGCCCAAAGTTGCAGACTCTACAAAACTGCATTCGTATTTTTTCTCATAACATTTCCTCTCATGAGAAGTTAACCCCCCCCCGCCCCCCCCGCCCACACACACACACAAAGACGACCCTCTCATTGGCGGAACAACTGTACAAGGGGCAGCAATAGGTAAAGGGCCATTACTTTTTGGACGGTTGGGGGCTGGGAGGGTCCGGAGCAATACAGGAGAGTCGCTCGGGGGTGGGGGGGCTGGACAGGTTGCCCCGCTCGCCCCCCCTATAGCTCCGCCCCTGCCTCTTTGGACACAACAGGTCTTGTGTGTGTTCAGTGCATGTGCAAAGAAGGAAGCGTACAGCACAGAATCTTGAAAATAATTTATTAAAAAATATTGCAGGGCCAGCCTTCTACGAAACCAAGAGCATATCTTAAATGACATAAATACATTCCAAATTACTCACTTTTTTTTGCTACAAAAACAAGATGATGAAAAATATTAAAACATACACGCTGTGCAAGAACAAATCTTTTGCAAAACATTCACTTACAAATATATAACTGTAAAAATTACATCAGCTGCCAACATCTGCACCCGTACGCATAGAGAACCTGCAGCACTGCCACCTTCTCCCTTAAGACATCCTCAAAAACCCTCATTTTTCGGGGTACATGACTCCCGCTGTGTATTGAGGCAGCTGCGTCTTCTCGGCAATCCACTGGTTGTAATTGGTGACCCTGGTGTAGACCCCTGGCTGGTCCCTCTTGGCGCATTCGATCCCCCAGCTCACCACGCCGAACAGAAACATCCGTCCGGAGACCTCACACACCATCGGACCACCGGAGTCGCCCTGCGAGGAGAAGACACACACACACACATACCGTCGGTCACACACAAGGGGGCCGTGGTCGCAGATGATGGCTGTGTACGCGCAACACACCCGAGTGGCTTTTAAACACGATAGTAGAGAGCGTTTGAACATCTTTGGAAGAAAAACAGGAATAGATAGTGTAAAATCCCCCCCCTCCTGTCTGATGCTGTCGAGATGGCTGCACGGACCCTCACAGACAGACTTTGTCGCTCACCTTGCAGGCGTCCATGTTCCACTCGGGGCTCGCAGCGCAGAACATGTTGTCAGTCAGGAGATCTCCATACTGCGGTTTGCTTCTACATTCGGCCTGTGGGAGCAGTTTCACCTCGGCCTGTTTCAGGTACTGAGAGAACCGCCACGCATCTGCGGATGACACTTCCGGTTAGAATTCCCAGGGACGTTTTTAGAGGAACCCTGCGGGTCTGGACTCTCAGGAGGAACCTACCGTGTCTGTCCTTGCCGTATCCGGCGATGCTGCATTGAAATCCTGCAGGAAGCCGAGTGTGAGGCGGAGGAAGACAAGCTGTGCGCGCAGATGCCGACTGCACGGCACATCTGCCGTCTCTGCTTTTGATCTTCAACAGAGCTGAAATGCGAAGACAAACATAGTCAGACCCGTGCAGGCGGCGTCCGAATATCACACACACCTGTGGAAGCCTGCGTACCGATGTCGTTGTTGTAGTTGGACTCGTTGTAATCTTGGTGGACGACCACCTGCTCCACGCCGAACATCTGCTCCTTCTTGGCGTTGGTCTCGTTGATGGCGTCCTTGCCCAGAAACACACTCAGGCGGCGGATGTTGGTGTCGCTCCTGTGCAGAAACAAAAGCAAACACATGACATACCCCTTCATGAGTCACCCGGCTGTTGTTGTACATCTCGGGAGGGGAAATTATAGCCCTTTGTGTTTTCCCTGTGTTTAGTCTCACCCGTCAGGGAAGCAGTGTGCAGCCGTGAGAACCCAGCACGGCGCGATGAGGGTGCCGCCACAAAGGAAGGCGCTGCGCTGCCGGAAGATGGCGGCGACCCACGGCTGCGACTCCACGGCGGTGAGGGATCCGCCCACGATTTTATACAGGCTCTTGACAGGCTTCTCGCCGCAGGTCAGCTCTGCAGGGACACGACAGTCAGTGACCGAAAGATGCTATTGTTAAAAAAAAAATTGCGCATCGTAGACAACAAATGTACCTGTGTCCGCAGCCGGAGGGGGGATCACTGTCAAAGCGCCTGTGTGAAAACGTGATGTCAGTATAAAAGTCCAAATCAAACCGGATATTTCAAAGATCTCATTGTTCTTACATTTGGGAATATCACAGAATTCCTTCACTATCCTCTTGCCTCGCCTGACGGCACACCACGGCAGCGGGCTCCCGTCCGGATTCCTAGCACACATAAAACAAACTTTAAACTCGAATTCATTGTTGCTCGGTGAAAGCCGGTGGAGGTAAAACTCTACCTGCAGTAGTTGTGGGACCAAGGTGCGGGCGACCGTCTCAAGTATTTTGAGTTCCAGTGCAGACAAAGGCGGCCGGACACAGACCTGGACACGATCCCCCGGTAGCTGCTCCCGTCCCCAGAGAGACACGTTTCTGGAGACGCAAAGAAGGAGGCAAACACGTCACGCATCTTTCTGGAAAAAAGATGATCATGTGTGTGTGTGTGTGAACAATCCTTGATCTTACCATCGTCGGTGCTCCGGCGCGATGGCTGCCAACTCTTTCTGGAGCTTCTCCTCGAAAAACCCTGGAAAAAAAATACACAGAGTTGATTTGAAATAATTTCGCAATTCCACATTGTCCAGTGAGGATGTTTAGATTCACGGCTGCTCACCATCTCAATGCTGACCGCAGCAAAAACCGCAAGGATGAGGAACAACTTCATTGTCTCTTCCGCCTTCACTTCTCTCTATTTGGGGGTATTTTTGTCCAACCGCAGCCTGAAAAAAGATGCAAATTTACAGGAATGGAACTTCACAACGGTGAGTGACCTCAGGCCCTTATAGGGAGTTTATCTCGAGGCATGACGGGAGAGAAGCATGTGTGATTCTTGAAGCACGTGGCCTCTTTTGTCCGGGGGGGAAAAAATGTGTGATGGCGAGCTGCAGATACGGTGTACATTGATGGCAGCTGTGGAAGTTAGGTTGTGCTGTCAACATTGCTCACTGTCTGTACTGTAAACCTCATCTATCTGTACCGACGGTGCAATATCAACTCGCTGATAACTAAATGGGAAGCCAACGTCGTCATATCACTTTAGTTTTGCAAGTTTACGTTCTATCTTCAATTTTCTTTAATCTACTGGGACATGTTATCAACATTATAATAGGAGGAAACGTCACTGCATGGTCAGAGTTGTCCTCTTTGTGCACAGTTTCTGTCAATAAACACGGTTGTAAATGGTTTATAGGCGGTCGTAAGTTGATTAAAAAACACATTTCCCATGTGAAAGATCTCTTTACCTGATGATGGTTATTTCTCCGGCTGCTGTGGTGTCCACCGGTGTTGTTGTAGGAGTCACACGCACGTTGTTGCTCGCTCTGGCGTTGCAATGCCAGTCCTCCCCGAGTCGACTCCCTTTTAAAAACACAAAGGCAGGTGGGAGGGGTTTACGAGTGGGTCCGGAATCAACGCATAGCTGCTGATAGTCATGTTTTAGAATTTGTCATGTCCTGTGAAAGAACCCGCCCAGCCCCTGTAGACCACAAAGATGTCATTAAAAAGAATATCCAAAATTGGTCATAGAGACGGCTGCCGGTGCGGGTGCAAATGGGCACATCTGTAAAGCATTAACTTAATTAGTTACAAAACTCATTATTCATTTACCACGACTTATATGTGGTTTGTGAGCATGATGGGTTTACTATACATAGTTGGATGCAGCCATCACTTTAATAATTACTTTAGAAGATGACTGAAAAAAATCCCTGTCAGGCAAAAGATAGTCTGACTAATGCAGAATAGGGAAGTCTGGCTGGATGTGTGAGGGCACACGTGATTAAAATGCCAACTAGTCGTCTCAGGTGTCTGTGTTTTTGTGCATTATGCATTTGAACATGTTACTGCGTTTAATTCGGTTCTATTTTTACATTACTTTTATCGTTACTTACATTACTTGCAAACCAGAATAGACTCAAAGAAGAAGAGCTGTTGATGGGGGTCCGAAGGGGAAAAAAGTCATCATTGAAATCTTGGAAAAATAATGTTCACTTTATTTCTTGATTTTTGAAACATTATCAATATTCCTCCTTGCAAATCATTAGCATACACTTTTTAAGCAGGGATGCTCAAGACATTTTAATTTGGAAAATAGAAAGAAAAACTCAAACTTGCATGAAACTGAACTTTAAATGACCCAAAAAAATCACATTTGAATAATCAAATAAAAAAGCAGTCATGCGGCTTATTGAGAATCAGTTTGGAAGTCTGATGCACAAAAGGTCAGACATGTTTTATACATATTGACGGAGATGCCAGATGTGACAAAGTCATCTTGTCTTTATCAGATGATATTCTGATTCTATCACACCCTGATGCTGATGCTTAGTGATAATTTCACCCTAATATTGTAACCTCCAGATCTGATTAGAAGCCACCTGTCCCTGCTCTTAAGCTGTTTTTCAACTGTGAGCAACATCCCAACGAAAACAATGGGCTTTGTGTTTACCTTCGTATATGAGGGGATTTCTAGAGTGCTCAACTACCTCAGAACACTGACGCCTGTATTAGTCACATTTCCTCTTCTTTGACTGCAGTCATACATCATATTGAGGGTCTTTAGAAGATGAGAAAGGGGCTTGAAAAAAGAATGTGGCCAAGACAGGAAGTTTGAAGCAACTTCGCTGTAAACATGGACTTGATTCAACTTCTGAATCATTATTTATGACTCTGATAAACTTAGCTTTCCTCTGAAAGGTGTGTTCAGGTGTCTAACCAAATGAAGAACTAGGCCTTGCAAACAGAATTTCCAAACCCTGGGATTCCCGGTGTATTTGAATCTGAATCCATCTGCAATCTGCATGTGTAATGTTGGTTTTAGTTTTGTAATTCTGACTCAAATCTTCTCTGTCAGTCAGTCTGGGCGTCAGACACCTTGCGTATTCTATCTCACAGCTCCAAATTTCACATTTCCAATGACTTCTCTCTTCCCCTTTAAATCTTTTCTTTTTTAATTGATATCTTGTCTATCTGCTCTAATGAGGGCAGTCATATGAACCACTGTAATAATCATACATCACAGCAGTATGTATTGCAGTGAGTCAGTGATGCTCTACAAATGTAGTCTTTTGTTCCTTACGCTTCTGTATGATGTTGTATTGTATATGTTATTACTATGTTATGTAGGATTGTATTTTCCTATATGGGAGAAATTCGGCGAAAACACATTAACTTTAAGTTGGAGTCACTGGAAGCTCACATGCAGGAAACACTGACATCAGTTCAGAAAAATAGGAAGTGGAAGTAGAGAACAGTGGTGTGACACATTAAAATGACATGAGATCTAAAAAATTATTGTGATCTTTATTAGAGCTGACAAATACAGCTTCCGATAGTGTGAACCATTAAAATACAAAACTGGAGTTCTATTTTCATACCTTTCCAAATGTGATCTGCACATCCTTTGCACATGTGAAGATATTTGACCTATTCTAAAGGAGCTCATCTGTGAAGGTGATAGAGCTAAAAATGGACACAGCGACACTATGAGTAAATTTACTTTAACACTCAAAACCACAGTGAGCTCAGTGGGAAGGTGTGTATCACACATGTCGCATATTTGTTTCCATTCAGTCACAAGATGCACGCATATTTCTCCTCTCTGGTGTACCATTAAAATTGAGTACTTGAGTAGTTTTGCTGCCAGTGTGACAAACAGAACATCCGGTGCATTTAACGTTTTTCAAATACATGCACTTATTTAAAAGTCACGTTTTAATAATCATTTTCTAAGAGTTTCTTTTAATTGCCTATTCTGTACCAACAATTAACTTAATTGGCTTTTAAACCATATCTGTACGTAGTTCACTAGTATTTGTTACTCATACAGTGTCTCACACAGATGTGTAACTACACAATAAACACAAACAGTGAACACACATTGTGTTGCATCGTTACCAACACAGTCAGCAGCACTGGCCCTCGTTGCATCAATGCTACATGACTGTTCCAACAATGTCGTCACATTTCTACTGAAGCAGAGACTGTGAGCTCATCTTTTGCTTTGGGTAAATTGAGATTGTTTTTTTTGTCAATCGAAATATCATTTCCATTTCCTCTTGAATGCAAGACAACAACTTTTTTATTTCCCATTATTCCTAATTAGGCACACTGATTAATCCAGATGTGCCTTGTTGGTGTAACTCCTGCAATCAGTAACACCTGAATAAATCAGTGTGTCCATTGAGGAAAAACAGGGAATTGTTGCTGGTTTATACATGCAGGAAGTAATAGAGCTGTGCATGAAGCTCATTATAATTACAACAGACTGCAATCACCCCTCTGGATTATCAAATCAGAATTTATCTTTATTATGTTGTCATTTATCATTTACACATACACACTTCCATAAACTGCTCACAACTATGTGTATCTGACTCACAGCCTGTTCCTGAACAATGCCCATAAAGTACTGAAATAGAAATGCCAGTCCCTCCCAGCTGAGGCTCACTGTTTTTCCACACGTTGGCGCCACCTTGTGGTGAAAATTAAAACTTTTATCAAAACTTTATTATTGGTGGTTGCTGATGGCAGGGCATACAAAGAAGGCTCTAGCTGTCTGTCTGTTGTTATTTACCTCGTATTTATTGTTCTATCTATTGTGTATTTATTTATTGTTTGAGCTTGTTTATGTGTGATTCCCCCCCCCGAGGAAGCGCCCCGCCTTTCCTCCATGTGTCCTCTGCGCAGCCCCGCGCATGCGCAGTGGGACCAGCGTCAGCCTGACTCTTCACACTTTCACTTTGCACTGATAAACTATCTCCCGCTGTGCACTTTTTTAGCGCTAAATCACAAAATACACAGCTTCCACTTGTCTTTAATTCCGAGCTGGGAGGACTCGGGAGGCTGAGGGTTTAACTCGGCCTTTTTTTTACGTCTCACGTTACATGTAAACACAGAAAAAGGAGCGTAAACAACAGTGTTAGCTAAAAACACCAGAGGCTAAGATGTTCTAACAAGGAGCGACGAGGACATGTCACCTCTCATCTGCAAACCCTGACCTTCTGCACAGGTGAGGACAAGAGTCTGTCTCTCTTTTCTCCTGTTTGAGGCAAGTTATAGTTTAGTAGTTAATAGTTGTTTTTTTTTTACTATTGATCTATTGATCAGATATATCAATAGTATCACACCTTTCAAGATAGTCTATGAGTGTAAATCCACATTGTAAGTTGAAATATTTGTAGTTTAAATAGAGAAATAAAGAGTGAAGAAGCGTATAAAGATGATTGTTTTGGCTGACTTTCCTCTGACACCCAGCATCCCTCGGGGCGGACGACAGCATGGAGCGAGCACCACTCAAACAGAGCCAAGTGTGCGGCTCATGGGAGATGAAGGAGCGGCTCGGGACGGGGGGCTTCGGCCACGTCTACCTGTACCAGCACCTCGTAAGGATTCGCGCTCACCTGAATTTGCACCTTAAATCCTGTCTACTTTAACTTTGTCGTCTGTGCCCGCAACAGAAGTCAGGGGAGAAGATCGCTGTGAAACTCTGCCGCCTGGAGCTGAACTCTAAGAACAAGGAGCGCTGGAGCAGAGAGGTCCAGATCATGAAGAAGTGAGTGGGGATTTTGTAGAAGAGATTGTTGGAATACTTGACCTAATTGACAACATTTTGCTTTCTGTCACAGGCTGAACCATGTGAATGTTGTTCAAGCCACTGAAGTTCCAGAGGAGCTGACTTTGATCGCTGTGAATGACCTACCTCTGCTGGCGATGGAGCACTGCTCCAGAGGAGACCTACGCAAGGTACCAAATTTGATATTTCATTGCAGTCTTTCACAGTATGTTGTTTACACATACATACACGTGTTCACCTCCAAATGCAGGTGTTGAACAAACCGGAAAACTGTTGTGGGCTGAAGGAGAGTGAAGTCCTCTCACTGCTCAGTGACATTGGTAATGTTCTCATCAGTATTTACATTCATTTAAAAAGCCATTATTTTCACATGGTGATAGATGATGCCTGCATGCTGTGTATTTTTAATGCTCACAGGTTCGGGCATCCAGTATCTCCATGAGAATAAAATAATCCACAGAGACTTAAAACCGGAGAACATTGTTCTACAGGAGAGTGGAGGGAAGGTGAGTTTAGATTATTCTCCACATTACAGCCTGTCATCTGATTTATGACTATGATATAGTTTGTCACTTTGAACATGCTTTTCACCAGCTTGTCCACAAAATTATCGATCTCGGCTATGCAAAGGACCTCGACCAAGGCAGTCTCTGCACATCCTTTGTCGGGACTCTCCAATATCTTGTAAGTGTTGCAGGGGTTTTGCATTTCTTTGAACCTACTGTGTTTAATGCGCGTTTGTTCTATTCGCCTGCGTACGTGTTCCAGGCTCCCGAGCTTTTTGAGAGCAAACCTTACACTGTAACCGTGGACTACTGGAGCTTTGGAACAGTGATCTTTGAATGCACATGTGGCTTTCGCCCATTTTTGCACCATATGCAGCCTGTGCAGTGGTGAGTGTGAAACTGTAAAAATTGTCAGCCAACAGTAATTGTACTATAATTAGTTTATTAACAAATACTGTTTTTGTGATTTATTGGAATTTATTGGAATCTGTTTGCATGTTATTCTGCTTTTGAAGGACAAGCAAAGTAAAAAACAAAGGTCCCAAAGACATTATGGCTGTGGAGGACATGAATGGAGAAGTCCGGTTCTCAGCACATCTCCCATATCCAAACAATCTCAGCAGGTAGAAAAGAAGTTTGGGAATTCTTACAGTTGTTCAGCATACTCTCGTCTCACCTGTCCATATGTGTGTCTATGTGTGTTTTTAAGTCCTCTGCTGGAGCCAGTTGAGTCCCTACTGCAGATGCTGTTGCTGTGGGACCCTGCGGCGCGTGG
>CAESWR010000010.1:0-13581 GCA_903171835.1 Mullus surmuletus | reverse complement strand
AAAAAAAAAAAAAAAAATGCAGAAGAGGGATAATGAATCACTCACAAGAATGATTTTTTTTTTTCTTTTGTCAATATTTTGTACAATCTGTGAAATTTAAACATTGTCTCCTTGTTTTAAAAGATTTATATGCAAAATGTTTTCAAGTTTTGACAATGTTCTTATGTAAAATAAAACCTATTTTGGTACCTCTCTTCTCGTTTTTTTGTTGAAATTTCTCAATGTTTATAGACATTTTGTGAATGGATGGATTGTGCTATTTGGTGTGGATTCAAATACACTAGAATGCTCAGACTAACACATTAAGTTTGTTCTGCCCTAGTTCTCACACTCACACACACACACACACAAAGAAACAGCTCTGTTGTTAGTATCCATGTGGGTATCCATGTG
This sequence comes from Mullus surmuletus, assembly GCA_903171835.1. Classification (NCBI taxonomy): domain Eukaryota; kingdom Metazoa; phylum Chordata; class Actinopteri; order Syngnathiformes; family Mullidae; genus Mullus; species Mullus surmuletus. The sequence continues at coordinate 13,188 of CAESWR010000010.1, read as the reverse complement.
TGTTGGTCAACCAGATGATAGTTAAGACACCGCCATCAGTTTGTACACTTAAACCAATTGAGTGCAAACTGCAATTTACTTTTGCTTATGTAAGATATTGTAATTGTAATTATTGTTTTGAAGGCTGTTTTGTTGTTGCGCCTGGTTTGAAAACGTGTGTAATTCACATCGCCACCAACAGGAGGAGCGCTCACACCATAGATCCTCTTCTTCCATCTCGGTAACAAAGGGCCCGAGGAACCCGAGTGGATTGTTCTACTGACTGCTGACAGAAACACAAACAAAAACAAACCGAGGCGCTCCTCAAGAAGAATTGAGTTGCTATGCGGAGGTGTTGGGTCATTTGATGGCTGTGTGGTCGTGGCAATGTGAGGATGACTCCGCGGACGTCTCGGGGACACACAAAACACACAGTCCCTGTTGTTCCGGGGCCGACACAATGTGACGCAAACATCACAAACACTGACATCTCTGTCTGCAGTGTTTTTGCGATACTCTCCTGTCAGGTTCCTTGGCCTCGGGCGGGAGGGCCGCTCAGCTGTTCACACAGGAGGTCATAAGAGGAAGCTATCCCTCATCTCAGCAGCAGCAGTACACACACACTGATTTCTGGAGAAGCTCTCCGTCATGGTGTACATCTCTGGCGTCAGTTTGCAGCTAAAAACATCCATCAAACAACGCCGAGATCCAATTTCCTGACAGAGGGATGTGTTTAGCTTGAGTGTGACGTCTGACCTCATGTCTGCTTTCTTCCTGATGGCAAGATTTGCGAGAAATACTAAAGTTTGCAAGAATAAATAAACCTCGCTGCTTCTTGTCTTGCTTACTTAACTGAGGGGAATTCTGCTGTGTGGCCTGTGTCACATTGAAACGGGTGGTCTGAGGGTGTGAGTCGGGGATGGGGGGGCAGTCTCCCTCTCAGGAAGTGAGGTCAGGGCCAGGTTTGCTGCTTCCTGGATGAGCCAGCGTTACTCTTTCCTTCCTCCCGTCATCTGTCCATGCGCGATCCCTCTTCCTCCTCTGGGAGGGCGTGGTCGCTGGTTCCCATCAGAGACCCCGGGTGTAAATCATCTCCCCACACAGCAGAGCGAGCCTGAAGATGATTCAGCTGGCAGCCGACGCCTTCATCAATAGCTGCTCTGTTTGCACTTTCCCCTCACATTCCAACGCAGTGTGTCGGGGGAACACACACAGTTGAGGAGCATTACCTTTGTTTTCACTGAGCACCTCATCCTTTCTCCTCCGTGATGCTCTTCCTTTCTTCCACGGCTCCTCCAAGCGCTGCCCCACATTTTTTCCCAGCTCTGTGTAACTCAACAGTCTTTGAATTGGGTTTCCGCTGTTATTTTTTTTGGAATGCTCGCAGGATTCCTCATCCAAGTTGGCTCTGAGGTTGAACTCTGCCTCACAATCTCAGACGCAGCGTCAGGCGGAGCAACCTCCCCGATATGTCTTGATTATGACCACTGGCAGAGCATGCAGGAGAGGTCCTTCAAGGCTCCTCAGAAACCTACAACCCAGCAACGCCCGGAAAAAACATCCCGTGAACACGAATAAAAATAACAAAAAGTCCTCGATACCTTTCAGCTATCGACCGAAACAACCCAGTACCACACTGCGCCTGTCAAATGACACCTGCAATTGATTGTTTTTGTACCCAAATCTAGTCAAAAAAAGACTGTTTCTATGGTTTTACTTGCAGCCAATCCCCACGAGTGTATTTTTGACCACTTTCAAAATATATTTGTGTTAAAGTCTTTTCAATGGGGAGGAGAGGTGACATTTGAACAACTGATTGCCTTTTATTCGCATGATTAATATTGAGTGAAGTAACAAAAAGTTTCAAATGAAGTACTGAATTGTTATGTGTGTGTGTGGGAAAAATCTGAATAAGCGATGCATGCAGTTAATTATCAGAAGCAGCTGTTTGTCTGTCTTCAGAAATTCACTTTCGTCTGGGTGGCAAAAAAGCTGTGTGTGATGTGTGGATCCTTACATTCTAAGAACATGTGCATTGTAATGATTAGAACGTCTTTTTCTCAATAAAGACTTGTGTACGTGTCTTTTTTTTGCTTTGAGGCAGTGAGCAAGTGTATCAAACCCAAAATGTCAACGTCTCATTAATGATCCGAGCAATGTTAGCGAGGCGTTGTGTAGCTGGCGATAGATTAGACGCTGGGACGGTTGTTAATGCATCGTACGTCAGTCGCAGCAGCAGGCAGCTGCTCCTGACGAAGCTCAGCAGGTCGGCTCTCTCCCGCAATTCCACACCAGCCGAGAGGCCGAGATCAAACACGACCGGCAAATCTGGATCTGATGTAAGTTAACAACATGGGGAAACCCACCCAGGCCTCCTCTGGTCTTCACTTCAATTCTCTGCATTGCTGGAAAGAACATGGTCTGCCGTTCGTGCCTGTTGTTACTACATGTTGGTTGTTGCTACATGTTCTCATAAATCTGGAAAATTAATCAGCGTTAACTCTTGTTCTATGCCTGACACACTTCACACTTCACACAGGAACAGCAACGCTGGGATGTAATTTTAGATCGGAAAGGATTTCGCAGTCACAGTCGCGGGATTCTGTTTGCAGCAGTTGGTTCGTTTCAAAGCTCCCAGTCTGCGCTCTGTTTATTTGCGACACCACGCTCATATTCATAAAGGCAAACAGGAAGTCTGAAGTGGTCCGCTGATTTATTGAGCGCTCTGCCGGCAGGGGTCACATGAAGGCTGCGTCGAGGCGCTGACAGATTAAAAGGAAAAACACATTTAACAGTCTTCACACAAGCGAGGAAACTATATTATTAAGGAAGTCAATCAAATCATCACCAAACAAGATAATAAATCATCCAATTGAACGCAATCTATAGTATCTGCAGGGATCCTAACATGTTTCTGTCTAGCTGGCTGACACACATTGACTAACTAAGACAGAGGAATCCGAGTGAAGTCTTGCCCATGGATGACTGGTAGTTGAGTCATGTTTTTTCTTTTTTATTCCCATTTACACTGGCTTCCACCAGACCAAAGGGCTGAAACACCCAGTTGAGGAGTCTGTCTTGGTGGCTTGGCGACCAGGGAGAACGTGGACGGGCAGCTTGTTGTCCTTGAATGTGTGTTGGATGAAATCTTGCATTGTATGCGCTTCGGTGAAGCCCCGAGGAAATTGGTGTGCTACATGGACAGACTGGTGTGCTACTCCACTCAGCATTCGATATTTCCACAAAATCAGAAACAATTCTAAGAAAGAACATTCAGCAACGAAACAAGGGCTGGGTATCGTTAAAAAAATGTCGATACCAGTACCAACGCTAGTATCCTTAAAACGATACCGATACCAATTGAGTACTTCATTTGATACTTTTTGTTACTTCATTCAATATTAATAATGTTAATTGAAAGCAATCAGTTGTGCAAATGTCAGCACTCCTCCCCATTCAAAAGACTTTTACACAAATACATTTTGAAAGTGCTCAAATTACTTTAGCGTTGATTGACTGCAAGTAAAACCAAAGAAACTGACTTTTTTTCTACATTTGGGTAGAAAAACAACCGATTGCAGGCATCGTTTGACAGGCGTAGTTTCGATACTACTTGGTACTGGGTTGTTTCAGTTGAAACGTATCGAGTACTGATACCCAGCCCTAACACACACATACATGTTCGAACATTCAACTTTTTAGAATATAAAACTATTCAAAGTTTAAAAATATGACATTCCATTCCATGTTCTCATATCATAAAGCTGCTGGTGTATCTCAGTGCACTTTGATTTTACACTAACTGTATATGAAGAGTTTATTGCAGTTGATATGAAGATTTTTTTTTTCCGGTCAAATAAAGTGTGTGTTTTGCCGCTTAGTCTTCATTTTCCTCCCCTTTATACACTCTCAGATGTCGTGTCAGCTCTTCGATCCGCATGTTCTTCAAGTGAACCAGATGCTCTAATCGGCTCACCTTCATCTGGAGGATCTACACACACAAACGCACACACACACACACACACACACGGTGTGATGTAAAAGGGTCACAGCAAAACAGGAGGTGTCACTCAACACGTGCAGATGATCGGTGCCGATAAAGGGTTAAAAGGAAACGCTGCGTCCTTATTCTCCCTCTTTCTTAGCATGCAGATGTGGCTACAGGCAGCGGGTTATATCCGCTGAGTTGATACTGACTCACTGACCACTGCTGACACAGCTCGTGACGCATACGTATCACACACACACACACACACACCTAAAAATCTCTTTCTAAGTCCGCGGATTTACAGCTGGTATGAAAAAGACCCTGAAGCTCCTCACAGGAAGACAAGTTTGTTTGCAGATGTTCTTCCAGTCAGCTGAGTGTGCTGCTGGGATTGTATGTGTGTGTGTGTGTGTGTGTGTGTGTGTGTGTGTGTGTGTGTGCGTGTACCTCCACTGTCTCCTGCAAAGCCATCACGGACTGCTCTTTCTCGTGCAGGATTTGCCGGAAAGACGGGTCCATGTTTGAGTAAACCTGCAACGTCTGCTGTGGTTGGCTGCATAACAAACACACAATACACATTAATATTCATATCAACTCTGAAAATCGATGAGTATTTTATTCAAATTAGAGTTCTTTTTTAGGTCTTACTCATTCTTCGATGGACTCTTTTCATTTTTTCTTATCGCATCTCCGTCCATTGGAGCCAGATGTCTCCTTTCGATCGGGGAAAAGTCTGACGAAAGCAAAACAAGTCACAAATTTTTCACAAATAATACAGTGACGGGTGAGTTAAACGTCTGCTGTTGTTGGAAGCTCTCAGGGATTCATAAATCTTGGGAGCAGGGTGAGGAGGGAAGGCAGAGAGCAGAGGCCTTGAAATTCTGCAGCCCTTCACTTAGGCCATCTGCTGATACTGGGAGCTGATAGGAGAACCTGAGCTCTGTGTGTGTGTGTGTGTGTGTGATTAGAGGACACGGTGGAAATGGAAGAGGGGAGAGAGGGAGGAGATGGCGGCCCGAGGTCAGGGACAGATGAGGTGTGGGAAACGGAAGAGACACACATCACCAATTCACCCCTGAAAGGTTGCGGCCGACTCCAAGCACTTCTTTACGATGGCGTTTAAAAGCAGACGTGCTTTTGCGTGTGGTCGCCGTTATCTCTGGGATAGATTAGTGTTGACTGGAACACGTTAGCAGGGCAAAAGCTGGCGATATCAGGTCAGGAAAAGGAGCAGATCTTTGGAAAATGTCTACAAAGCAAGCCTTGAAGTCACTGGAAAAAAAAATCACCTTGTGCCTTTTAAATATGCTGATTTTGTGTATACGTTACCATTAATAAACGCTCTAAATTTACACACACACATCTAAAAATGGCAGATACTGGACTGTGCAATTTGGATCAGACTGACTGTGTCAGCGAATACACTCTACGCTTATATGGAATCATCCCGAAATACGGTCATCCAATTTTTGTTAACTCAGCACACTACAATTTGTGTAACTTGGATGACATCACTATTTCCCTCGAGGGTTAGTTCGCGGAAAAATGGTGATACTCCGCTGTTGGAAGTTAGGTGATTGTTGAATCTACAAAACATTAATAAGGTTTAAAGAGTTTAAAAAGTGTTTTGTAGAGTGGATAAAGAGTGGATTTCCACCATTTAGGAGTGAGCTGTCCCTTTAAATGTAGTGTTGTTTTGACACTGTCCTGTGATACAAGGCTTGGATATCATCATGTAAGAATGTACAATAAGACTGTATAAGAGTTATGTGTGGACCTCAGAAATTAAAATAATGTTTGGGGATTTTGCTGAACGTGAGATGAGAAAAGCGACTCAACCTCCATGATGTTTCTCCGGGTTCCTGGTGTCATAATATTCCAAATCCTGATTCAAAGAAGAAAAAAGGGGAAATGGTTGTTACTTTTCTGCCCTAACATGGCTTTGTTGTCCGCATGGTGGACAATAATAGAATTGGAGTATGACATGTAGTGTTTTCAAATGCTGACAACACACTAACAAACATACGTGGATCTTTTCCATGTGCGTTTGCTCCAGCTTCTTATCTATCTTTTTCCTGAGGGCGATCAGCAAGGGCTCGATCACTCCCACAGAGCTCAGCACAATCTTCCTCACTGTCTCTTCAGGCACGTGAAAGTTCAGCTTCGAAAACACCTTCCTGTCCTCATAAAGACAACACACACACACACACACACACATGTTTTTTATTGACAAAATAACAATGGAACAACAGGTTTAAGGTGATTTAACTAATGATTCACGCTGATGATAAACACCACAGGGGTCCAGATGTTTACAGTGGTGTCTCATGAACGCACGGCTGGCTGAGGGCCATGTATGTGGCCTGCCGGAGTGTCTGGGTTCTTTCTCACGGTCAGATGTAGAAGAAGTTTGGCCTTTATTCCCTCTGTCTCTCTGTGTTTGCAGCAAAACCCGACTGTAAATACTCTCATTTGAATAAAATAGGTCAGCGGAGAACGATGTGGGGAAGCTACCAGCCAGATATCAGTGTATTCTAGTTTTATCTGGAGAGTGTTATTGTGTTGTTACTAATATTACAACCATCATTGATCTAAGCTTAAACTACATCATCATCATTATTCATTTATCATATCAATTTATCATTATTTTTATGTTTTTGGGGGGTGAGATTAGTGACGGAGGATCAGATTTACTGTGTTTCTCTAGATCTACAAATATCTCATTTGAGATTCCCCTTAAATAGGGGGTCCTCAGCTTAAAACACCATCTTCAGGGTTTGAATTCACACACACGTACACAAACAGCAGCGTCTTGCCTGTTGAGGAGGGTCCAGTTGCTGAGCTTCTGCTGAGTGGCGTTTGCAGGGGTGTAGTTGTGCAGCTCCACCAGCTTTGGGAAGAAATGTTTTACAAGCTCAGCAGCCATCACTGCAGGAGGGGGGGGGGGGTCAGCAGAGAAGCACATTCAGCTCACAAGCAAACAAATAAACATTTGACATTTGAGCAGACAGACTGCGGCCAAAACAATCACAAAACACGATGATGGCAGCAGAAGATACGTGACAAAGTTGTTTCACAGGGTTTGTGTCTGTGTCATCTCCTCCCTGAGGACCTCTATCCTCACAAACACCACAGCAGTTCACTACCTCCGTCGCTGAAGTCTCTTGAGATGTTGCTTTTGGGCCGAGACAGGGGGATTTTATCAATCCATGCATACAAATCCTGCAGCTCCTCTTCATTTGACACTCGCTCCATCGTTGACACTTGTTTCTGGCCACTTCTCAAGATCAAAACCCTTTATGCTCATAGACATATGCTCATTGACACCGCATCTGCGCTTGAAAGATGCGGCTCCGTCGTAGCCATCTTGCTCAGGGGGTTCGACCATGCGGAGACAAGTTGTCCCGGTGAAAATGCCCACAAACTACTTTCTCCTTTCCCTCACATCTCATCGGAATTATTTATTATTAAGTAAACCATAGAGGCGCCAAGCCGCGCAGGTACAAATGATTAAAGTTAAATAAATGTCACAAACAATGGGATTCTAAGATGTCCTGCAAAAGTCGGTTTCTGTGAGATTAGTTATTTCTCTTGAAGGTTTTACTATCTTAAAACCAGACAGACCGACACAATTTATACAAGGCTAAAGGCATCAAAGGAACTGGTCCCAAGCAGCATGCTTCCATAGCAACTGTTGCTATGTAATGACAGCTAGATTGCCCTTATCAAAGGCACTGAGTGGAGCATTGAAAGGATTACCAGGTATAGGACAATTTCAACATATTTGTCTCCCTCAACCACAATCTATATGGCCTTAACAGGCACTTAAGGAGTGGTGTTCCCCCCCGGTCCAACATGGCGGCAGCATCGACGCATCGCTCTAGCAAAACAGCTGAGCGATGTGGCACTCACCCCCCTATATCTATGGTGTTTCTGCTCGAGCTTGTGAGTTTTGTTTAGGCGTTGCTAGGCGACCGATCACTCACAATGGCGACACATTAGTGGCCTCGGCAGCATAAAAACAACAAAGTAAGATTTAATTGCTGATTGCATTGTTTTTATTTTAAGAACACATTTACATCTTAATAAATAACAGCGTGTCAAATCAGTCCTTAGTTCGAGGAGAATCCACAATCATTGGCATGGGAGAGGGACAGTGCGATCATGTCTGGTGCATAGAAAATACAATATAAAATCCCTTGAAAAATTATAGACAGCCCGAAAAGTCTTCATACAATACATCCTTTTACGTCATACATCCAACTGACCCATGCATACAAAAAAGGTAGAGAACAAATTCTTAAATTGAAGTCCTTAAAATGCAAACAAAAATCTGTAAAGTGCCCACGGTGTCATATTTAAAATCCCTTAAAATGTTCTCACAGGAAAGGCCGTACCAAAACAGTGTGCAGAAGGTAAAAGTTAGTAATACAGTTACAGCATCAACAGTGCAATTGGATGATAACGTGTTCACATAGCCCAGAATCAAGGCAGAGACGTTTCCCTTAAAAACATGTGATCATGGCAGCATAGCCATTTGTCATTTAGAGCAAAAGAATCTGTCAATCACAGCTTCAGATTTTCATGAAAATACTGCAGGCCTGAAAATGCAAGACAGACGGTGATGATATTGCAGGACGCCAATAGTGACAGTAAAGCTCCGTCACCCATGGCGGCTGATCCTTTGGCAGACCTTGTTCCCGCATAAACACAGACGAGTGTCTCCTGGAAGGGTCTTCTATGGTCTCGCAAGTGAGACAACACTATTTGCGTCAGACAATCTCAGTGTTTACAACTGGAATGAATTACTCCTTCAGTCATCTGGGCCTGCTGGGCGGCATCAGGGCAGCTCTTCCGGCAAGCTAAAAAACAATACCAAAAAAAAAGTACCTTCCTCAATACATCTCTAATTTTCTCCATCCAAAAACCATATCTTAGCTTTCTGTCCCACCTCCCTCCTACTCACATTTGTGTACAAGCCATTTATGAGTGGCCAGGGAGACGATTATGTGCTTACAAAGACACTAACACTTAGCAACCGCTTGTTTATTACACTGCTATGTTGGGATGATACCCAAAACCACAGGTCTCTTTATAAACATGAATTCCTTGCATAACATTAGGAATGATTGAATGCCAGGATGCAGGAAAGTAGCGGTTGACAACTGTTGCTGTGAATACATACCAGCTGAGTGTGTGGCAGCATGGACAGGGCCAGAGAGGGCTTGGGCTTCGCTGGAGGCACAGGAGGGGGCTTCTTTGTAATCTAAGAGAGATCACATCAACGCATTAGAAAAAGGGAGCGGTGATGGTGGTGAAGGCGGTGAAGGCGGTGATGGTGGTGATGGTGGTGAAGGCGGTGAAGGCGGTGATGGTGCTGATGGCGGATTAGCGGATTGCGGAATGTTTTTGTGTGGAACATCACTTACTGGTTTTGATGCAAGGGGCGGAAGAGGCCTGGACGGAGGTAGTGGCTTCGCCTGGCGGGAACCAAAACAAAACATCATCAGCAAATAGTAGATGGCAGACAAAAGAGGATGGAAAAGATGACGAAAGTTCCATGTGTATTCTTTTTTTTTTTTTTTCTTACCCCAGAGTAAATTGGCTCTCTCGGAACTGTTGGTGGCTGCCTGAGCGGCATCACAATCTAAACAAAAGCATTCAGTCACATAAGTACAAACACAAACATTAAGATTCGCTAATGCTTAAATGAGGTAAATACTAAACACTGGATCAGGTTACCTGTTGAAGCCTCTTTGGCTGAAGGTTATTTGAGGCCTATAAACACACAGGGAGAAAGATTAGTGGAGGCAAAACTTGTTTAATCTGCCTTGGTTTTTGTGTTTTTTCAACTTTACTTCATTTAGGATGTAGAGAAGTAGCCCTGGAGCTCATTGCACTTAAGCAGCCACAAGTTGAAAAAGAGGCTTTGAATCTCAATTAGTGTTTTTTAATTAATTTTTTTAACCTGGTTAAATAAAATGATTGAAAACCTCTGGGAGCTGCCTCGCCAGGTCCCTCTTGAAAAGGAGGTTTTAAATCTCAATAAATTTTTCTTTTTACCTGCCTAAGCAAATGATATTGAAAACCTCTGGCAGCTGCTTAATACAAATTGGCACAACCGGCACTATTATGTCTAATCAATGCAGCCCTGGTGCTGAAGCAGCCTGATGATGTGACTGGAACAGACCTCTGGAGCTGCTCTGCTTGGGTTGAACACTGCGGGAGATGGTTTGACAGGAGCAGAGAACCCTCGATAGACCTGCGCGGATGAGGACTCAACAAACGTTGGATGGCTGATAGTCACGGAGCCAAGACGAGGGCCGCCTTGGACAACGCCTGACCGAAACACCGGATTAGATTGTCCTGAAGCAGGTTGGAAGAACCTGCAAAAAAAAAAAAAAACATGTTAAAGATGAAATGGATAAAGACGTCACTCCATTCAATAAGCTGCGATTGATACCTCGTTATGCTTCCTCTTCTTGTGACGCAGCAGAAGATTTTTAGGATTAAAAAGAACAGCACCACCGGTCCGGCAATCAGTGGTGCTAATAGCCCCGAGCCTGCACAAAGCCACAAACAGCAGTATTACCATCTCAGCAAATACGTCCGTAAATTCACTGTAACAACATTACTGTATTTAATATGGGGAATTCCAGTAAATAAGTGTCCGTCTGTGTGCAGCAGAACAGAGCACAATTGTCTGAGTCCATGAGAAAGTCTGTTCTGGGTATGAAGTCTTGGGTAAGAAAACAGAGAAAGAGGCCCAGATACAGTCACATGCACAACATAGGTCATTGGTTTAAAACTGGAACATAAAGATATCTCCGCTCATTTGAATTATTGACATCATTGTTAATTACCGTCTGACAGCTCACAGTAAGGTGGAGCCCAGCCAGCATCACAACGGCACTTTCCTTCATGGTCACAAACCTGCCAGAAAAGACTTGGTTGGCTACGTTGCCGTGACTACAAAACCCTGCAAATATCCGAGTGAATGGCACGTTTCTTACCCCGTGGTTGCATTTGGCAGGACATTGAGTTTTTTCATACTCCTTTATGTTTCTGGTGTCTTGACACTTCTGATTGTAGCATACCTGAAACACAGTGGTGTGGTGACATGAATTAAGAGATCATGATGGTTCATTCAATGCGTTGTGTTTTCTTACCTTGTTCATTCCACACTTGGTGCCGGTGGGCACCATAGTCAGGCCTGCAGGGTAGTTGTCATCAGGATTCATGGTCGCCTCGTTGCAGACAAAATTCCCTATTTCATAGATGGACTTTCTTGATGTCACCGGGAATTCCCAGCCACCGGTGCAGAACAGAGTCCCACAAAACTGATCTCTGCGAGCAGCACAAACACCACAGAAGAATGACTCCCCGAAAAAACAACATTACACCCTGGCATTACATTCGTTTTAGGGCATTAAATACATACAATAAATCCTGGATGGAACATCTCTGGCTGTACGGGCCCTTTCTGCAGTCTCTGTTCTGTATGAAGCAGACATCTGCAGCTACTTCAGCATCTAAAGAGATAAATATGGTTGTATGAAAAAAACAAGATTGACTGAGGAGTTTTAAAGTGGTGGAATGAAAGCGATGAGTTGAAAGCAAATCCAAACCAAATAGAGATTAATGGTTGGGGGGGGAAAGTGTCCACAGGTCCAAAATCATTGGGTTAGGGTTAGATGCAAACAGATGAAAAGCATGCATGTTGAAAAGGAGCCAAGTATCTACCATGAAGGAGATTGAGGTCAGCGTTTTTAATAATTTTAACATGACATAGCCTTCAGAAAAAATATTTGTACTCATGGGACTGGTTTTGATTTCCGACTAAAGAACACATGCGTTTCATACTCCACGCACATTTCCCTGTCATTAATGCCGTCTCACCTGGTCCCCACAGCCTCTTGCAGTGTTGCTGCCGAGAAGGACACTGTCCATTGTAGCAGTATCCCATCCCACTGTTGCAGGACAGGCCGTTTTGGGTGTAGGCGTCGGCGGGGCACGAGGCGGACAGCCCGTTACAATATTCTTCCAAATCACAGTCTCCTGCCTTTGCTCGGCAGACGCTGCCTGTTGGTTTCAGCTGCAATGTGAAAGGAAACACAGATGGCGATGTACCAGATACTGAAATACGTGCACTCACACATTAGTAGCCAGACAGCTCAGTCTGACGGTGTCTGGCTGTGGCACAATTAGTGTCACTTCACTCAGAGAGATCCGGAGTACGGATGACTTACTTGGCAGTTCTTGCAGCATTCACCCTCTGCACACTGGGCCCTTGCGTTGAGTTTGCAGGTAGTTGCGTTGCAGCAGGGATTCTTGCATTCCTTAAAAGAGGACAAAATGACATTTTTCACCCTGAAAAAAATGGCGTATTCTCTGAGGCTTCAGTCATATAGTGCTAGTGAGTGCTGCTACCGCCTTTTCCTTTCCTTTTTTTCTTTCTTTTTCTTCCCCCCCTATTCCTTTTGCATCGCTTCAATGATGTACTTATTTGCAATCAGTGTTAATGTTAGTTCATGTATGTATATATGTTTTAATCTATTTCTTTATTTGTTTATATTTTCTTAAGGCTTTTGTTGTACTTCACTCTGTGGTACTGATTGATGGTTGTAGTGGTGTAGTAGTTGTGGATATAACAGAAAAACAACGATGGTGTGTCCAATAAGATGCTGTACATTCAATAAAGAATAAGTTACAAAAAGAGGACAAATGGTGGAGAATGTGACAGCAATCTAGTCTAATCTGATCTTGAGTGTGTGCGTGTGCGTGTGTGTGTGTGTGTGTGTGTGTGTGTGTGTGTGTGTGTGTGTGCGTGAGTGCAGCATACCAGTGCAGTGCCACAGTCACACTCCTCTCCAGGCTCCAGGAAAGCGTTCCCACACACCGGCCCTCCGTAAATGCGATCAGTGGAGGGAGTGTCCAGCAGACAGGCGGGGTTGACCTCCTCCAGGAACCTGCTGAGCTGCTGCTGACTGCAGCTGCTGAACAGCTCTGGGTACACGAGGCTGGAGGGAGAGGCACCGCCACAAAAGATATGATTTTGGTAGGATTTAAAAAAAAAACCCACTGAAGATATGAAGTGACGGATGAGATAATGAACTAACCCAACGCTCTCAGCCATGATGCAGCCCTTTTTTGATGTTACAGACCCACAGGTGCAACTTTCTGTGTCATGTGACAAACCGAGATTGTGACCCATCTCGTGG
>CAESWR010000009.1:1455747-1487245 GCA_903171835.1 Mullus surmuletus | reverse complement strand
GGTGAGCAGAGGCAGAGGGAGGTGTGGCTAATGGCACACGTTGTTTTGGTCTACAGGCAGTGCTCAACAGCAAACCTAGCGGTGAAATGATTTCGCTTTTTGCTCCTTTAAGGTGTCTAACCATTCTTGATGTAGAATACAATCTTTACTGTAATTAACAGATACCTTATTTGACAAAAAACATCCAGACATCCAAAAAACATCCAAAAACATTTATGACAGGCAACCCACTAGTAAACCAAGATGAACTGGAACTCAGTGCTAATTCTTGTCCTTGCATGCAATCCATGCATGATGCTACGTCCTCAACAAGGGTCCATGAATGATGTCATTTTCCTCCTCTAGGATGACAAAGTCATGACATGCATTTAGGAAAGCAACTTCAACATCAAGGTGTTTACTTTTGGGGACAGTCTGAATCCATCCAGCTCCAGCAAGAGTTTTTGGAAGACTTCAAAAGTGTAGCGCAAAGTGGGAGGGTATGCCAAGTTCAGGGCATAAATCAGTCCCATGAGCAGTGAGCAAGGTTTCGCAGTACTGTTGCACCCTGGCAAAATCTCATGGCCTTCGACAAGGATGGAGACATCGACTGGATCCTCATCAGCACCGTGGACGATGAGTATTTTGAGGATGTGGTTACTGACATCACTCCGGCTGTCCTCCTGCAATATACAACAAAAAAGAAGAATGTTATTGAGAAACAAATAATAGAACTGCATGAATCATTCAAAGTGACTTCATTATCAGGGAAGAATGAACACAAGAATATATGTTCCTTTGTCTGCTTTCCTCTTAACTTTAACATTAAATTAACCTGTGTCATTAAAAAATATTTTTAAATGATTAAAATAATACGATACCAAACCGTTACGTATACCGTTATGTATAGTATAAGTAAAATATGGAAAAATATTTGAATAAGAAATAAACTACATCATAAACATTAATGAACATTTTGTTTTGTCTAGCTAAATAAAACAATGAACACATGACAGATTTATTTGCGAGTAGAAGTTGTAATGAACAATGAACAATGAGCTGTGCTGTGTGCATGTGTGCATACAGACGGGCACATTTACACTATGGAACTTTAGTTGCCTCAGTTGCGGAAGCAGACAACCGGAAAATAGGTCCTAAAACTAGCGAAATAACTGTCTACTGTGACAAAAAAAAGTTGTTAACCCAAATTAGTGCAGACTGGTGAAAATATAGACAATTTATTAAGAGTATCGACACTAAAACGGACACATTTGGTTGACACATTCATTCACTAACGTTAACGTTAAGCCACAAGTTTGACAGAGAACAGAACCACGTTCTACTATATTGATGTCAGTTGATAAACGTCATACCGTTAGGTTGGTGCTTTTTTTAATATCCTAACTTTAGTTAACTTTAGTTTTTATCAGGAAAAACTGCAGCCCTCCCACTACAGGCCGGCACGTTATGCTAACTTTAAATGAACTTATGAACAGTGACATATCTTGCGTCAAACTACATGCAGACGAATATTATCACAAATTTAAAACAGGACGTAATAACTTACCTGTGGAATGACTTGCAGTGCTCTGTGATGTGATCCTGTGTGTAACCTCCGGGGCAGAGCCAGTCGGCCAGAGCCTGTTGTGCTGTGCGTATGCGTCGTCGTGCATTCGTTTCAAAAGACTAGATTTTCAGAGTAAAGTATATGTAATATTTTTAGGTTGCTGTACGTACAACTATCAAACATTTAAATAGGGGGCGCTAGCGAGCAGGCGATGGAGTAGGCAGCACAAGCGACATGCTCTGCTGAATTTCGGTTAAAAGTTATTTTTTAGGCACCTTATACCAACGGAAAACTACGACACACGATGCTGAGTTCATTCTCTTTCTGTATATCATTTTTATTGTGATGCCGCAGCGCGAATGGCCTACAATTTGCGAAAATTCAAGTTCACCAGAGGAGCTAACGCTACTGAGCCCAAAGCCTCGAGCCCGAGCGGTTCACCTCCCAGGTGTGGCGCACCTGAGCCTGGAGACCAGATGGAGGTCGCGGACCTGAAAGCAGAAATCCTCACAGAGCTGAAGAAGGACATAGCTATGCTGCTCAGGTCGGAACTCAAGTCCGCTCTGGCCGAAGACTTTGAGAACATCAAGTCCGAGCTGCAGGCAGTGAGAACGGAGCTAGCAAAAAAACACCGCGGCTCTTCGCTCCGACGTGGAGACGATGAAAACAACAGTGACACACATGGAGCAGGGGCTCTCCTCATGCTCAGACGACGTGACTACTCTGTTAACTAAAGTGGGGAAACTCGAGACGGAGGTCGGCAGCCTGCGGGAGAAATGTCTGGATATGGAAGGAAGAATGAGACGCTCCAACATCCGCATACTGAATGTCCCAGAGACTCCGGGCTCCAGCACACCGGCAGCTGTCTCCAAACTGCTAAGAGAAGTTCTAAAGATGGACAAAGACGTCCTGATCGACCGGTCTCACAGGGGTCTGCAGCCGAGGAACCTAGGCGATAAACCCCGCGTCATCGTGGCAAAAGTCCACTACCACCAGGACTGTGCTGACATCCTCCGCCGCGCCAGGGAGCCCGGGCCGCTCCGGTTCAACGGGACCGACATCTCCATCTTCCCGGACTACCCCCCGAGCGTCGTGCAGGCCAGATCCGCCTTCAGCGAGGTCAGACGACTACTTCGAGGACGAGACGGGGTCAAATACGGTCTTCTCTACCCAGCACGGCTCCGGATCACGCATAACGGAACTGAGAAGCGGTTTCAAAGCGCGGGAGAAGCCATGACCTACGTGAAAACCAGAATCCTACCGGTCTCTTCCAGAGACTGACCGGGACTTGAAATGAGTGAGAATAGCTAAATTCCACGTCTGAATAAGGTTGGTGCTGTCCATTCTGTCACGCAAACACATCACCTCGACTCATACACTCCACAGAGCTGAATGGCTCCAGTTTGTTCCAGGTGAAGAAGTGGAGAGCACCTAAGGTATCAAAACTGTGCTGTTTCTCACTCTTTTGTTTTTGTTTACAACAGATAATAATTTGAATGGTCAATATACTGTTGTGTCACTATCAGTATCATTTTCTTTTCTGTTTATTCTAAGGTGCCTTATACAAAACTATGTTCTACAGCAGAGTCTGTTCTTTTAGAGCTAGTGTATCCTCACACATGCACTTAAATGTGTAGATACTGTTGCGAGAGGCTTGCGAGAGGCGACCTAGTTCTTTCAGGTGAGGGTTGGGGATTTACTGTACCTGGGTTTACAATCGGTTTTCTTTTCTTTTTCTTTTTCTCTTGGTCCATTGGTCATGTTTACTTATATCTTAAAGGTCCTTTCAACATTTTTGAAACTATAAATACAGGCAGACTTAGTGCATCGCTAATCTTTCCCTATTTTGAATATGGCTACGACTAACACAGACTTTTCAAACAAATCGACTAATTGTGACGTAACCTTTATAAGCTGGAATGTAAAATCCTTGAACCACCCCACTAAACGAAAGAAAGTATTGACACATTTGAGAAAATTAAAGGTGGGAATTGCCTTTCTCCAGGAGACGCATCTCCGAACCTTTGACCATTTTCGACTCAGGGGAGGATGGATTGGGCAATCATATCATTCTAATTTTCATTCCAAATCTAGAGGTGTGGCCATCCTTGTTGATAAGAACATCCCATTTGTTATGTCAAAGGTTGAAACAGACTCCTCAGGGCGTTATGTAGTTGTGGTGGGCAGACTGTATAATACACCAGTTGTACTAGCGAACGTACACGTGCACCACATTGGGATGACAGTTCTTTTTTTATAAACTTCTTTGCTCGTATCCCTAACAAGGATACGCATCATCTTATCCTTGGAGGGGATATGAACTGCACATTATCACCTACTCTGGACCGTAGCTCACCTAGAACTGCGTCCAAATCCAGTGCAGCGTCTCAACTGCAGCTTTTTCTTAATACGAATGGTATAGTTGATACATGGCGCTTTCAAAATCCTACGGCTAGAAGCTATTCCTTTTTTTCACCGGTCCACGGAACATACTCGCGCATAGACTATCTCTTTTTGGATAAAAGGCTTCTTCCATTAATAAGAAAGTGTGAGTATCAAGCCATAGTTATCTCAGATCACGCTCCCCTGTTGATGACTTTATGTGTACCAATTTCCCATGCCAACTATCACCCCTGGCGTCTTAACACTTTATTACTTTCAGATGAGGACTTCATTAAATGCATCTCTTCTGAAATAACTTTTTTCCTCGAGCATAACCAGACTCCAGGAATGTCTCCTTTAACAGTGTGGGAATCCATGAAGGCGTACCTGAGGGGTCAAATCATATCATATAGCGCACAACAAAGAAAACGTCACAATATGAAACTTGAACAGCTAAAAAATGATATTCTCAAATTAGATACTACACTTGCTGTCACCCCATCTGATGATTTACTCAAACTGCGATTGACTCTTCAAACAGAGGTCAATCTGCTATCAACAAGACAAATTGAAAACCTAATAAATAAATCACAGAGTAAAACATACGAATGTGGTGAAAAGATAGGGAAGATTCTAGCCCATCAGCTCCACCAGAAAACTGTGGACAGAACTATAGCTGAGATTAACGATGAATCGGGGACTAAGCATATAGATCACTCTGAAATTAATTCATGTTTTCATAGATTTTACTCCAAGCTGTATGATAGTGAATCTCTTGGCGACCATGTCCTATTTGATTCATTTTTCAGGAAAATAAATGTCCCCACAATTAATAACAATACTGCATCCGAGCTGGATAAACCATTCTCTGTACAGGAACTTATGAATGCAATTAAGCTCATGCAAGCTGGAAAGTCCCCAGGACCCGATGGGTTCCCGAGCGAATTATTTAAAAAATTTGCAGACCAGCTGTCTCCTATCCTGCTTTCTGTATTTGAGGAGTCACTTGCCACTGGTTCTCTTCCTCTTACTATGCGACAAGCGACCATCTCCCTTATTCCTAAAAAAGATAAAAACCTTCTAGATTGTGGCTCATACCGTCCCATTTCACTCTTAAATGTAGACAGTAAAATCCTTTCCAAAATGCTGGCCCGCCGCTTAGAAGCGGTCTTGCCCTCAATTGTAGCCGATGACCAAACTGGCTTTATTAAAGGTCGCCACTCCTTTTTTTAACGTTAGACGCCTATTTAATATTCTTTATGGTCCCACTCCACCCGACATTCCAGAAATATTACTATCACTTGACGCAGAGAAGGCGTTTGATCGGGTGGAATGGGATTATCTCTTCTACACTCTCAAACAATTTGGCTTTGGTGAAAAATTCATTTCCTGGATCGAAGTTCTTTATTCGTCTCCACTTGCGGCTGTTCGAACAAACAACAACCTCTCCTCCTACGTGGTGAAATCAATATAAAGGGAATTCGGAGATATGACTCTGATAATAAGGTATCCTTATATGCCGATGATATGCTTTTATATCTCTCTCATCCTTTAACTAGCCTGCCAAATACTCTCAACCTGCTTGAAGAATTCGGCAAAATATCAGGATATAAAATTAACCTACAGAAGTGTGAAATTATGCCAGTGAATATAGCAGCTAAGCAAATTTACTTTAGTTTACTCCCGCTTAAGGTCAGTCCACAAAAATTTAAATATTTAGGAATCTGGATAACCCATGCCTTTAAAGACATATTCAAAGCAAATTTTTCACCATTACTGGCTAACCTTAAGCGAGATATGGAACGTTGGAATCTACCCCCCCTGTCATTAGGAGGCAGAATTAACATAATTAAAATGAATGTTTTGCCCAAATTCCTGTACATATTTCAGTGCATTCCCCTACACCTATCTAAATCCTTTTTCATGTCAGTAGACAATTTGGTGTCGGGATTTATATGGAACAAGAAAAACCCCCGAATACGGAAAAGGATCTTACAACAACATCGTAAACATGGAGGATTATCCCTGCCTAATTTCCAGTTTTATTATTGGGCTGCCAATATTAGGCCTATGCTGTTTTGGAAAGACTCTCCATATGGTGACACCACCCCTGTGTGGTTACAAATGGAAAACTCCTCCTGTCTTCATGCTTCTTTACACTCGCTTCTATGCTCAAAACTTCCTCTCCTGGATTCCATTTCTAAATTCACCTTAAATCCAATTGTGAAACAATCTTTTAAAATTCTGACACAGTTCAGACGGAGTTTTTCTCTCAAGGACCTGCCCACTTGTGCTCCTATAACAAAAAACCACCAGTTCATGCCATCAATCATAGACGGTGCTTTTCATGAATGGGCTAATAGAGGAGTTGCCACAATAGAGAATCTATTTATCGATAATATTTTTGCATCTTTTGATCAATTAAAATTTAAATTTAACATCCCAAACTCCCATTTTTTTAGATTTTTGCAGCTCCGTAGTTTCATATCGACATCATTTACTCAGTTCCCATCCCAACCACCCAATACCCTCCTAAATTCCATTCTTACGCTCAAATCAGGTTCCAAAGGGAATATTGGGAACATATATTCCTTACTAAATACATATAATTTGGAACCTTTGACATCATTAAAGCCTCAGTGGGAGGACGATTTGGGGTTTGAACTTCCTGAGGAGATTTGAGAAAGAGCTTTGGATAGAATACATTCCTCTTCAATCTGCCTACGACACACAGTTATCCAGTTCAAGGTCATGCATCGTCTTCATTGGTCTAAAGTGAGACTAGCCAAGTTTGCACCTGACGTCGATCCCATTTGTGATCGATGCAGGCGAGCACCAGCTACCCTCTCGCATATGTTCTTGTTTTGTTCAAAACTAGACAACTTCTGGCAATCAATATTTAAAACTTTTTCAGATGTTTTACAAGTACCTATTGAACTTTCTGCCATTACTGCCATATTTGGAATAACTAAACAAGATACTCACCTTAACCGCCAGGCACAGAATATGATAGCTTTTGCGACTCTTATTGCTGGGCGATTAATACTTTTTAAGTGGAAGGAGAAACTCCCCCCAACCTTTAAGATGTGGATTAATGACCTTCTACATCATCTGGTACTAGAGAAGATTCGTTACTCTACAAGAGGATGTATTCAAAAATTTCATGCTACATGGAGACCGTTTTTAAGTCATATAGAGAAATAAGATGTCACTAATTTTGGTGTTTTATATGTCTGATACTGTATTATGTACAATTTGAAACCCATGAGGACCACTCTCAATCACTTGTTGAATTTTTATTTATTATTATTTTATTTTTTTTATTTACTTGCTTATCATGCTGTTTTGGTTTAATTAACGACTATTTTTCTTATTATTCTAACAGTCACTTTTTTATTTATATAAATATTGATATGTATGTAATGCATGTAACACAAGTAATTGCATACCAACTCAACACAAGATTGTAAAAATGGTGCAGTAATATTGTTGCAGGGATGGGCCTCCGTTGGAGGGGGGGGGGGTGGGGGTTGTTGTTTATATTTGTATCACTTCTGATCATTTATACTTTTGAATTTATGTACTCTGTACATTATCTCTGTATGTACAAATACAGACTTGGCGCAAAAAAACAAAAACATTTAAATAGTATGGGGAAACGTAAGTAAAACTTACTCTTCCCCCATAATTCATGTATTACGTTAATAAAATGTTTAATTTTACTTAAGAAACTCTAGTTCTTACTGAATATTGAACATATAAGGTATACATTATGACAGTTAGTCTAATAGAGTTTACAGCACCAAAAAGTCACTTTCTGGAGGGAGAGTAGAGTTGCGCGTGTGGCCGGGTGGGCTCGTGCCGTGGAAGATTTTTCGGTTTGAAAGCCTGAAGTTGTCCAGTGCGTATCTGTCACGACGCTTGTTTGTTGTTCCACTTGTTGTTCCAATGTTGTCCAAAAAAAGAAAATCATCCAACATGCTGAAGTTTATCAAATTGTGAAGCCCTAGTACCTCCTGACAAAACCACAGGGCCTCATAATTTGCCCAAAGATGGATATTTCTGATCTGAAAGGATTTTCAAATTTGACAGGGGGGAAAAAAAGGTATGGGATGGTAACATCTGAATTGAATCCAAAGAAAAGTACAAAAAAATGTGAGGATTTTCCAAACACAATGGTATAAAACTGGTTGTCTGATTGGAAGTTGTGTGGAAGTGTGATTTATGGACCAGAGGTAGGGGAACACTGCTGTTTGCGTGTGTGTATTCCGTGCTTGCGTGCGTGCATGCCTGTGTTTATGTTTATGCGCGCGCACGCTCCAGCCAGAGCACGCATTCGTCCACAATAACAAATAATACATGGGACCCAAGGGGTATACATTGAGAAATTTAGTATTGCCACATGAAAGTTTGAATCAATTTGGCTCGATGAGGGAGAAAACACATCTTTACGAAAACAGCAAAAAAGCGTTTGAGGGCAGAATGTTGGGCCAGGCAGTCATTTCAATAGAAAAAACAGTCTGATTAAATGTTGAATTCATAGTGGCATCCACAGCGTATCTACGTTGTGTAAAACGCAACATGCCACGGAGAAAACCCCGAAACTCCGGAGGCTGTATGTTAATAAACCACCTGAGCGGTCCAGACATCTTTGGCAGAGGGATGTGAGATACTTAGTTCACATCAAGGTTTCAGCAGTGTTAATTTGGTCAGGTTGAGTTACCATTTCGCGTGCCAAACGCGTTTGTTCTGTAATTGGATAAGACTAGATCAAAATATAGCAATATAGATGTCAATGTATGTGCTGACTCATATGGTTGCACTGAATAGTGGTTGTTGTCAATTACTTACTGCGCTGAAATGTGCCTGACTCCGTGGAAACATGCCTTTGAGCTATTGGTGACGTGTGCGCACGGCTCCGCCGGTTTACCAATTTGCCACTTGACCAACTGCGCTCCGCCTTCGCCCAAAGCTGATCAGGTTGGGATCGGCGAGCTTCCAGCGCACCTCTTCGCGCTGCTGACAGGCACGAATTTCTCAATAGGCCATCTGATTCTGTCTGCACCTCCCCCTGCTCCGCCGCCAGGCCCGTCTCTGCGCACTTCCGTGCGCTTTGGCTCACCAATTTTCCAACCTGGCCTCGCGCGGGACTGCGCTTCACGAATTTGCCACTGCACGGGGCCTGCCACCATCCGCTGATGTTACTCATCCGTGCTACTGATGCGTGGCAGCAATGCGACAGAGGCCAAGGAGAGAGCGGTGCCCATTGGCTGTGCTGCAGTGCATCATGTGGAGGAGCTGCAGATGTACCAACCCTGCAGCTACCCCATGTGAAGATGTCCCATAGGAACCACGCCGTTATATTGACGAGGCTTGCACACCGGAGTCTTTATTCAGGGAACCCTGTTTACTCGTCGCTCTTCTACCTATGTTCAGGATGACACACAACCTTAAACACTACTGCAACCTATTGTTTTAGCGGTATAACCTCATGAACTCGCTATGGTCCGATTCAATAATGCCGTCAAGCAGGGAAGTTGACAGCACGTGTTCTCTCTGCTGGCAACATTCAAACTTTAATCTTTCTTTTGTTCAGAAGAAATTCTACATTTCTAGTTTGTATTCATTGAATCGACTTTTCTGGGTCAAGGTGATTCAAAATTTCATATGGCTATATTGACTTTCCAGAAGCTTAGATGGTGTTATTTTCCTCATGAATTGATGGATTTTAAATCATCTACAATGAAAGATTACGCTTGCAGTATATGCAACACAATTAATACTTGACTGGGTTTTAGGCAAGGCTTTTTCTTGTTGAGACATTGATAAAATAGCATAAAGATGTGTTTTCTTTACTACTACTGACTGAATGATTCAAAATTGCTAGTGGTAATACTACATTTCTAGAAAATAGAATGATTCAACATCAAAATTTAATCAGACTGATTTTTCTATTGAAATGACTGCCTGCTCCAATATTATGCCCTCAAACGCTGTTTCTCGCTCAGATAGAGCTGTTTTCGTAAAGATGTGTTTTCTCCAGTATCGAGAAAAGGTGATTCAAATGTTCATGTGGCAATACTAAATTTCAATAAGATGGGGAAAGACACTTACTCCACCTCTCTATCATGTTCCTAAAACAAATTGTGGAAGCACTTTTGAATTAGGGTTAGAGCAGGGATTAGGGTTACGATACTGCAGGATCAATTACTCAACCGAACGTTGTACTGACACAGGACCAAATTCAGCACATTCAGCAGCCATTAAAACATGGGGAAAGACACTTGCTGCACCCCTCTATCAGGTTCCTCTGAAATTGTGGAAGCACTTTTGAATTAGGGTTAGAGCAGGGATTAGGGTTACGAGACTGCAGGATCATTTCTCAACCGAACATCGTACAGACACAGGACCAAGTTCACAGCGTTCAACAGCCATGAAAACATGGGGAAAGACACTCGCTCCATCGCTTGATCAGGTTCCACTCAAATTGTGGAAGCACTTTTGAATTAGGGTTAGAGCAGGGATTAGGGTTACGAGACTGCAGGGTAATTTTCTCAACCGAACATCGTACAGACACAGGACCAAATTCAGTGCGTTCAGCAACCATGAAAACATAGGGAAAGAAACTTGCTCGACCTCTCTATCATGTTCCTAAAAAAAGTTGTGGGAGCACTTTTGAATTAGGGTTAGAGCAGGGATTAGGGTTACCAGACTGCAGGATCAATTTCTCAACCAAACATCGTAATGACACAGGACCAAGTTCACAGCGTTCAGCAGCCATGAAAACAGGGGGAAAGAAACTCGCTACACCTCTCTATCATGTTCCTAAAACAAGTTGTGGAAGCACCTTGGAATTAGGGTTAGAGCAGGGATTAGGGTTACGAGACTGCAGGATCAATTTCTTAACTGAACGTCGTAATGACACAGGACCAAATTCAGCGGGTGCAGCAACCATGAAAAAACATGGTAAGAGACTTGCTCCATCTCTCTATCAGGTTCCTCTAAAATTGTGGAAGCACTTTTGAATTAGGGTTAGAGCAGGGATTAGGTTTATGAGACTGCAGGATCATTTTCTCAACCGAATGTCGTACAGACACAGGACCAAATTCAGCGCGTTCAGCAACCATGAAAACATGGGGAAAGACACTTGCTCCACCTCTCTATCATGTTCCTAAAAGAAGTTGTGGAAGCACTTTTGAATTAGGTTTAGAGCAGGGATTAGGGTTACGAGACTGCAGAATCAATTTCTCAACCGAAGGTCGTACAGACACAGGACCAAATTCAGCGCGTTCAGCAACCATGAAAACATGGGGAAAGACACTTGCTCCACCTCTCTGTCATGTTCCTAAAACAAGTTGTGGAAGCACTTTTGAATTAGGCTTAGGGTTAGGGTTACGAGATTGCAGGATCAATTGCTCAACTGAACGTCGTACAGACACAGGACCAAATTCAACGCATTCAGGAACCATGAAAACATGGGGAAAGACACTTGCTCCACCTCTCTATCATGTTCCTAAAAGAAATTGTGGAAGTACTTTTGAATTACGTTTAGGGTTGGGTTAGGGTTACGAGACTGCAGGATCAATTTCTCCACCAAACGTCGTACAGACACAGGACCAAATTCAGCGCGTGCAGCAACCATGAAAAAACATGGTAAGAGACTTGCTCCATCTCTCTATCAGGTTCCTCTAAAATTGTGGAAGCACTTTTGAATTAGGGTTAGAGCAGGGATTAGGGTTACGAGACTGCAGGATCAATTTCTCAACTGAACGTCGTACAGATACAGGATCAAATTCAGCGCATTCAGCAACCATGAAAACATGGGGAAAGAAATTTGCTCCATCTATCTACGAGGTTCCTCTCAAATTGTGGAAGCACTTTTCAATCAGGATTAGAGCAGGGATTAGGGTTACGAGACTGCAGGGTCATTTTCTCAATCGAACCTCGTACAGAGACAGGACCAAATTTAGCACTTTCAGCAACCATGAAAAAACAGGGTAAGACACGTGCTCCATGTCTCTATCATGTTCCTCTCAAATTGTGGAAGCACTTTTGAATTAGGGTTAGAGCAGGGATTAGGGTTACGAGACAGCAGGATCATTTTCTCAACCGAACGTTGTACAGACACAGGACCAAATTCAGTGCGTTCAGCAACCATGAAAACATGGGGAAAGACACTTGCTCCACCTCTCTGTCATGTTCCTAAAACACGTTGTGGAAGCACTTTTGAATTAGGCTTAGGGTTAGGGTTAGGGTTACGAGATTGCAGGATCAATTGCTCAACTGAACGTCGTACAGACACAGGACCAAATTCAACGCATTCAGGAACCATGAAAACATGGGGAAAGACACTTGCTCCACCTCTCTATCATGTTCCTCTCAAATTGTAGAAGCACTTTTGAATTAGGTTTAGGGTTATTGTTAGGAGACTGCAGGATCAATTTCTCAACCGAACGTTGTACAGACACAGGACCAAATTCAGCGCGTTTAGCAACTATGAAACATGGGGTAAGACACTTGCTCCACCTCTCTATCATGTTCCTAAAAGAAGTTGTGGAAGAACTTTTGAATTAGGCTTAGGGTTAGGGTTAGGGTTACGAGACTGCAGGATCAATTTCTCAACCGAACGTCGTACAGACACAGGATCAAATTCAGCGCATTCAGCAACTATGAAAACATGGGGAAAGACACTTGCTCAACCTCTCTATCATGTTCCTAAAAGAAGTTGTGGAAGCACTTTTGAATTAGTCTTTGTCTTAGGGTTAGGGTTAGGGTTACGAGACTGCAGGATCAATTTCTCAACCAAACATCGTAATGACACAGGACCAAATTCAGTGTGTTCAGCAACCATGAAAACACAGGGTAAGACACTTGCTCCATCTCTCTATCAGGTTCCTCTCAAATTGTGGAAGCACTTTTGAATTAGGGTTAGAGCAGGGATTGGGGTTACAAGACTGCAGGATCAATTTCTCAACCGAATGTCATACAGACACAGAACCAAATTCAGCGTGTTCAGCAACCATGAAAAGACAGGGTAAGACACTTGCTCCATCTCTCTATCAGGTTCCTCTAAAATTGTGGAAGTACTTTTGAATTAGGGTTAGAGCGGGGATTAGGGTTACGAGACTGCAGGATCATTTTCTCAATCGAACGTCGTACAGGCACAGGACCAAATACAGTGCGTTCAGCAACCATGAAAACATGGGGAAAGACACTTGCTCCACCTCTCTATCATGTTCCTAAAACAAGTTGTGGCCCCTCTACACCCAGCCGTCTGCCTCGGCCCACGCCTTCTTCCAGTGCCGGTTCTTCCTGTGGCTGCCCTACAGGATGTGGGCATACAGACTTGTCAGTCCCAGCTGTTGGCGCAAGATGACCGGCGCTGGCCTGTACAGAACGGTCCGGAGGGTCTTGGACATGAGCGGCTGGTACGTCATGGGCACGGAGTACCTGGAGTGCCGCTGGTGCGTCAGGAAGTACGCGGGACATCCTGGAGCAGCTGGACCGGGCACACAGGGAGAGGTTTCCAGCTGTTCTCACGCACAAGTTAGCAGAGATGTGACGCCCTCCCAAACATCAGCACATGCTACACTGGTTCTGTTGTTGTTGTCGTCATTGTCGTGCATGTAACTGGGCTCTTCCCACCGCCACCACAGGCTGTCCTGCAACAGGGCCGTGATTGCTCAGCTGAAGGAGCGCACTTTGGGCAACAGTGCGTCTTGCATCCGTTCCGTTCTCCTGCAGCAGCACACCAGTGACTAGATGATGCGGTCGTTGAGCTACCTCTCTGTGCTCAACAAGCTTCTGGTGCCAGGTGCGGAACAGGGACGGCAGGTCTCCCTACCGCTGATGCACCCGGTGCCCAGCGTGCCCTGGCTGCTGTCCATCTACGTCAGGGATGCCCTGACGCGCCCGGACGAGACAAAAGCCAGGATCACGTCCATCTTTGGGGACATTTTAAAGATCGTCTCCACTAAGAAGGCAAGCGGTGATTTGTATTCATTCGTTCGCTTTTTCGTTCGGTGGTTTATGACTGAAAAAAATAGCAACTCTGTGCCTTCCTGGTAAGCCACACACCTGTGCGCGTGCGCACACACACTCACGGCGTGCTCTGTGATGTGACGCAGCTCTTTGTGTTTTCTTCTTTCTCTCTCCCGCAGATGACAAAGAAGCTTGCGGGAGACGCTGCCGGTACAGCTGCCTGGGTCACCAATGTAGTCAACGAGCACGGGAAGACGCTCATGTCCGCGCTCACCACAGCCACCCAGCTGGTGGTGCGCCTGGACGTGTAGCAGGTCATGCGCCACTTTTCCAGGGCGTGACCACCAACAGCCACCAGCTGTTTGGCCTCTTCATGGCGCATCTGTCCTTCGCCATGTTCGAGTGGGACCATGGCGACGTGGACAGACTCCGACAGTCCAAGCAGTCCGAGGAGGGGAGGGACGGAGATGCCCACGTCCAGCTGTCGTCCAGGGAGCTGGCTCGACACTGCCGCCGCCGCACCAGAGGGCCGGAGGAGACCGAGCGTCTGGTGCAGGAGGTGCTGGACTCCTTCAGGGGGTCGGTGGACACCATGGGCATCCCTCTCATTGACTGCAAGAGGATGGAGGAAATTTGGAGCACCCAGCGTTGTCACCTCAGCTGCATCCAGGACGCACGCTAGCTTTTCTGGTTTCCACTTGAGAGTAAGCCGGATGGTGGAGGCCATCTTCTTGGAGCTGTGCCGCATCCACTATGAGGGACGGACCATCGCCGGTGTCCGAATCAACCGCTGGGGCGCCATAAGGAGAGACTACGATGTCATACGAGACAACGTCTACGACGCCAGGGGCCTCACTGCAGTCGCCACCCTCCAGTTGTATGAGATCAATCACCGCACCCTCCTGCAGTGGTCAGTCTTGCGCATCGGCCGTCATTTGCGTTTAACCAAAATGACCGTAAGACAGGGATGAGCTGCACGGTTTCTTTATTTCTTCCATCAGGCACAACGAGAGGAGCAAGGCTGTGTGGTGACACAAACGACTGCACCGCGAGTGTTTTTTCTCCTGCGCCCACTGAGGCACCGGCCTACCGACCCACTCACCCACTGAGCCACCGGCCCACCGGCCCACCGGGACAATGTCTGTCCGATGGCCAGTCCAGCCTGTTGGTGACTGTCACTATTTGACAACCGTGCACACATCGGGCACAAATCAGCGATCAACACAAACACAATCACCTACGTGGCTGTTAAAGAGCCTTCACTATTGTGCACAATGTACAACTGTCAACAATGGCAGCAGTTGCGCTTTTGGAGGACGTGGCAAACCGCGCAATCACACCGGAGCGACATTTCATGGAGCGGGAGGACGTGCTCCACAACAGATGTGGCTGCCGAGCCGGTTCCGGCTCCCGCGGCCTGTCCTGCTGCAGATGTGGAGGAGCTGCAGCCTTCTCTATGGTCCGGAGAAGGTGGGCCGCATTGTGACGGCATGTGGCGTCCTTCACAATGTGGCCAACCTGCATGGCATCCCTCTGGCCGAGCAGCATGTCCCCCCGTGAGACCACCCACCCAGATGCCGGAGGGATGGACGCCGATCCCCGGCCGGGAAGCCGTCATTGCCCGCCAGAATTTCATCACCACAATGTGAATGAGGAAGAAGCGCACGATTACACAATTCATGAAGCCATATCATGGATTTATTTTGTTCAACTAAACTTTGAAGAACGTTAATAATGCTGTCGATACGTAATCGATGCCTGAGACTCCACGTACAATCTCCTCTGTGACTGAAGGACTGCCTGTGTGAGGACCCTCCCGCTGCGTTCGGGTGGGCCGGGGGATGCGCCGCCGCGTCCGGGTGGGCTGCCGGCGACACACACACTGGCCGACACACATTTCTGTTGATCATTAAAGTTATGGGTTTATTGAAATGCCTGATTGTGTGTTATTCTTGCGTTTATATCTATGGCAACGCATGTGGGAATGTTGTAGTAAGAATTGGACCCCCCAATTACCCTCCAGGCTCTGGGAGTCAGCGGGGGGGCGAGGGGGGCGTGTGTGACCTCCTCTCTCTGACCCCCACCTGTCTGGCCGCTGGACGTCCCACCACTTTGATGTGGTTCCGAACCCACCGCGTTCACTCTCTGGCAAACCTTCTCTCACATTGTTTTTTTTTATACTGACTCGACAGGCTGCCGAACAAAACCCCTTGTTTCTCCTCCATCTCCCCGACCAGCACCTCCAGCTCACACACCATCAACTTCTTCTTCTTCCACATTTTTTTGCGAGCGTGGACAGCAGAGACCGTGTTTAGATAGACTTGCATATAGGTGGGCGTAACGAGGGCGGGCCCGGCCAATTCCACGCTGAGTGGGATGTATCGAGGCAAGGTGCGCGGATCCCGGCACACGCACTTATTTTTGCATCCGGAATTTTTTTTCGGGAAATTTGCATACGCTGGTTTTAGTGTGAAATCCACGTAGTTGTTAGTACATGAGGCCCCTGGTCATTATTTATTTAATATTCATTTGCACGTCAACTGTATTTATCTACATTGTTGCAATTTTATTTTACATTTTATTCTTGACACCACTGGCTCAGATTAGTATTTTTTGTAATAAACAAAAGTTCATACTTTGGTGTCAGATTATTTACAACAACGATTAATAATAGGCCTGGGCTTTCAAGGACCTCTGTTGGTCCCTGGACCTCACTTTGAGAACCCCTAATCTCTCCTAATTATTTGTTTTCAGTATACATACCAAATGTCCCAGAAATTGTGTGCAAATACCTACTTTTTTCGGTGTGCTTGGATGGGGTGGGGGGACGAAGTTCTTGCTTGGAGGCCCAAAAGACCCTTGCAACGCTACTGGCAGGAGGTGAACCGACACAACCGAGAGGGAAGCGGCTCTCCGGTTCCCCTGACAGCGCGCAGTGAGGAGGAAGAAAAAAACATTTTTTCTCAAATACATATGTGGCAGTATGGTTATTGCGTTATGTAATAAGCTGCCTGCTTGCTAGAGCGCCATGAACGGCCATTGGCCAGATGAAGGGGGCGCCAGATATAAAAGCGGCTTCTCCTCCAACTTCCTCCTCTTTGCGCTCTGCTGTGTTGCTTCCGGCTTGGGTGTGCGTAAGTGGTGCTGCTTCAACTCCGATGGTCTGGTTTCGATGATGATCTGCTGACAACCGTAATTTTGCGCTGCAGAGCGGCGGCTGTCTCCGGCGTCATTGTGTGTCCCATTCCGACGAGGTAGGTGTCCTCTCGATCCGCACCATTGAGCGTTGGTCGCTGGCTAAACTCTTGTGCTCGCAGGTGGATTGCCGGTAGCCGCCGTGGTTCTCTCTCTCAAGTTAGTTTCTCTTGGTTTCATTTACCCAGCTTCTTCATTTGAATTGGTTTATGTTCACTCATCTTTAGTTCTTAGTTCTTTATTCTTATTTTCCTCGTTGTGACTGCCCTAAAATTGCCTCAGTTTCATTTCATTTTGTGTAAGTTAAAGTTGGCTTCATTTACCTAGTTTCTTTCATTTGAGTTTGTTTACTAATCTTTGGTTTTTATTATTCTTATTCTTATTGTTCTGGTGTGGGTTGAGTGACCGCCCTAATTGTTGTTCCCTTTCCCCCCTTCCCTTCCAGTCACTGAAGCCAGGTGGTGATTGATGGTACATCAATCAAGCAGCTGACTGTGGGACAGCGGACTCAGAACTTGGGAAACCGTTTGATGAGGAGTGTGAAAATTGGACACAGGTTCTACAGAGGGTTGTTGGTTTTAAATAAAGCATGTACTGATGTTATACAAAGTTCATTTTGTGTTTATTTAAGTTGATTAATAAAAGTATGCTGGCGTTTTTTGGCTAAAGAAGGAAAACTGTTTGTCGTAAAGGAAACTGCATTTTGTGATGTAGATTGGGACGATGGAGTTGGGGGGGGGGCCTACAAAACCTCTCGGCCCCAGGGCCTACCACAAGGTTAAGGCGGCCCTGCGTACACTACTTGCTTTGATTTAGAATAAGTGCATACGGGGGCAGGCAATACAACGAAAGTCAGTTTATCCATGCCTGCCGGCCCAGGAGCTTTATTGTGAAGGGTAGGACCCTTATTTTGAAGGGCACCGCACTGGCGGGCTTCGAAGCCCCGCCCACCAACGAAACGAAATATGGAGTGGTATTTTAATTTATTTGATAGAAAGGAAAAAACGAGCCGTTTCCCAGCTTGTTTTTTTTGTTTCGGCTCCTGACTTTTATGGCCAGGAAACGGACTGATAAACCGTACCTCATCTCCCATCGTCTCATTGTGTAGATAAAGAATAGTTACTGGGGCACACAATGCAAATGAAAATTGCAAAGACTTCATTAGTGATATGACATAACAATTTGCTAAAAGGAAAAAAGAAATCTAAAATTAATAGTAAAACAGTCCAAACAAGGACATAAGTAGCTTCTTGTAATTCTTGTCACAATCACATTATTGTAAATGATTGTCATCCACACAACACAGTAAAAGCCATTCCTTCACATAGGATGCCATGGGTTGTTGTTGTTGTTGTCATTTTTATTTGTTGTGTCTCTACCTTTCTGAGGTTTGGTGTGAAAAAACTTATTTCTGTAGCCAAAAGAATTTGACAATTTCATTTACTGAAAGTAAATTCTGACAATAAAGACAGAAACCAGATGTCAGTCAAAGTCAAAACACTTTTCATTACCTAATGAAAGATACTGTATCGATACGATATGGGCATTGATATGAAATAGACTATAGTCTTTTTCAAGTCAATAAATTAAGGATTTCGGCAGAATTCTGGGATTATTGTAAGCATTATTTCATGGAAGAACTCGAGACAGATTTTGAAATTTGACCCTAATGCGCTTCCGTACTAAGAAGGCGTCAACACCTTAATTTAATTGTTGCAGTTTCTATTTATTATGTTGTACTAATTAAACCATATTTGCCAGAAATGGTTCATTGGTGTGAGTAGCCGTATTTTTATGTTTCCGTGAATTTGTGTATTTTTGCCGTCTACAAAATTGTAATTTATCGAGAAAAACGGACGTATCCCGCTTTTTTAAACAGCGCTTGATCACGGCACACATTTTGTCCAATCACGGCCTGTGTTCATTTGAGTTCTTTCTGATCCACCAATGAAATCAACGTGATTTTATAGAGGCGGGACTTCCGGTTGATCGTATAAACCAACGGAGGCCTTTCCATGCGGTTTTGATCTGCTGGTGGAGTCGTTGCGAACACCGTAAAGGTAAGAATCTTAAATCGGTTTCACTATCGAAGTACGTGTATCTTAAGTTCTCGACTGGTCTTCTGAGGGGCTTATTCAGCTTTATGTACATTCGCCAACATTACAACTTCGCCAGAATTGAATGAACAGCCTTCCTTCATTGTTTGCTTGAGGGTGCTATGAAGCTAACTAGCGCTTTGTAGCTTAGCACTTTTCAGATCAACCCACCCAATTTCTCACCGGGAAGTTTATTTGAACCATTTCTCTTTTCATCGTATCTAGATCTGTTTTATCTTTTCATTTCATCTTTCTTGGTCGGTCGATTCCCAAGATGGGTCGCGTAACTGTTGTTTGCAATGTAGCACGTTAGCTTGCCACATTAGCAGTGGTTATGCAACACAATAGCTCTTCAATGGAGTCGCCGGCTGAGAAGCTAGCCGGCTTGCTTAAGCAGGCACTGTAGACTTGGTCACAAGGTTGGGATAAATTAAAAATGCTCGCTATTGTGTTTTTAAAAGCTGTAATTTACTACTCACTTTCCGATATTTAGCACCTTCGCCCTTTGACCGAAAACTGCTGGTCTTTGTCACCCTCTGGCCTCGCCACTATTGAGTGCTTTCAAGCGCGCTAATGTAGATTTTGGGTGGTGAGCTGATTCTGCTAGGAGCAACATCCAAACGGTAATATGTCCGTCTTTGTTATAACAAATTGTGATTTTAGGGTGACTTCGGGTACAAAGACAGACAACAGGTGGCGTCGGTACGCATTGTTTACCCAGGAAGTGCTATTTTGGTCCATGCTGCTGGACCTCAGACCACTGCTGTTCATATCTAATGATCACCCCAACTTTTTTTCAATTTCGATGTTTTAGACACACACAATGGCCGAGAATGATGTTGAAAACGAGCTGCTCGACTACGAAGACGATGAGGAGCCCCAAGGAGCACCCGAGAGTGCAGCCCCCGCTGGCAAGAAGGAGGTGAAGGGTTCCTATGTGTCCATCCACAGCTCTGGGTTCAGAGATTTCCTTCTCAAACCCGAGCTGCTGCGTGCCATCATTGACTGTGGTTTTGAGCATCCCTCTGAAGGTAATATTTTATTGTTTTTGTTGGTGGTGGCGGGTCTGAACATGGCGTACGTTTGATGCATGTGAGATTTAGACACCTTTTGGGTATTTTGTATGATTGCTCTCCTTGGGTGCAGAGACTCAGACCATGTTGTCCATTTCCCCCCTCTTCAGTCCAGCATGAGTGCATCCCACAAGCCATCCTGGGCATGGATATCCTTTGCCAGGCCAAGTCTGGTATGGGCAAGACGGCCGTGTTTGTTCTGGCAACACTGCAACAGATTGAACCTGTGGACGGGCAGGTCAGTAAGAATGTAGTCTCAAATTGTTCTTAATCGCTGATGTCATATTTAATTGGCAGGTAGGTATGGTATACTGTCTGTGAAGTTATTGGTGCTAATCGTGAATAGCAGGGAGGATTTTAAAGGAATATGGATCCTACCAATGCTGTCTATTTCTCAATGCCTTGGAGCCTGTAGCCCGCACACTGTTGTATGAAGATCACACAAGCTTCATAAATGAACCAATGTGTGATTTTTCTCTTCTAGGTGTCTGTATT
The DNA here is from genome assembly GCA_903171835.1 of Mullus surmuletus. Classification (NCBI taxonomy): domain Eukaryota; kingdom Metazoa; phylum Chordata; class Actinopteri; order Syngnathiformes; family Mullidae; genus Mullus; species Mullus surmuletus. The sequence goes on along the minus strand of CAESWR010000009.1, from coordinate 1,466,477 downwards.
AGTTATGTGCCACACACGAGAGCTGGCTTTCCAGATCAGTAAGGAGTACGAGCGCTTCTCCAAGTACATGCCCACAGTCAAAGCAGCGGTGTTCTTTGGCGGCCTGACCATCAAGAAGGACGAGGAGGTCCTCAAGAAGAACTGCCCACACATCGTTGTCGGCACACCGGGTCGCATCCTTGCCCTAATCCGGACCAAGCATCTCAGTCTGAAGAATGTCAAGCATTTCGTCCTGGATGAGTGTGACAAAATGTTGGAGCAGCTAGGTGTGATTTCTACTACAGTACTTTGAACATTTTGCGTGTTATCCAGTGCTAACTTGTGTTTTGACTTTTCCTGCATTCTATCTATTGCATTGCAGATATGAGGAGTGATGTGCAGCACATCTTCCGGATCACACCCCACGAGAAGCAGGTCATGATGTTCAGTGCAACACTCAGCAAGGAGATCCGACCAGTCTGCCGCAAATTCATGCAGGATGTAAGTATTAACCAAAATGTCTGTCAAATAAGGGTGGCTTCGCTTTGCTGTGGGTTGCATTTCAACACATTTCTTGTATATTGATGCTGTTGAAATCTTCCAATTCTTCATCTCTGCAGCCTATGGAGGTCTTTGTGGATGACGAGACCAAGCTCACTCTCCATGGCCTGCAACAGTACTACTGCAAGCTGAAGGACAGTGAGAAGAACCGGAAGCTCTTTGACCTCCTTGATGTCTTGGAGTTCAACCAGGTAAACAAAGAGATTGATCATAGTATGCTATCATGCTTTTGAAAAAATGTACATACATTTTAACAGGTGTGCTCCAACTGGCAAATCCTATCTTTGTTTAGTTATTTTGAAAAGAAACCCAAAACCATCCAGTGTATGTTCTGTTTGAAGTCGACTGCTTATTCAATAGTTGTTCTGTCTTTGCTCTGCCTCTAGGTGGTGATCTTTGTCAAGTCAATCCAGCGCTGCATTGCCCTATCCCAGCTCTTGGTGGAACAGAATTTCCCTGCCATTGCCATCCACAGGGGAATGGCTCAGGAGGAGAGGTGAGGCTTGCACTCACACACATCAATAATATCTCAGCCCCAAAGTGTTATTTAGCAGGAACTCTCATCAGTTTATCAACATTCAGTTGTCTTCAAGAGGGATTCATTCCTGTAATGCTCGCAGCATTGTGTTGTAAATCTGCACTGGATCTGCCTGCAGACTGTCTCGCTATCAGCAGTTCAAGGACTTCCAGAGGCGGATCCTGGTGGCCACAAACCTCTTCGGCAGAGGGATGGATATTGAGCGAGTCAACATTGTCTTCAACTATGACATGCCAGAAGATTCTGACACCTATTTGCACAGGGTGAGAGCTGCTTGCATTCCTACAGGACATCAAACCTCAATTTAGTTTAGTTTTAACAGCACTGAAACAAACCGTGACCACTTTTTTGGGTATCCACTATGAACAGGGCTGTGTACAGAAATTGTACACTTATTCATAGTGTAAATTATACAATGTTTGGTTCATGTTTCTCACTTGCACATCCTCTGCTCAGGTTGCTCGAGCTGGTAGGTTTGGGACTAAAGGCCTGGCAATCACCTTTGTGTCTGACGAGACCGACGCCAAGACCCTGAACGACGTGCAGGATCGCTTTGAGGTCAATGTGGCTGAGCTGCCCGACGAAATTGACATCTCCTCTTACAGTGAGTGACGGGTCATAGACTATTTCTAAATCCCATCTATTGTTACGGGTCTGTTAGGATGACCCAGTAGGATGATTGCCCCCGTCATATAAACATAATCTCATCGTTAAATCTTTGATGTTCCCTGTTATTGAGCTATTTGAGCGACTGAAGTCCTGACGGTTCTGGAGTGCCCCGTAGATAATCAGCTAGCCTTGGGCATAAGATGTTAGACATTTTTGCAACTAGAGACAACAGTTGGTCTAGCTATGCGACTGCAGATCTTCCATCAAATGGAAATTGCTCTTACATACATAACTGTCTGGTGAAAAGCCGGTATGCTCAGCTGTTGCTCATTGTGGCGATGTTTTACATGCTTAACTCATGTCTCTTCTCTCCTGTCCCACTTTAGTTGAGCAGTCCAGATGAATACTCCAGCCAAGCAGAAGTCTCCTCTCCAGTGGATCTTGTGTCTTGTAGTTGGAAGTTGACGTACTTTACTGTTTATTTGAAAGCTCTGCTCGTTCCCTTTTGTTCACCAAACATTTATTTTTATTGTCAGTTTTGGGGGACTGGGATGTATGATTTTAATTTGTCTTTTACTGTTTGTTTTTGCTCAACAAATTAAAACTTTTTATAAAATGCCATTTCATTATTGTGTTCTCTTTTAAGGCCATTTGTTGCCCCACCCCCCACCCTTTAGTATTTCCTTCAAATCTCCAGCACAGTGCAGGGAATTAAGAATTGTTTTTTAAAAAACGTTTTTTTCTTCGGTTTTGTTTTTTGCATAATGTTAACTAGATGGAGCTTTTCCTCCCACTTATCACACAAAAGTTGATCTTTGCAAAGTAATGAGTAATCTTGTAGCAACATTTGAAGAGGAGATCATGTGGCAGCTCTTTGAATTTCCAATTGAATGCCTCCAATAAATGAAGTCACCAAGTGGAGTCCTGGTAGTGAATTTGCAAGTCACCGTATTCATGTTATCTTTTTTGCAGTCAGAAACTGGAACCCATAAAGTGCACAAATGTAATTGATGGTATGCAATAATCTTCTGCTAATGTTGGCACTTGTGCTTTTGATAATTAGCACTGGAGGTGCACCCTTAAGTCCACGACTGAAATATTTCCATGGTAAAATTTTGTAATGTTGCACATATTTATCTCGGTCCTCTCTATATAGCAGAATATGGTAATTTTCCTTTTGTGTGTTTTGGAGTATGTGCAAAATGGGTAGGTGTCCTCTAGGTCTATTAAATACATGACTTAAACCCTACATTGAATGATTAGACATCTGTGGATCATATTCATTTGTTCAGCACTGACCAATTAAGAGTGAATGGTTCTTTATTGAGAAATGCAAAATGAAGACATTAACCTAAGATGTGTTGGGCAATTGGCGTCTGTGAATAGTGTGAGTGTGAAGTGGATTTTTGGCCTCTTGGACAACCATCTTTTCATGTATCTATGCACTGTTAAAACAATGACTTTATTACAGGTGGTATTTAGTGTACAGTTGTAGACATATTCACCATGCTTTCAAATTGGCACTAAATGCTCATAAAGGATCTGAACCCAGCCATGTTCAGTGCTAAAGTATACATGGACTACTTCAGTATAACTCAGTTTACCGATTGGCCCTCATACAGCAGATACAGCTTCAAAAGTAGGTAATACCGCATCTGTACATAGCTGCTCTAAAGTGTCCTCTCAACAAAATTAGACATACGGTACCAGAGCCACAACATCTACATTGGCAAACAGCAAAGGCAACATGGTAGATGTCACACCAACATTTAACATCTGTTAAGTTAAAACACTCCCTAATAAGTGTAACATTTTGAGCCAGCAGTTTCTCAACTAAGAAAGCCTATCATAGCCAACACATGGTAGAAAATGCAAATACTTTACAGTTTTGCAGAAAACTAGAAGTGTCTAAGTCGCTATCTTATGGCACAACAGAAAAAAATATTAGGAATAAAAAAGAAATCATGCTCAATAAATGACTTTTGAAATGACTTTTCAATCATATGTTAAACATGAATCAAGGCTGTTCTAAGGTGCATGAACTTAAACCCAAGTCCTGCTTCTATAAGATACATGAGTTCTTAAAGTTCTCTGTCACAAAATTGACAGTCACCCTCCTTAAAACCTGTCCAGGTTTTTGACCTCAGACATACTGGGTCCCGTCCTGTTTAGGCCAATGAAACAGTTGGCTGGGACTGCAATGTTGACCGACACCAATGTCTTTGACAGCATCACGCACAGACATCACTTTTAACACCAAAGAAGTTATTGTTTTCTTTCGATGAGTTGGCCTGCAGAAGTTGCTGCTCGATTACAGGCCAGATTGGGCAGCACGGCGGTCCCACCCACTAGTCGGAAATTACATGTTTACCTCAGTACACACAGTTTTCGAATTTTATTTTTATAGCAAACCAGTGCATGGCTGATTTAGTCTCACTGCCCCTCAGAGTCAGGATTGTAATTTGTGCAGAATTAGGCGGTCGACTTCTTGACGCCAGAATCCCAGCCTTTCTCCTCTGGTGCTTGCTAAATGTCTCAGTTTCTTGTGGAGCCAAGGCAGTGGATGAGTCCAGCTGTGTAAACAACCTTTGACATATACCGTAATAATGCAGATGAAGCCTCAGCCCGTCAGGTTCATCTCTGTCTTTTTCCGACATGCACCTCCTCTTCTCCTGTTGCCGTCATCATCCATCATTAGACATGGCTTTTTAGCCACTCTGACCTCTGATGTGACCCAGGGGTCGAGCCCTGGATCGGTTGGAGTTCTCTTCTCCCTCCCCATGGCTGTCAGCTCACAGCTGCTTTGTCCATCTCAGATCCCCGTGCAGCCTCATTGATGCTCCAAAAATAGCAGCTCCATCCTCCCAGGTGTCAGGCCACTGTGTCATTATGTCTTGTCAACAATAAATACCAATGAATAAATACCATAAAATGACACAGGCCTTGCTCCCGTCAGAATATCTTTGATGTCGCTCCATCTTCTACTGTCATCATATCCATCTTTTGTTGAGTGCCCTCCAGGACTTGGTGTAGATACTCAGATATTAGAGTGCACGGACCACTTTCAAATCAGATGTGTGAGCTTTTGCTCCATTGTCCTCAACAAAAGTCTCACAGAGTTCAGGGGATATTTGGTAGCAACATGGCAGCATGGAACATCCACATCTTCCCACAAAGATTTTATGGCAGTCTAAAGAAGTGTGGCGGGGCCAGAAACAACTTTTTTAATCTACAGTAAAGCAGGGGCTGGTCGCTTTGCTCTTTTCAAATGGGCAGATGTGCCCAAATGAATTATTTCTCTCCCCATTTCTCCCCAAATAATTTATCACAAACTATGTTTTGATGTATGCACATTGCTTGCATCTACTCACAGATACACTAAGGATTGCTATTCTAAACTGGGGATTGCCAGGGGTGGAGGAAATGTCTTTTTGTTGTCATTGTTGTTGTATTGGAATGTTGGTTGGGATAATCACACAACTAGTCCATGAACTTGTGTGTGTCCCCATAGAGCCATCGCTGTGGGGGCATGGCGGCCTCATTGAGATGGTTACATTCATCGCTGCACTTGCAGGACTGGATGAACATCACGGACCTGTTGAAGCGTTCGCCGTCGGGACAGGCGAAAGTCACACTGGCAGTGCGTGTGCGACGGGGCGAGCAGCAGCGGCCATCCCTGCACACACCGCAATAGTTTGGCCTGTACAGACGGGTGCTCCTGCAGCCGGCATAGGACAGACGGTGTGGTTCAGGGGCTTTGTGGGTGCGTGAACACTTCCTTCCTTTCTGTGGATGTGAAAGAGGGAATTCAGCGTAAGAGTCTTTAACTTTTTAATGTAGATCTGTCGCTGTGTAGACAGCTTTCAGGTTCACATTACCATTTGCTTGGAATCCGCAGAGTGAAATAACTCATTACTCAAACACTGAGCCATGACAGACAAAGCTAATGCAGTTAAGTGCGGTGACAGGGGAAAACAAAATAGAGGTCAGAACAACAGATGGATGCTGGATGGGTTAGGAACATGCCAACAATAGCTAAGGATTGACGCTGATGCACATTAACACCCACGACAGCTCTGCAAACACAGAGAGCAGAGTGGAACGGGTGCATAATAACGCACCAGCCTCCCGTGTGGCTGATAGCGAGAGAGGATGTTTCTGAGTGTGTTGTGTTTGAAATGTTAGAGAGCAAGAGAGTGGGTGAATCGAGTGCCCTTTAAATCACGGAGAAAAGAGCTGCTGAGTGCACCTGACAGACAAAGTCTTGCAGGTTCAACATTGGCCTGGCTCAAAAAACAACCCCCACAGACAGATGAGGGGAATGTTTTTCCTCTACATAGAACTAAAACATGACTAATGCTGAGATTTTAGGCTTACATGCTCTCTTTGTCATCACTTTGTCATATCATCTTCACTTGATAAGTGATGATAGAGTGAAGTGTATGTGTAGGACAAATGCTAGTTCTGCACTGTCAAAGCTATCGGAGAGATGTCCTCCAGAATTCTAGATATGGTGAGGTCACAAGTCAAAGCACTCCCTCAAAACACCCTCACCACATTTGGGCTTCAAGGAATGGAGGGTCAGACAATATTCAGACTTCAAAAGGCCTGCTACCCTCTGCAGTTGGCATAAGCAGGGACTTGAAACTTGCATTAAAATATACAAAGTGCAATTGAATCACAAATATTTACTGGCAGATGTAAGGTGTGTGTACGACTGACTTCTCTAAATTAATTGTGACTTTTATTGAATCCAATCTCTGCTCTGTGAATCCATCAATAAATGCACCTTTGAGTTGACAAGAGTGTAAGTGTGGTCTGTGTGGGACTAAACACATTTTTGCAAGTTATTTTTATATCTGATGAAAAGGGTAATGTTTCTTGGGGCTACCAGTTCAAGCTCATCTGTTTGATGAAAAGTCAGAGAATATTCACAGTATCTGACATAATTCAGAAGTGACATGGTATCTTTCCTGACAGCTTTATAGTTAGTTAGTTAGTTAGTTCCTGATTGCTCTAAAGGGGTCCAAATCTTAATGAGTTAGGAAATCGCCGAACCAAATATACACTACATTTTACTTATCATATAAATTTGGCCTAGGTTTTAACCTCAGCTGTATGGTAATTTGCTGCTGGAGATGTTCTCCACACAGCAACAGAACCGTGAATAGATGTAAGGGACCAGAAAGGGCTCTTCAGGGGGATTCAGGAGAGGGGCGTTGTATTCATGCCATGATATTAATACCAATCTGACCCCTTGAGAGCAATCTTTTCCTGAATGCATTTAGCGCAGTGCCTGGGCTGCATGGCTGTGGACTCAGCAAAGGAAGCTCTTTGCGATCTCTGTCGATCCCTAAGAGAACTCTGGAAAAGCGTGCATACACATTCCTCACCTTAACCGGGATCGACATGGAGCTGCAAGGCCGAATGTTACACAGACGCGTCTCCTTGATCAGCTTACACCTGGCATTGTCATTGGTAACACGAGAGGAGACGCCCATCCCACAACTCCGAGAACATTGGGACCAGGAAGTCGTCTGAACAACACACCGATCCCCCACCTGTTTCCATGCTAGGAGAGATGATGAAAGAGAAGATACGCAAAGGGTGAACGCTCGGATTACAAAAAATGTCAGAAGCAAAATCATTTATTTTGTTTTTCCAAATTAACTGGTTAGAGAGGGAAAGGGGGAGGCAAGGAGATGCAAAGCACACTAGCCTCATTCACTGAACAGGCAACACTAACGCATAGAGGGTGATTACAGAGAGGGAAAGCTGGGTGACAGAGGTATGTGCTGTGTGAAGCCTGTGTGTATGTAATAGAGCGAGAGAGCACCTCTGGTGTGCAAGGAGCCAGTGGAAAACAAGCCTCATATAAATGCTGACCCCGCGCACACACACACACACAGACACACACACACACACACACACACACACACACACACACACACACACACACACACACACACACACACACACACAGACAGACAGATGACGAGGGAAAGGCTCACAGTGGGGCCGTTTGTGCGTCAGGCGCCTAAAATGGCTAAAACATAAACATGATGCTTTACTGTATAGAGGAAACAGACGGTGCTCTGAGGCGGCGGCACTGCTGCGCTTACCCGCCAGGTGTTTGTGGCCACGTGGCTTATCCCACTTGCGGCCAACGTCCACCAGCTCGTTGCCCAGTGTGTCCTTGTCCTTTTTGGGTTTGTAGGGGTACAGCTTCCGGTAGGGTTTTGGATACGGCTTAGGGTATGGGTAGGCCGGGTACGGAATGAAGGGGTAAGGTGGGTATGTGGGCGGCTGGGGCCTCCGGTGCGCGGGGGGCATGATGGTGGTCCCCTTGTGGCAGTCAATGCTGAGGCAGCACTGACCCGGCACCTTGACCAGCTGTGGGGAGGGACAGGAAGGGGATGCCAGGGGTAGGTGGCTGGGGCACAGCGGCACGCAACCCACTGCTCCATCGATGCAGGTGCACTGATGCTTACAGCCAGCACGGAAATTCTCTCCATTTTGATAAATCCGCCCATTATATTCACAGGAGCGTCCCTCTGCTTTTGCTGGAGGGAAAGAAGAATCAATGATGGAGGTGCTGGTGAGTGCGGAAAAGCATCACATATCAAACATTCATCCAAAGAAAACTAACCCATCAGAAAGAACAAATATTTTGACCAAAGTTCTTATGTAAATGCACCATTAATATGCATGGAAGAAGAGACTTCAACAGACACACTATCTCCAGATTTGTGAAGCAACCTCTATTCTTAGACCAGAAAGGAATTTTGACTTGTTTACAATGTCCTTCCCCTTCACTCTCTCAGTGGGACTCCCCATGCAACACCCCGGATACCCCCCTTTATATAGAAACACCCCCAAATAAACACACATATAAAAATACCACTGTGGGTGCGTGCGTGTTTGTGTGTTTCATGGGGCTGTTTGTGTACACACTGAACTACTTATATAAATCCCAGACTTGGCCAGGTTTCAGTAGCAGCTCATGAAGGTGCTCTGTTTTTGAAAGGTGGCACAGGCTTCAAACCTCAAGCCCCCCTATCAAAGAGAAACTCCAGCCGTTTTGGCTCGGAAGCCAGATTCCCCACCCTGAAGTTACACATTCCCTCACTCAACCTCAAAGTAAAACCCAAACTCTGTGCTCTGCTTAAACCTGAACAACAGCAACTCCTGCATACCTGCTATCAACCCCCTTGCCCACCCTCTCACTCCCCTCTTTGGTACATACCCCTGCAGATGCCGTGGGTACGGCCGACATCATTGCCATAGTTGCACTCTAACCCCTTATGGTGGTCACACGGCCGCCCTTCATGGCAGTCTTGGTTGAGCTGGGCAGCGCACACCTTGCAGCACCCGCAGCCATCTGGGACTGAACTGACCCCTGGGGGACAGGACGGCGGTACACTCGCGGTACACTCGCATACCACTGGACATTCTGCAGTCACCTATGGAAGAACGAGGGCACAGATAAGAGTCATTGTACACGGTAGTTAACCTGAATGCAGAACAAAACAACTTCATACAGTACAGTTTCCATGTGAGGAGGAGCCACACTGGAAGCTCGTGGGACAATAGTTTGACTCATGTTACACAGATCACAGAAATTCCTCAAAGTGTGTGTGGCTTAAACATTCGGTGAATACCCGGCACTGTCCCGAGCCCCGCAGGGATATCTGTAACCCTCTGTCGCCTTCCGCTTGGCATTCGCTGGGTGAGTGGGGATGAAAGGGACATTCTCTGACCCCACTGCTCCCCAACCCACCCCCACCCAAAACGTCCCCCGCTCCTACATCTTTTGTGGCCCCACCTCACACACGAACACACACACACACTTTCTCACATACACCAGAGTCATTCCAACAACTCCCAGTAGGTTCCCGAGATCACAGGGAACAGCAAGTCAATTCAGATCATCCAAAGGGATCCCTTCCGGACTCTGTGAGTTTAAAAACAACCACGGAGCTTTTCCCCTTCACTGCCAGTTTAAGGGAGTTTCAGGTAGCACAAAGGCTATATGACATCACAATACACAGTAACAGTTACTTTACATTTTTAGCATTACAGTTGGGCATTACGCCGTACTTAAAACATCCCTAGATAAAAGCTGCATTCTATTCATGGCAACGTTAGCATGTCCAGCCAGTTTATACTGACCCTACTGATATATCTGAAGCGAATATTACTGAAATGTAATTTGGGATCCACAGTAATTATCTGTAAATAGCCAACAAAAGATTGAATGCCCAACATTTTATAATACAATTTTCTGGACACAATTAGAATATTTCAGTTCTTTCAACGGATTACATCTGAATTAATGGGACATTGTCAGTGGGAGAAACAGGTGGTAGTGGAATGTAAAGTCAATCTTGAGTATTTATATTCCACACTTACCACCAGAATTTACATTTAATGCAGCTATATACTCTTACTCTGCAGGCATTTAGAAAATGGTATACTTTTTATTCTATTAGATATACATATAGATATAGATACCCAGAAAGCTCATCCCTTTGTGCTTGGGAATTCATTATTACAACATGAGGTATTTAGGGATTATATTATTGCAGTATTGCTCCTTTTTTATTTTTTGAACACTACTTCAAGAGGATTAATGGAGAGAAAAAAATGATTTGATTAGATGAATGTTTCAATTTGCCATCACTGCATTTCCACTCTGGGACGTACATCAGGCTCACTCACTGCATCTGCAAACAGAGCCACATTAAGCTCATTGTTGGAGAAATGAAGTGGCCACGCTGAGCTTTTTCTCCTCAGGCTATCTCTGTTCGAAAGCATGAGAAGCAGCCACGGGTCATTTCACCAGACGACAGCGGCTTAAATCCGACGGAACTGCACTCACAGCACACAAGCACGTGAGTCTTTATTCCTCAGTGTTTACATGACGCGGACCCACGAGAGAAATGAAACACACTCACCAAACCCACCGTCACCACTTGCATGACAGCAAACAATAGCAGTGTCCCCATGCTGTCAGATGATTATCATAGAGGAAGACAAACTA
>CAESWR010000009.1:1431965-1445773 GCA_903171835.1 Mullus surmuletus | reverse complement strand
CCCCCCCCCCCCCAGCATTTTAATATAGCAGCACACAACCACAACCAGGCTCGAAATGTAGCTATCCACACCATGTACGTTAATTTCATTGCATCAGTGTGACAAAGTATTTTGGCACATCAGTAATTGCCGGAACACTTGGGAACAAGGAAATGAAAATTAATTCTGCAAATCATGCAAAACACTAATTTGTGCAGCGCTAAATAACAGCTAATTAATTGCAATATGTGAAATAATCATTGATATACTGGTCGTGCTAACTTAGGTTTTGATTAGCACAGTGTCACATGATGCTGTTGGAAAGTCTTCACAGTGTCCCATGTTATAGATACTGTCCTAACTGCCCCAATCGTTTAAATTACTTTCATTTTAATTGGGATTTCCCTTCTCAATTAAGTACTTTGATTACGTACTCTAATATTTTACATGTGCTCTTCTGTGCTGTACAATTTACCTTTCAGCAGAGCATCAGGATGCCTAGAGTTCAATGTTTCAACACTAGAGTTGAATTATGGGGTCTCTTTGAATCATGTTTACATTAATGCTAAAGAAAAAGAATATATAAACATTAAGAAGTTACAACTCCAGCAGTCAAATATAACATTTTTAAGAATATTGACCCATTATCGATATTGTCAAAATCCCCCAAAATATCAGTGTTATTCTTTGGCTATATCGCCTTCCCCCAACGCTTGCACACATGCAGGGGTTTGCTGCAGTGTGGTCAAGATCTGAGGCCTGTACTACGAAGATGGATTGACACACCCAGGATAACTCTGCAACAACTCGCTCAACTTCACCAGATTACTGTGATCCCGATCAGCTGTACTACAAAGGCGGTTATCCGGACCATTTTCCACAATGGAGAAAGCTGCGAGAGCATCTTATTTTACGACAGAGCAACAGAATAGAAGTCTGTGCAAATACAGCAACTCTGCCACAATGCGAAAAGTTGAAGAGAGCACTGGCAAATAATCGTAGACTGTGTAAATGCATAAGATGATGATTATTAATGTCTCATTATGACGGCATGGGTAGATGTCACTATATTTGTGTGTTCATGAATATATAGTCCCGCTAACCCTAACCCCAACCCTAACCCAAAGCGTTCCTCTCACTATCCGTGCACCGACGTCCACAGGATCTGGCAAAAGTGGGCAAACCATTTTCCAAGAGCACCGATTGGTCGATGGGTGGTCTTTTATACCCCCTGAGCCCCTGAAACATAACCTGCTCCGGAGCCGGTTTGGTGGAGCAGAATTGCTTCTCTCCGACCCCCAACAACCTGTAGCCTAGACTTGTGACCTAGTTAAAGCTTTTTACGGCACTAACTAATGTTAGTTGGTGTACACTAAATGTTAAGTGTTGCTGACTTCCCCCTTAAAAAGTCACCAGCATTTGATGAGCTCAAGTCCACCACCTTGATAAGATCCTTATCATCCTTGACAATCTCAACTAATCAGCACAATTTCTGTGGAAGCTTCACGAACGAGCCAAAATGAAACTTGCCTGTGCCCTAAGATAATAATAATTAAAAAAAAATAATTTCAATTGACTTTGCTTTGTATTGTCAGTACTTATCAGAGGAAAGTTCATGTCGTAAGACGCTCCACTCTCTGTTACTCCAGTGTACACTTTCTTGAGTCTATGTTGACCTAAAAGTCACATTCCCCAAATGAAGCTTTCACTTCATAAAAAAAATAATTATTCTGGGTCTGTGAAAAAGGGACCCTCAGTATTTGCAATGAGGTTTGGAGACACATTTGACTTTTAAATAGATCTGAAGATCAGGTCACCCACTCCGATTTGGACATCCCAGTTTACAGAGTTTGTGAATGAGGTAAAATGGCTAAATTAGGCCAAAAGGGAAATTTAGGTCTTCAACCCGTGGTTGCTTAAAAAAAGAACAAACAAGGTTCCCCTCCAGTGAGATTTTTTTTTTGGCGTGACCTTATTTGCATTTTTGACGTTGGTGATGTTTGTGTACAATTCAACAGCAGTGTTTTCACATTTCCCTGAAGGCATGTTGGTGTGCTTAATTTTGGATGAGTGATTGGAGAAATACAGCCTTCAATGTACATAGACAACAGAGTTTTCAATAACAAGATTTTTTTATTATTATAATTATTATTACTATTGTTGTTATTATTATTAACAGCATATTCATTCATGTTTAGATTTGTTGGGAGTTCTTGGATGTCATTTAGCATTTATTTATGTGGACTAAAACAATTTAGGCGTTTTTAAGTTTTTATGAAAAGTAGTATTCTATACATTTTATGTAAACTGCTTGGCATCAGGTGTTTGAAATAAGAAACTCAAAGTCTGAATAAATTACAGCAATCTGATTCTCAGTGTCCAGGAAAAATGAACAGTTAAAAGCACTTTGTAATCTTGTTTTGACAAGTGCTCTACAAATAAATGTTATTATTGTTATTATTATCATAACCACGGTAGTGATTTTGTCAGAAAATACACCTGTTCTACAGCAACATTTAAAAAAAAAATCCTTTAACGAGTATAGCAAACATTGTATGTCTTGCGGTTTTTAAAAGTAGATGAAGACATGTGCAGCTTTGAAGTCATGTCAACACACGGGCACTCTTGAAAGTATTTGGTAATGTGCAATGACCATTTTTGATGAGGACAGCTTTTCATTGATGATTTAACTTGAAATTCTTTACTGCAATAATGCTTAAAGGTTCAATTCATGTTAGAACACGATTCACCCCAATAAAAGGTCAGAAAGATAAAGTCCAAGATGATGCAATCAGGCAGACTTGATGCTTACCAGAGTAATACAATTTGGCATCGCTCCACTGCTTAAAAAAAAAAAAACGGGATCAGTAGGAGAAGTGAATCTGTGTTTATTGGGAAAGATTAGGATAATAGAAATGGTAGTTGCACACTAGGTTAATTATATTTGTGTGATGGTGCCAGTCAGCATTCCTCCAGAACATTTTAATCCACTAATTAGAGACTCGGGGGAAGAAACCCAGAATTAAATTTCTTGAAATATACCTCACACAAAAATGTGTGAGGGCAAGGAATACCAGATGTAGAGCTATGTGGAATAGGATTAGCAATGACAAACTTTTGCTCAGCATTGGATTAATGGATTTATTACTAACAAACCTGCTTTGATGTAGCTTGGAAATAAACTTGCTTCCCCCTTCAGGTCTATAGATGTATTGTCACAGGCATTCTTCCTGGCTTTGCTTACAGCACAATCTTGGACCTTGAATAATAAAACCGTAAATTGTTAAGCATCTAGTAATATAAGCAAACATATTTATCGACAAATGTATGGAAATCGCGAATGAGGAAGTATGCACTGTTAGGAGCCTATCTCAAATTTAATGTGTGTAGAAGGAAAGACCCAACCTTGAGTAAATCTTTATACATTTGATGTTAGTTTACTATTTTTAAGTGACATGCTTTACAGCTGGTTTTATTTGACCCTTCTTTTTTTTGTTTTTTGTTTACCTCCATCAAGGACAAAACAGGAGAAACGGTGTTATGGTGGTCACTTCCCAAAAGTGCTGACTGTTTGTTTATGTGTTGTTTTTAGGTGGTGTGGCCCGTGTAAGATCCTTGGGCCAAGGTTGGAAAAGGCTGTTGCCAAACAGAAAGGCCGCGTTGCCATGGCAAAAGTAGACATTGACGATCACACAGACCTTGCTATTGAATATGGGGTGAGATTTTCAAGCTTGTGTTTTCAGCATGTTTGCAGCATTTCACCATTAATACAAATGCATTGAAAGGAAATAATATTGTTAGATACAATATGTATACTGTGACTCTCATCTTTCTTGCTCCCTTTCTTTCTCTCTCTTACTTTCTCTCCCCCTCTCTCTGCCTCTCTCTCTCTTTCTGATGTTAAATCACATAAGCCATGTAATCTTTACACTTTTTGTCCCTGCAGGTTTCTGCCGTTCCTACTGTAATCGCCATGCGAGGAGGCGACGTCATCGACCATTTTGTTGGGATCAAAGATGATGATGAGCTGGACTCATTTGTCAGCAAGGTCATTGGACAATAAACCAACTGTCCCCATCCCTGCCACTTCACCACTATCATGGTGCCGTTTTTTTGTATGATTCTGATGCAGTCGGTAGACACCAGCTGCCGTTTTTGAACCTGTTTAGCAAGAGCAAGATCCAACAACATGAACGAAGACTTTGCCACAAACCCAGCTGGCATAGTCTCAAATGCTCACACCCATCGCTAGACACTCTGCTTCTACTGTGCATTATTGCTTGTCTCTGTGTTCCTAAGTCTCTTTTGTCTAGTAATGGGTGCGTGCGCCTCCATTGACCTTTAAGTTCATACCATGCTCATCGTTTGCAGCATGATTCTTCCACTAATGTGATAAAAAGCTGAGCAGTTGTGTAACATTTCTCTGTAAATGTCTATAGGTATGGAAAAAACACTGCAGTCGGGCACTCATACTGTGCAACGTGAGGGAGGAACTTTTATAGTTTTAGCGGTAAAGAGGATTTAACTTAAACCCTGACAATACTGAATGCGGCTTGTGACAGTGTTACCTGTAGTTCCTGCTACTGTCCACAGGGGGGTGACGTTTCTGTAACATCCAAAGCCACACATGGTCATTGTACACCATTATGCCTAATGTTTTGAGAAAGGAATGTGCGTGTGAGTGTGTGTGTTTCCGTGTGCAGCTCTGGGTTCTGACTGTGAAATGTCAAGCAGGAATTACAAATATGAGTTTGATTTAGTTCAATACTGAAATGAACTCTGTGTTCTGGAAACATGACCAAGTGAAGTAATAAAGGAGTCAAAAACATCTTTGATTTGAGGTTTTTTTTTCTTTTCTTTTCTTTTTTTGTCTGGTTGGGAAAAAGTCAAGGGTCTCATCTTGGATATCCTGAGGGGCGCCAATGAATTATTGCAGTGATGTAATTTTGGGACTTTGCACTGGAGGATGCACAAGTTGGTTGTGGTATTTGGGACATATTAAGGGAAAAAATACTTTTTTTCACACCAGAAGAAGTTATCAGGGTTTCAGATTTATTCAAAGAATAAATGTCTGTATCCCCTCTCCCTGTGTTTTTTGTGTGAATGTGTGTGTTATTCATACTTTGTAAACCCTCTCATCAAATGACTGCGCATCCACCCTCTACTTACTGCTTTGCTTCAAATTACCTCCCTTCTGTCATCCCTCAAATCAGCAGTATCAGTCTCTAATCCCTCCTTTACAGTAAATTGTCCTCGGGCCTCACACCTGCCCAAATGTCCTCTAGCCACTCCTCTCTCCTCCATACCTTGGCAGCATGGGTTGTATCCAGATGGACAGACATGAGCTTTCCGCTTTCAGTTTCTTCTCCTCAGTAAGATGTCAAACTACCAAAAAGAAGTCCAGATTTGGCTACTTTGTGACTGACAACTTGCCGCAACTGCAGGCCTCCTCTCCAGATACGCCCTTCAATACAAATATGGCTTTTTTTTCTTAATTGCCACTGTGATTTCATATAACACCACCCCACCTCTGCTCCTTGGAGAAGATAGATAAATCTAGAAAATTATAAGCTTTGCGTTGTTGTTGATATATATCAGTAAAGTCAATTCTCATCTTAAGTTCAGCAAACATCAGTATATGCAAACAAACATCGTAAGATGAGAAATGTAATCAATATTACACAATGAACACACAAAATCATGAATTACACAATTCAATCCCTCAATGTGATGTTAGGGAGGCAAATTCAAGTAGTGCAGGAAATGCTTCATGTAAATCTCAAGTCCATTATAACACCTTCATGAGGGTAATTTGCCTTTTGCACAATAGAAAGTGTGTGTAAGTGCTTAAAATGTCACCACATTTGGAGTTGATACTTTGGTGACTAAGTTAGTTAATAAGATCAGAGGTTTTATGTGACGTAAGGTTGAAATTAAAGCATTTAAAAGTTGAATAGTTAATGCAGTTAATATTAATTAATATATTATTAAAGTTATTGGTGTATGAATATAGTGGAGTGGCATTTCGGATTTCTTCACAAGCAAAAGTGATATTATTAATAGTTAAGCGTATTATTATTATTATTGTATTGTAGGTTTTTATGTACCAATGCAGTATAATCAAAATGAGTAACGCTTTGCCTCTTCTAGCCTTACTTGGAGCACAGACAGCTATACGTGCTTTCAGTAAAAGGTTCTTTAAGGATGCATGTGTCTGGAGGATTAAGGTGTTTCTGTGTCATTGCCAGTTACAAACACTCAGTCAAGTAAATGAGGTCAATTGGGGCTGAGATGGGAGGGAATATGGAGAGAGCACCTGCAGCCCCGAATCCCTCCAGTCATCATTTCGTCATCCCCCTCTCTTCTCTCACGCCTTGCTAACTGAAAAACATTCCCACCCCGACCTGCCTTACTAACATGGCATGTTATTACAGAGCCCACAGCTGACAGAATAGTGGCAAGGGCCTCCAGACTGCTTATTAAGTGTTCATCATTTGACGTGTTCCATCTGCATTTTTAGTGGTCCTGGTTTGGATGAGATCATTGCGAATGAGGCCACGAGTAGGATATATTCATGCAGAGCTGCTTAGTAGCAAACAGAGGAAGGGACCTTGTTTTTTTTTTAAGCAGGGGAATTCCACTGGCATTACATAAACAGGTGTGAATGAGGCAAGTGGGTTGGACCAGTGAGCTGTCCAGATGTATCAACGTCATAGTTGCGTGCTTGATGAAAGACATTCCTGCATACTTTTGAGATGTCTGCGATGGCATGGCAGTTCCTTTGTTAGTAGTTCCCTTTATAAGCGCTCCCCGTCTCATTCGTCTATGTAGTCAGTGGCTGGACTCTGAGCTTCAGGGATTCACACTCCTGAACTAAGCTGGCCCCTTCCACAGTCACACACCCACAGCTCAACCTCTTTGTCTGGCTGTGGACAGGGCAAAAAAATGACGACAGACTCCAAAGGTTCAAGAACAGCATGTAACCCTACACCTCTTCCGCCAAAAACAATAGACCACACCTCCATCCTCGCTCCCGCTGTCTCTCGCTGTTGCTCAACCACTCTTGTGACCATATAAGGCAAAAAAAGACAGGCAGGGGAAGCCAGCGGCTGTAGCTGAACAGCCGACCAAGAGCCAGAGTTGCAGAATTTTTCTAGTAACTCCGCTCCAAATCGCCTGCCTTTCCTCACGCCCCGAAACTGTTAATGTTTGCTGGAAATTTGCTATCACTTGGCCAAGAGCCTTTGTTTTGTGTATGCGGCAAATGATTGTTGGCTTGAACTGCTTGGCTTACTGGTGAGGGTGTATGTGTGAGTGAGAGACCAACAGCCAGAGCTGGCACGACCTGAGAGTATTCTGTGTTTATAGTAAATACATAGCTTTATTTACATTCTAAACACATGCTGCCCTCCACCTTGTTAGATCCCCATTCTGTTCCAGACAAATACTGAGCGGATCCAGACAAAGCAGCTACTGTTGCCATTTATATCGTTCCATCTTTTTTCCATGCATGCAACACACACATGGCTGACAATACCATATTGACTTGGCGTGCATTAGCGATCGAAATACCGCACATGATAAATGACCGAAGAGACATTGTGACAAAAGATGCGGGGAAAGTTTGGCGTATGCTGCCTTTGCTCCACATTCCTGAGTTTTGTGAGTCAACATGTGTCTTATCACTCCTTCCTGTGTACTGATTAGTAAAGGAAGGAAGAAGATGGAGGCACTGGAAGCTGAAAGAGGCGAATGAGCAGGGGGCTGAGTAAACAGCCAGCTGCTGTGCCATACTCTCCTTGTTGTGTAATTGCTTCAAAGCTGGAATTGCTTTTCA
Source organism: Mullus surmuletus (assembly GCA_903171835.1). Lineage (NCBI taxonomy): Eukaryota > Metazoa > Chordata > Actinopteri > Syngnathiformes > Mullidae > Mullus > Mullus surmuletus. The sequence continues at coordinate 1,437,957 of CAESWR010000009.1, read as the reverse complement.
TTATTTCTGTGGTTTGAGTACACAAAAGCAGCTCTGATACTCATGTCGCTTGAATCAATACCGCTGTCTCGGTAAGAGAATGATGTCGGACGGCCAAGTTAATGAGCTGCAGCATGTTCACACACACATTGAACGTGGTGTGTTGGATTGTCTCTTGCAGTTTGTCAGGTAAACATCGCAGGGGGATCTGGGTCAGACAAGAGGAGTGCAGAATAACGCTTTTTCTGGCCGATATGACGCGATTCCCCTGAGAAGTTACATGTGTGCGCAGGCTTGAGGGCACACACTCGAGCACGGCTGGCTTTTGCGCACACACATGGGCAAACACATGGAGTAACCATGAAGCCAGCGTGGCTGGTCTGCTAACATACCACCGTTTTAACATGCTGACATTGAATGGGTCCCTTTCTTTCTGACTGCATGATATAATAGCTTTACACACCCTGAATTACAGACACACCCTGCTGACTATTACAACCAACCGAAGGAAAAAGAGTGAGGGAGAGAGAGGAAGAGAGAGAGACTAGGTCACAGTGAGAAAGAGAGCAGGAGGCAGAGGGAAGGAGGGAGATAGTGAGGTCAGATATGTCCATATTTGGTAATTCATGCCTTCATTTTAATCCTGCATTTTTTCTTTTTCTTTTCAGCTCCAAGATCTGCTTGTTGTTGTGCCTTGTGCCATTGTGGTATGCAGTGTGTGTAAACCAAACTGAAATTCATCTACTTTTTGACACGTGTGTTTAATTTACTGATCTTTTCTTTTCTTCTGAAACTGGCTTGTTTACGCCATTATATTTTCTTCTTTTCTTTTGGTGGTGGTGGTGGGGATCTGTGTTTTGTTTTGTTTTGTTTTGTTTTACTCTCCCTCATTCTCCCCTCTATCTGGTTCTGCTCATGTAGTAGGAATAAGCTGACCTTTGACCCATCAGCTGACATTTCGGATATTTCCCATCCATCCCCTGACAGGCAGGCAGAGTGTGAGGTTTATTGATTTTTCCAGGCAGGAATGCTGAATATTTAGTGTTGTCCTCCACATACATGTGATGCCCAGCTGCTAAACGTATATGAAAACACACAGAGACATTCCTCTTCGTAATGGCACATCACAAACATAAATCACACATTTTCCGATGTTTGCCAGTGAATGACAGCTGGGGACTGTTGCAATACGATCGGACCTCTTCAGAGAAAACAGCTCTGTGTGTTGCTGTCACCTGGTCTGGTTTAAAGTTGTTTGTCTCGCAGTGTCACAACAGCATCATCTGTTTTAAATTCTTCCCTCAAATATGGCATCATCCCCAAAGTAACAATGGAAAGGCAAAACAGAAAAGGTTTTCGCTTGTCTGAGTGGAACCACCTTTAATTTTACTCTTTCAACTATCAAAATTTGACATAATGTCACTTGTTAAATGTAAATTTGTTGCTGCTGTTTATTTATCTGTACTGCAATCATTTTTCCATTGGTGATATGTCCCTGCCAGTTGTGGCACATCTAATGGCCCAGTGCCTCCAGTTCCAAGCAGCTCAGATCACATTGATCTGAATCCTGAGAGAATATGCATGGAAGGTTCGCATTGTACTATTCCATTCCTCTTTGTAAAATTTGGCAGTGACACTAAAGAACTTTCATCTCTACATCCATCATTTCTTTCATTCCTCTTTTTCACCTCAGTTTCCAAGCACTGCCCTCACTCCCCTAACTCAGTTTGTACTTTTCTCCTCTTAGTTTTAATTTTCTACACAAAATAAAGCCGCTTCACAAACACATTCTTTCTGCAGCGCTCTGTTTTTAAAGGGCCAAAAAACGTGGGTGAAGATAGAAGTTGTTTTCTTACCTAACATGATTTTGATCATCACCTGCAGCGGTTCCCAAGCTTTGTCGGCGTGTCTAGTCATGCATCCAGGAGTACCTGTTTGAATGATGGGAACCTGTTAGATGAAATCACAAAACACCTGCAGTGCACTTGATTGTAAATTCATTGATTGCATTCAGCAAGTGCACTGGTGCATTTCAATCAACACAACAAAAAGAAAACAACAAAAAAAACCCTTAGAATTAAATTGAAAATCACAGTATTGTGGAATGAAGCTCCACTGAAGTTTACATTTGAGTTTAATGAGTCTTTTAACCCTTACTTGAACCTTGAATTCTGAGCTTTTGGCAGATTGATGTGCAGTGGTGACATGGTCAAGGGCTAATAGGTCAACATCCACTCTGCTGATGTGTCATCGAATCCTTCACAGCTCCATGTGGCCCCAGTTTGCTGCTGACTGTGACATCTGACCTCCATTTAAAGGCAAAAGAGAAAACTCATAAGCATGAATTTAGATACTATGCTGTGAACATAAACTCAGCTCCCTCTTTGAACATTGACACTTCTGATCCCTGAATTGATTTTTACGTTAATAGATTATTATCTAACACAATAATTCTAGCTAAATGCCATTTTGCTGTGCCTAGAATCTTGTCTGAAAATTACGGGGCACATCAGAACCATTCCTTAAACTCTGACTCCGTCTTAGTCATATGCAAACAAAGGCTCTGTAATGTAACAATTTATTTAACTGTGGCCAATGGCCAATACCGTGGCCAATAACCTGGGACGCATTGTAAATGAAGTACTAAGGTGCATTTTGAATGGGGCCCAGAATGTTGTGAGAGTTTTTGTCATCTTAAAAAAACATTTATTGTTTGTGGATTGAGACTATGTCATCTCCTCACTCACACACACACACACACACACACACACAAAATACAATGATATTGACCGCAGCGTACAATGAAGCAGACGTGCCTCATAGCAGAAACAGTATCATGGTGCAGTTGGAACCATCTGTGTAGGTTGTTTCCAAAGCAGACAGTGGTCAGACGGGACCCTGTTGACACACGAGGGGGGAACCTGGTTGACGATGATGCAGTCCATCCTGAGGGTGCCTGGTACTTATATGGTCATAAAAATCCTTAGTATGCACATACCTCTCTCATTAAACACAGCTTTATCTCTAACCCCCTCCCTCCTCTCAACTCTTTCAAGTTCAGTTTTTTCCCCTCGCCCAGTAGCTGTCACCCCTCCACCCAGGGACGTCGATACTCGAAGATGATTGGCCCAAAGTCTACGGATTAGCAGCGCGCGGCAGCCATTGGCCAGAGGGGCGGATACAAGCGCGCCTGGACCCGCCTCTTCCCGGACCGCACCCCGGCTCCGACTGCCTGCTACGCACCCAAGTTAAGCGAACCAGTGAGCGGCCAGTGGAAGAGGGAGGGCTGAAGGAAGAGGAGGGAGAGAAAAAAAAAGATAGAAGGACACACTGAAGCAAAGAAAGAAAGAGAGGGAGGATAGTGTAGCTTCAACTCCCTGCGAAACTGCTCTCGACTGGAAAAGAAGTTTAGACTCACGCCGACGCTGACTGAGCCACCCAGTTGTTTGTTTGCCATCCTTTGAACGGCACCAAAACCAGGTAATATCCTCAGTTTGAGCACTTTGGGGTTTTTTTTGCATGCCATGCGCTCCCTATCTTTCATAACTCATTCAATCTGGATGACTGAAGCAGGAAGCGCGGTTTGCTAGTTCACGACTGTAGCAACCGCGCCGGGGTGGAGGAGCAGGAGCAGGAGGAGGAGGAGGAGGAGGAGGAGGAGCCCCGAAAACAGATTTTTAAACCAGCCTTTTTAAAACAAAAAAACAACGTTTCAGCACCGCGGCTCACACATGATCGCCCAAACGTCTATGTGACCGTATTTTTAACAGCTGTGACATCGAGGCGGCCCCGCACAGCACCAGCATTGTGGTGACTGGCGAGAAGCTAAAACGCCGTCTGGACCGACAGAGGCAGGAAGTGATTCGCTTGAATGAGTTGCAGAAAACGGGGCTGGTGAAGAGTTGCGGGCGCGAGTGAGATAAAGTGACTCCGGGGGAAACGGACACCGGTTCCGTTAGGGAGCAATACCGGGGAAGAGTACAAATAGTTTGTGTTTGAACTTTTCGGTGTGTTGCGGTCAGAAACGGACGCCGTGTGTGGCCAGTAATACGTCTGGATGGCGGCATGACGTCACTGGTCCACCGGCGGACTGAACAAGCGGCGCCCAGCTTAACCCCACTGCGACATGTCATCTGCATGTCTGCGCACTTTCTCTCCTTCTTTCGAATTTTGCATGAATGCCGGGGGCCTCGGAAGGGTTTTGGGGGCCCCTCAGTAAATAAAAGAAAGTGTTCGACTGTGATTTATTTCAGACGACATTGCCATTATTGATATATCGCCATCATACTGCTCCCCTCTCCCTTCTGTAGATGAGTGTTCCCAATGGAGGAAATCAATAGAGTGGATAACACGGGGGATGAAACAATTGGTTGAATATTCATTTCAATTATTTTGTTTAATTAAATGCATCACTCGAGATGGACATTGTGAGATGGGCCTCCAAGATTAGAATATGTTAATGTACAACATGTAAAGCAATTGATGACCTTTTAAAAGGAAATACAACCTTTTTTCTTCTTTATAATGCATGTTGGTTGGGGAATTTGTCACAAATCTCATGAATGACACAGGCGTGACACCCTTTTTAATCAATTGGCAACATTTTATCTAGAGCTAATCCTGATATTCATATTTTTTCTGCAGAAAATTACTGGTTTTGTCCTTGCTATCTGCTGTGGTGAGCCAGGCGCCATGACCGTTTTCCATGGCTGAAAAGATTTAATGGCATATATAAGAGTAGAAAAATGGGCTTTATCTTTAAAACATAGACCACTGGAGTGAATAAAGACCTCTACAATGCAAGCAATGCAAAAAATTGTATAAGTTTAGAATCAAAGTTCCAACTATTTAAGAACTATTGGATTTCAACAAGCAAATGTACAATCGGTGGAAATTACTCGGCAAAGACTTTAAAATGCTTTCAGTTTCAGAAGAATGTCATCTGATCAAAGTTAATTTCTGTGGAAGTAAGTCAATCAATATCCGCATTTACAAATGGAAATGTTATAGCAGCATGTCTCATTAGTAAGTCCTTTCAGACATATATGCACTTTTTAAATGTTCTCATGAGGATTTTCCATGCCATGTTGTGCAACACCGATGTTGTGATTTGTCACCACAAATTTGTGTTTGCACTGTTTGATGGCACATCATTGTGTTTGCTTTTAGGGAAGCAACAGCCTGGTATGCTCGCAAACCCTTCGAGCTAAGCCAGGCTGCCAGACGGGCCATGGGAGAGCTAAGAGTTTTGGTTGCCCTCTGCTCAAGCTTGCATCTAATTGCACAAAGTGTTAGTGGCCTCCGAGGCAGTGTATGCAGCACCTTTTTACTTTCACTGGTGATAATCAGAACCGTACACTTATTATTTTTTACTTTCAGCTGATGCTTGCCAGAATGCTATTAAACCACGGGGGGGAGGTGTTGGGGGCTCACCACAGCAATAACTTTTCATACTGAGGCATACACATGATTACATGGTGATATAGTCTCTGCAGTAGCTGAATAAAACAAAGCTTTGTGTGTGTTTAGATGCATCGTGTTTCTATATCTTTATCAAGACCTTGTGTCTGAAGACCTCCATTCTTCCATACAACAGCTCCCATTAGTTTTTTGCCTGAGGGTAATATACTAGAAATACCTTGCCTGGAAGGGGGACACACATGGTGACATGCAGTATGTCATATCCTGTTATTGCACTTGAGTCATGAATTAGGCTCCCTTAATCCATTGTGCAATGGCTTCCCCAGGGTCCTGTACTTCCCACTTATTGCTAGTTTCAGTGTTGTTACGGACTGAGCCCCCCCACAGAGAATGTTGCATTCCATCATTTGTGTGTCAGCAGTGTCCATACTTGAGGCCCCCTGGGAGGCTTATATACTGTAGGCTAGACGAAATTAAATGCAGGCAAAAAATTTCAACCGGGAACAAGGCTCTGCTGTTCTAGATGGTCCAAACCTCTCCAAATGATACACCCTGTATGAGGATGCTTGTGGGTTTTGATTTTATTGAAAGG
>CAESWR010000009.1:1401710-1431927 GCA_903171835.1 Mullus surmuletus | reverse complement strand
CCCAACTGAACTTGAATACTTGCCCACTACATTTCTACAAAATCACAGCAGCTCTTGAAGAACAGTGTGACATGGTTTAGGATGTCGTAGCCCACAGCTGCTTTTTGTTTATGGAGTTTCAAGGTTGTTTTAACAATAGTTGGCCATTTCTAATCTTATTTCTGTTGTGTTTGTGGGTGTGAGGCTTCCTTAATGCACTCGGTAGACTGTTTCTACTTTCAAATTGGTTTCTCAGGAAACCAATAGCACATGATTGAAAAGCCAAAAACCTTCTGAGAGTTGTTGCTCAGTTTGAGCTAAGATTGTTTGTCAGTTTGGGATAAGATGTCACAAATATCCATAAAATTCTAGTTTGACTTTTTGCTCTGGGTCATCCTTTTTAAGTTTACGCCATAAAAAGGTCAGAAACCACACATTGGAGTAGTTAAACCAATGAGTTAGTCTTGAGATATGCTGAAAATACTCAATAGTAATCTAAAAGCTCAAGTCTAGTGCTCGTGAATGCTGTGCTTATATTGAATAGGGATAATGCTCACCCCTGATGATTGATTGCATGGGGAAATGCCATACATAGCCTACAAGCCCCAGTCAGCTGAGATTCATTCATGCAGTCAAAACATTCCAGTCAGTGCGGAGACTGCAGAGATTCTCCATTAACTGTGGCGGGGCTAATCATGCGTTTTCTCGGTATGGTCGTGATGCTTATCGGCACTTAATTATGTGTGAAATTTACTTGTGTATCCAGAAATAGACGTCTGATTTCTATCAGTTGTGCTGTGACAGTTCTAGTACCAAACACACACTGTCTGTGCCATCTTTACATTGTGCAGTATATCACTAATGTTGGCCCTTTCATTTCAAGTCTATTTTTTTCCTTGAAAGTCTTGTCTATTTTCGCTCTGCCCAGAAACATTTCTTCTGCTTGACATGAACAGACGGCATAATTACTCTCCCTCAGTCATAACGTTTAAAGTGACTTGGCTCGAGAACAAATTTGCACTCGTCCGTTGCGGGTTTTTCCTTTCCTTTTCTTTTCTCTGCTGTTGGTTTCTCGGCTTTCTTGTTGTCTCTACAGAAGTGTCTCCCTGCCCTTTGCTTTTTGTCCATGTCCTCCTTCAGTCTCAAATCCTTTTCCTCTGCTTGTGTTCTTTACCACCAGCCCATCCTTTCCTATGTCCTCCCCCTCACAGTACGCACCTGTAAGCTTTCAATAGAGCCAAACAATACCAGGAAATGTCTGCTCTCCAACTGCAGCTACACACAGAAAGACTGAGAATTCTGAGCTCAAACCAACGGACCTTGACTGTGGCTTTTCGTGTAATGATTGCTCTATCGATAATAAACTTTATTTGCTGAATAAAAGGTGAGGTAATGCTTCCTTGATGATTGGTGTCCTACATTCAAGCCTCTATTATGATGCAATTTTGTCCGACCTGTCTGTTCATTCCCAGTAGTTATAGTTTGTTGGAAATCTTGGAGGGAGACTATGCAATCTAGATATTAATAAGCGTATGTGCACCGTCTGATGCTTTTGCACCATATCCTTCTCACTGAGGTGGAACCGAGGTGGGTGGTGATTCTGAGGCACACTTGTATTACACATCTGAAATCAGACTTTGGTTTGGTGTGAGCTGCTCACCTGCGATGTGCCCCCGTGGGGAAGTGGTTCACCTTGTGTAACTTATTCAACACAGGCGTTGAACTTTGAAGCTTGTCGAGTCACAAGTCTGTTCTCTGACTCCCCTTCAACTTTGTGTATTTTCTACATTTTGCTTCACACCAGGTGTCAGTGGGTAGTGTTTCACATGAAGTCAGTCTGTGAACACATTGTTTAATGAGACTGTTGGAAATGTGACTCATCTCTTTGACGTCTGAGAGGTACTACCCAGGATAGAGATAATGAGTGATAAGCATGTCACCTTATTGATACAGCTAAACAGGCCATAAAAAGAATATGGAAAAGACAATTAGAGAATCTCTTCTTTAAAGCACCCAACAGCTTACAAACAAAAAGACTAGCTGTGCCATTACTGCTGAAAAACAGCAATATGTATCTTAGCCCCTCTGCATTATTTCAGTGTCTCTTATATAACTCATTATTTATTTATATAATGTCAATACTGCGAGTGTCTTGGTTTGTGTGGCTGCTGGGACGGAGTAGTATCAGTATGGTGTTTGCCTAATAAGTCTGTCGTTCAAACAGCTATCTGATTACGCTGTTGAATGCACAACTGACATGGAATTTGTTCTCTGACCTCAAATGATGTGCTTATCTGACCAACGCCCTCTCTGGAATCATCCATGATGACTTTTTATTTACAAGTGAGCTTGGCGCAACGCGAAATATACTTGGATGGAGAGTCAAGAAGCGAAACTTAATTGTAGACTTGTTTTGCGAGTATTGAATAATAATATAATTAATTGATTGGTAGGAGATAAGTCGCTAGTTCTTATCCGAAGTCTCTGCGGGCCCTGCATAATGAAAATCAGCATTAACAGGTACATTTTGTTACTATTTGTAGAATTGAAGAAGAACCCCTTTTAAATTGGTTCTTAATAAAAGACAAGACTTCTTGAGTTGACTACAGTTGGGACCCATTGATGTAAAAGATGGGCAGAGGGCTTTAGTAAGACCTATTATGGGCCTCTGCTTGTTAATGGTAGATGGCATTGGCCAGTCTGCAGTTCAAAGTGAAATTGGATCTTGGTTGGGGCAGGAATGTGAAAAGTAATGTGGAAAGTAATGTAGATCTGTCATGCAGCGCAGTTATTTTCCAGCAAGGGTTTAATTTACTTCTCAGCCCTTGGAGCCGCTCAGCGTGGGCTCCAGAGAACACCACCTTCCCTCCTCTTTGACAGGGCTCCCACAACAAGTTCCACAAATGGCAAAATAGTTTTCTCGGTTTGTCATTTCCTCTTTCCTCCCCTCTCTTCTCGCACCACCCTTTGCCACTCTCAGGGAAGGTTGAGGGCGAAGGGGGAGTGGGAGCCGAGGCACAAGCCCATAATTAATTTTGACTGGCTGACGGGGACTGGAAGGGTACCGACCTTTCCAGTGCCTGCCTGGCACGAGATGGTGAAGTGGCAGGCTGTAGATAATGGGACATTGGTTGAGTTGATGCAGCGGTGTGGCCGCAACTCAAGAGGTACGGCAGGATTTGTTAGATCAACAGTCAAAGAAATGGTGATAAAAAAAATCCACAGTATGAGTACAGCCGAGGGTTTGGCTCAACCTCAGCGCAATGATTGGATGCAGTTTGTGGGAGTGTGGCGTTATTGACTTTGCTATATTGATTCCTATCAATAGGCAGTCTACCCAGCTGACTGAGCTAGTTTATGGGTTTCCCTTAAGCTGAAGCAGGAGGGGAGATGCACAAGTATGACTGTACATGGTCATGCTGTGGTTGATGACGTTACGACTCCTGGTTTTTGCAGTAACTCGGGGAGAAGCGCTGAGGCGGAAAGGAATGAGAGTGAGTCTGATGGATGGATGGATGGGCTGAGTTTTATGAAGACCAAGGTTCTATGGAGGACAACAGGGACTCTGTCGCTATTCCCTTTTCCTTTCCTCTCCTCAGGCCTCCTCCAAAGCATTACTTCCTCTGTTTATAACCACATTCTGGTTGCTGTTATGAGGTCAATTTCTAAAACTGGTCTTTGGTCTCTTCCTTGTGTTATTTGTTTTTATGGTTCCCCTTCCTCTTTCACGGTGACAGGATACTGCAAAATGCCTAGACCATAATCCTTTAATGGTATCTCAGTCAGGTTCCATAAAACCTCAAAGGATGAGTTTCTAGATGACTATCCTACCCACTGCTGTCTATTTTATTAATGGGTAATCCTTGTTATGAGTTTGGAGCCAAGCTAATCTGACTTCTGAAATGATCTCAACAGAAAAGATAGTGAATGCTTGCACAGCTGGGCAGCGTTGCAAAGTTTCAGGGAATCGTGAAAATCTTCATTCTTGCAAGAATATGGAGAACTTGGCAAGGGTGAAGTGGGAACCTTAGCCTTGAGTTTAAGTGTGGGTGGGCGTGATGGGTGTTGATGGATAAACATTCATGCCTTATTATGTCTGTGAAGCTCTGCAATGCCCCAAGAGTTCTTTATTGCGGCTTCTCCCTCCTACTTTCAATATAGAGCAACCTGTCAAATTAGAATAGCGGCTATTTTGGGATTCGTGTCACTCCGGAGAAGTAGTATGAAATGTGTCACTGAGTTTTCTGTGTCAAGCATGTGAGTGAGACGTCAACAGAACTGATTGTCGATAATCTACATTCAATTGCTTCCATATCAGTCATCTCCTGTGATTTAAGCTGTTTCTAATGCGAAGTTTCCTTCAAGCATTTGATTCTTAAGCCACTTCAAACGGTGAGGAGGAATTGCAACAACAGATGGTTTGCTGTGGCACACACCTCTCCCTAGACTTGGCAATGCTGTAAGTGAGCTGTACTTATTCCAAAGCTTTGGGTGTGTTCTTGCCATTCTATTTCATTTCTTGTTGTCGTCAACAACAAAGCAACAGAAATTCTAATCAGTCACGCTTGGTATTCTCGTCATGTGGCCAGCTGATCCGTATGTACCCATGCGGCGCATGCGGGTTCTCGGGTCTGTTCAGGGTGTGGGCGCACTACCAGAGCAAGGTGATGCCATTCTCCTCCGAGTGATTGAAAACCCCTTGAGGGCACACATGACACACAGCGATGTGCTGGGAACAAAGGGAATGCAAAAACAGGAAGGGAATCTAAAGACGGAGAAGGTCTGCGAAAGATGCAAGGGAGGAGGCCTGGTGGTTGGAGAACAGAAATTTGTGGAATGCCTGTCTCTCCCTGATAAAGGGTGAGTATGGGAGGAATGCGACCCTGAAAAGACTGGATAAACAGAAGAGGGGGGTGGTGTGTGCTTGAAGGGGGGGTGGGGGCTTCTGGAGAGGGACAGGAGAGCGACTGAAGGCTCACAAGGGAGTGTGGAGCCAGCTGAGATGTGCAGCGCCACCAATTTCCCTCCCGCACTGTTAAAAGGATGGGGTCTGCCGGCTGGAGATGAGCTGGGAGGCGGCGTTTGCAGTGATGGATGTCAGCTGGAGCCTGACAGTGTTGATAAAGGAGGGAGGGATGGATGGAGGGGAGAAGGGAGGGAGAGAGGGAGGGGTCATGAGAAGAATGGTTCTCTCAGAGATGAGGTTTGGTGTGCTGGAACAGCCACAATTCTCCTAAATGTGGTGACCTTTATTTGACTATGTTGAGAAAGATTCTCAAGGGTCAGTCACCTTTTCTCAGTAAAGAGGAGGAACGATTTGTTTATTATGATTGGAGTGTTGCCCAGGTTAAGGGAATAAACAATAAATGTAAGTGTCAGATGTAGAAATATGTGTGACAGCCAAACAAATTGCTGTATTTTGTAGACTTAATTTCTGAGATTGGAATTTGATATGCGTGCCAACTTGAATAGCAAAGAATTCCTTAAATTTGTGTATCGATGTAGAACAACAGGCGTTTAATCATTTTCTTCAGGCTTGCAAGAATGACCCTGTTAATTGAAAAATAAAGTATTGCAATGAAAACCAAAATGTTCCGCACACAAAGAAGTGGTGTAATTTTGAGCATGAGAATCTGGCACCAGCATCCAGTCCCACTGGACCGTATTGCAATTAGAAATGACCCTCATGAACATAAACACGTCTGTCTAATATATTATTCCAGACAGTTTAAGCATAATAATTGCTTGACCTCTGTGATTTTCCTAATGTTTGCATATGGGCAACACGGCACATGCAAACAACTGAGCATAGAGTGACTTTTGCTCCTCTGTGGAGGGGTGAGGGAACACTGAGAGGAGCTTATGACCCCAGAGGTGCTGGGAAAGTGGTGTCATGCTCTCACTGTGTCGGAATGATAATTGAGACTGTAAAGTCTGGGGCACCAATGTCAGCGCAACATGTTCAGTCAGCCGCCCAGCCTCTTCACAGTCGCTCTTGTCGTATTCCAAACTCGCTGTCCTCCTTTCCCTTCGAAACTGGTAAGACTTGTCGAGTCACTTTCTGTGTGTGCTCTCTGAGTCACTCCCTGTCCACAAATTGCTCTTTATGAGCTATCAGACTTGTATTAACCAGGAACAGCATGTGCAGAGCCTGTCAGAGGTTGATTGTAACATGTTAAATCCATTTAGTACTACCAGACTATTAATACCATTTGCACCTCACTGTTATACTAGTAACTCATATCAGAGTTAAATCAACTGTTCTTTTGGTTACCAGCAGCATTTTTATATGAAGTTTGATCTAGTTTGACAATGATCTGCCCTCCGTCAATCTGCCTTGCTTGCTGCATGGCCAACAAATTACAGGAAACAAATTGTTACTTTTCAAAGTGCAGTTGTTGTTAGTAGGTGTTAGGTAGTATTTGCAGATAACTTGAAATAAAACTGCCAAACTTTGGATTGAATTTGATGGACTTGATGAAATGTATTTATTATTTTTGACATTGAAGGCAAAAGGGCAAAGAATTGTAAGAAATGAATCATCGTCTGCCAGTATTTATGTATTAGATTAGGAAGAAAAAAAAAGCAACCCACAAGATGTTATGAAATAACAACATGACCAACATGACTTTTATCTTCAATCTTTTATTGTTCTGGAGGAGATATAGCAGACCGGAATGTAGACAGGGGACTTTTCGTTCCTGATTTAGTCGCCGGGTGGAGTTTGTGAGAGTCTGTTCGTGATGGCGTCGGAGAATTGCACTGAAATTCCTGGAGCAATTTATAATATCGTTCAAAGATCTTAATGTCCATTTCTCTCCCCTTTTCTGTCCAACCAACCAACCAACCAACTGTGGGTGTGGGTGTGGGTGTGTTACTCCGCCAAGCTGGAGGCTCCTCTGCGGCAACATGGACACTGTGATCCAGAGCAAATGTTTCTTCTCTGGCATCAGATGATGCATCAGCTGGATATCTGACTAAGTATTCACAGCAGTTTGCCAGAGTGACACGAATTCTGACAGGGTTGTGCTTTATGTCGACCTGACCTAGCCCATGCAGACATTTCCGGTTGTACATCCCAACAGTGGTGACCTTTGCATTCCTTTGAGATTGCTTGTGATATGGAAGACGGGTAAAAGTGTGACCTGTGTACTTTTTTTTTTTTTTCTTCTACATTCTTTACTTGCATATTTCAAACTCAATCATTGAAGACATGCAGGAAGAGAAAGTGGGATTAGAGATAACAGACATTTGAATAATTGGCATAGTTTACTTACATAATGTTATGTTTCTTTACAGCTACCATGTCAGACGCGGACAAGTTCCTGTACGTGGACCGCAATCTGGTCAACAACCCACTGGCACAGGCGGACTGGGCGTCCAAGAAGCTGGTATGGGTCCCCTCGGAGCGTCTGGGCTTCGAGGCCGGCTCCGTGAAGGAGGAGCGCGGCGATGAGTGTGTAGTGGAACTGGCAGACTCTGGTAAGAAGGTCAGGGTGAACAAGGATGACATCCAGAAAATGAACCCACCCAAGTTCAGCAAGGTGGAGGACATGGCCGAGCTCACCTGCCTGAACGAGGCGTCCGTGCTGCACAACCTGAAGGAGAGATATTACTCTGGTCTCATATATGTGAGTATGCAGTTGGACCTTTTGTCATCTTTGTTTTATTGTACCTCCTGCTGACACACGGAGATAATATCCATCTCCGGGGCTCTATTGTACTTCACACAATTCATTTTTTTAGATTGAAAACATCTGATATGTTGGACTAAAGCATTGCTCAATGTGAAAATTTCCCCCTGATTAGTTTGCTGTTGGTTCCTCGAGAGGTTTGTGCACCACTGCCAGTAACTTTGTCATATTGGGATGGGTGGAGCCTTTATGCAAACCCACTGGCCTCTTTAAAAAAAGAAAAAAGAAAAGAAAGAACATTTCCAATCCAATTCCCATCTCCATTTCTTTGAATCAACTTGTATTGCGCAAAATAAGGAATGCAATCTATTTACATTCATATGTGATATCCACGCCTTCCTTTCTTTTGCCATGTTTGGTCTCTTATTATTCCCTACAGCACTGTGCCTCTTATCTTGTGAACAGGAAGCTGCAGGGAACAATGTAGCCCAGACATTATATGTAGACATGGAATGCAGATGATGTGGTAACTGCCATTACTGCTGCTGTAATTAATGCCATTTATCCCAGTGTCCTGGCCTGTGAAAGATTTTCTTTCTTTGACTCTGCGGTTTGACCGGGTCATATCAGCACAGCCCGTTGTTCCCTCCCCTTGATCTCTGTAGAGATGCAGGCTAGGGTTGGTTTGAGGGCCTCAAGGGTCTGCAGACCTAAGATTGACCATCTCTCAGGGGAGAGCGGGTGAACAACAGAGAGAGAGATGCCTGGTACAGATTTCTTGGGAGGGCAGCTCAGGAATCCAACGTGAAAGAAAAAAAAAAAGCAATCTGAGAGGAGGCGAAATGAATCAAGATAGTCGTGGAAGAAAGAAAGATTTAATGGAGTTTATAAAAGGGAAGGGGGTGGGGGCCATGAGGGTTTTGAAGCAGCGAAGATAATTCCTCCCTCCATGTTGACCTGTCAAGGAGCAGTTGGTTTGCTCCAAACTTGCATGTCAGTTTGAACAGGGTGGGGTGAAGATTACATAATATTGGTGGACCACATCAGAGTTCATGTGAACAACTCTGAGGGAGGATGGGTTGTCTCAGTGAATGGAGAAACAGTAGAAATAAATAATTTGACCAAAGATTTTGTCATGATTCTAAATACCAGTTACATCATACAACATACATCCACTTATTGCATGTTGAATTGTATCTTTTCTATTCAATTTTTCACTGGCACCTTCAACTTGAATGCTATTCTTTTTTTAATTACCCCTCTCTGTTCTGCAGACATACTCTGGACTCTTCTGTGTCGTAATAAACCCCTACAAGAACCTGCCCATCTACTCAGAGGACATCGTTGACATGTACAAGGGCAAGAAGAGGCATGAAATGCCACCCCACATCTATGCCATTACCGACACATCGTACAGAAGCATGATGCAGGGTAAGACGCGTCCTTTCTGCCGTGCCAGTGCAGCCATGAATATTGCATAAATGTACATTTTGCAGTGGTACGTTCGCCACCCCCTGCTTTTAGGTCAAACTTTTAACAAGCATTCTATTCTCACCCCAGAGTGTTATACAGGTCCCTTTAAGACCGCTTTGATAATGAAGCCACTATGTTTGTAACTATCCCTCTCTGATCTTTGAACTGCACTTGTTTTTTGTTGTTGTTTTTTTGTGCATGAGAGGATCTTGTAGTTAGACTCTGAACTATCAAAGCCACAGAATGATTGGGATAATATTACTGAACGGCCTCAGCAAATGCACTATTTTTGAGGACTTTTAAGGATACTGTGATCACGGTCAACGCATATCCTATCAAGTCTTTGCGTTTCCTTCCCTTGTACAGATTTTCTGTGTTTGGCTTTTGTCGTCCTGCTTTTTTTTTTTTTCTAAGGCTTTGACGCATGTCACTTAATATAGCTCTGGAGTGTTATGTGACAAACACCGGTAAGTTAGGTTAGTAACCACAATAAAGCCTGAACATTACAAGCACCTGATAAACATTTCCTCCTGGTCTATTGTTTAGTAACATGTTTGGAGTTTCTTTTCTCCTTATTTTTATTTGGCCAGTACTGCCCTGTTGAAGGCATTTTCCTGATGTGCTCTGTAATCTGTTTGGCACCCAAAAAGAGTTACCCCCACCCCAAACATATTTGGCACCCCAAACAGCTTGTGCAATATTGTAGAAGGCAGAGGGTAATTAGCAAGGACCCCCAGCAGTAGCAGCAGCAACTCTTGCCAGGCACAGGAAACTGATATGGATTTCCTGTATGTGGCTAATGTACTTCCTGTCTTACAGCCAAACTGTGTGTGCACTGGTGATGAAATATGCTCACTCATATTCATTATTCCACTGAGCCCGAATAATTTATATTCATGGTTTTATTTCTGCAGATCGTGAAGACCAGTCCATTCTTTGCACGTGAGTACCTGATAGCACATGGTGCAAATCACAGCATGAGTTTTTAACTTTATCTTTTCTGAATCAATTTTTTGTCTTTTCATAGTGGAGAGTCTGGTGCTGGCAAGACAGAGAACACCAAGAAGGTCATCCAGTACCTGGCTCATGTGGCCTCATCACACAAGACCAAGAAAGATCAGGTCAGTACTGCTTAAAATCTCCAGGGTTCAGAATTACATCTTGCTTTCAAATAGTCTTTTGCTAAATTAATTCCTTTTATGAAATTACACCATCTATCAGTTTTGCTTTTTCATTGTATCTAGCTTCCTTTTTAAAGGACTGGCACTCTTTATCTCACAGGAACAACATTTTCCTATTCCTCCCTCTGCACTTAACCAGAATTTTTTTTGTATTTTGGTTGTGATGTGTATCTGCGTGCGCAGCAGTGTCTTTGGCACTTACCACTACGTAATTGTTAATCCATCAACACACTGTTGTATTTTGAAGAGCTCAGGTTCTGCTTTAGATGCATCAGTTTATGGTGCAGCTGCCACATAAACCAACTGCCATCGCAGAAAAGGGGATGCAATCTAGATAGTAATCCTGTAGGTATAGAAAGACAGAGGCCAGGTTGTCGTGTTAGTTTGACCACAGGCCTTACTTCATATGTAAAATATTGTTTTTTCGGATTTACTGCAACTTCTCATGAGAAGTAAAACTCAAGTTGACTACGTAACATGCAATAATTACATCAGCCTCCTGTTATCTGGCCTGCCAGGGCCATGATAGATGCTGTGGAAAGTGGCCCAGTGGGCTTCAAGGAAAACCACATCAGTATTTATAGTCCCATTTTTGAGGTTATGTATTTCTCTCTTCCCATCAACAGAACAGCTCGGTCCTGTCACATGTGAGTTAACTCTCTCCGTCCACCCTTTTTCCTCCCTACCTGCTTCTGTCATCGCCTTCCCTCCTCCGTCCCCAGCCCATGAACCACCCCCACCCCCACCCCCTTCCCCTCGCTGGAGCACACCTTTGTGGGTCATATGTGAAGGGAGAGGTGACTTGTCTCGGGAGCCAATAGGAAGTCAGGAGGAAGTTTGTTTGCAGATCAGTGGCAGCCGTATGTGTTCCTGTGAAAAATTCAGCCAGACAATTGTAGGATAAGAGGGAGGGGTCTTTGCTGGGGGGAAAAAAACACAATTTTCGATTTGTGTGTATAGACTGGAGAGCTGCATTGAAGTTTGCCTGGCTGAATTTTTCATAATTTTCTGTTGCTATTCTGTGCCTTCACCTAATGTCCAAAAAAATTTAATGTTAATCGTCCTTTTTGCATCACATTTGCTTAATTGCCGCGTGTTCATACAATATCTGTTGCTAATGTCCGATTCAACACCTGTTAGAAATGGCCTTTGGACGGATGCATTGATATTTCATGTCACTGACATGGAATATCAGTGTCTCTTTTGTGTCCTTAAGAAACTCCAACTTATCAAATGTTTGAATTAAAATGAAGAGAAAAGGAACACTATCTAAATCTGGATGATGATACTATATTCGCAAGGATTCTTAAATTTCAATTTGGCAAACTTGCTTCTAATTTATATTAACATCTTGCAGAGGGCCATCGTTTGAAAATGCACAGTGGGTGTTCCCTATGATATTTGAGCAACTCATCAATAATAACTCCATGCATGTTGTCACTGGAGGGTTTTAAACTATCGACACCCTCTTGTATGAGGAGTGGGCATTCTCACAAGTATGAAATTGGCGATATGTGTAAACCCTCTGCAGGGGGTGCAGTGTGTCTTGTGCTTTTGTCTGGATGGTGATGGGTTCCCGATGAGGGTCACAGGGTCTCTGAATGTTTGCAGCTTTGATCAATAACTTTTAAAGTTATGGGGTAAACGCTTGGGTGAGACGTGTTTGTGTGTGTGTCTGTGTGGTATTTCAACCTTTTTTTATTTATTTATTTATTTTTTTATAAATGTGGTGTTCGCAATGTTGTCCTTTCTCATTATGCAAGTATATTTGTGAAAATCACATGATTTAAGGTATATAATTTGTGGGCAGCAATAATAAGCTGTCTTCAGGATGCACTAGTGAAATTCACTAATGGGAATCCATCCATCATGAGAAATTATCTGACTCAACAGAGCAATTCTAGTGTTTCAGTGTGTCATGTTCTTTAGTGCTGTTCTTCTTTTCCATCAGGGGGAGCTGGAGAAGCAGCTGCTGCAGGCTAACCCCATCCTGGAGGCCTTTGGAAATGCCAAGACAGTCAAAAATGACAACTCCTCTCGATTTGTAAGACATACCCTGTCTATTGGACCTTCTGTGGACATTTTGTTTTCCAAAATAACTCCTCCAAAACTCTATTTTCCTTGTCTTAGGGAAAATTCATCAGGATCAACTTTGATGTCAATGGTTACATCGTTGGTGCAAACATTGAAACTTGTATCCTTCATACTGTGCGGTTGATGCTGTCCCTGTGGTTGATGTAAACATTTGGAAATCCACTTGATCAATGCTATGATTGAAGTATGTCATACTAGAATTGAATAACTGCTTTGTAGAGCTTTCTTCTGCCCAGCATCAGAGAACTTGTCCTTTACGGATTGACTGTAGACTTGTTGGAGAAATCCAGAGCCATTCGTCAGGCCAAGGATGAAAGGACCTTTCACATCTTTTACTACTTGCTCACAGGAGCTGGAGATAAATTGCGTGGTAACTATCATACATAATAATTACATTTTTCTCTGTACGAGTTCAAAGATGAAATGCACATTTAAGGATTTGAAGCTTAGGATGGCTTCTCTTTGAAGTCTTAAGGAGGCAAGGATGTGAAAAGTATTTATTTCCCCTTTTTTTGGCATTTACCTGTGTTGTTACTCTCCCTTAGCTGATCTGCTCCTTGAAAATTACAACAACTACCGTTTCCTCTCCAATGGGAACGTTACAATTCCTGGGCAGCAGGACAAGGACCTATTTACCGAAACACTGGATGCCATGAGGATCATGGGCATCCCAGAAGATGAGCAGATTGGTAAAACAACTATTTTAATAATGTATCTTCTCTTTTGTTCTGCATTAATTTCATTTTGAACATGCACAGCTTCAATTGAAACTTCTCACAACAGATGCTAGACAGTATTTTTTATTTTTTTTTAAGAATTGTAAATTATTTGAAATCCTGCAGATCGATTCGTGGATCTAAACAAGTGTAGCCTAAATGTAAGCACAGCATAAAAATGTGTTGCAATGTGTTTGTCTGTGCAGGCATGCTGAAGGTTGTAGCGTCTGTGCTGCAGCTCGGAAACATGAGCTTCAAGAAAGAACGCCACACAGACCAGGCCTCCATGCCTGATAACACGGGTAAGCTGGATTTAAACTTTCTGCCCACACTCTTGTCAAGTGATCGGAAACTATTAGAATTCACTCGCTTTATTCTTAAACTCAAGACATCGAAATCAATATGTTCTTCATTTATCCTCTCAATTATTATTAACCTTTTCCCGCTCAACAGCTGCTCAGAAGGTGAGCCACCTCATGGGCATGAACGTCACAGACTTCACCAGGGCCATTCTGTCGCCCAGGATCAAGGTGGGCAGAGACTACGTGCAGAAAGCTCAAACCCAAGAGCAGGCAGAATTTGCCGTGGAGGCCCTGGCCAAGGCCACATACGAGAGGATGTTCCGCTGGCTGGTCATGAGGATCAACAAAGCCCTTGACAAGACCAAGAGACAGGGTGCCTCTTTCATTGGCATCCTTGATATCGCTGGTTTTGAGATCTTTGAGGTATAAATAACTGATGCAAATTATACCTTGCCTGCTTTTTACTATATTGTCCCTTTGATACACCTGTATTAACCCTCTTTTGCCTCCTGTGCTGCTACAGTTGAACTCTTTCGAGCAGCTGTGCATCAACTACACCAACGAGAAGCTGCAGCAGCTCTTCAACCACACCATGTTCATCCTGGAGCAGGAGGAGTACCAGAGGGAGGGCATTGAGTGGAGCTTCATCGATTTCGGCCTCGACCTGCAGCCCTGCATCGACCTCATCGAAAAACCTGTGAGCAAATCTCTTGACTTATTACAAGTATGAACTAATGCTATGCATGCATTTTTGTTAACCCGGGGTGTTTTTTAGGTACCTGCTACTGTGTTTTCTGCCAGTGTCCTTCTATACCATATTGAATGCTATGTGTGCAGGCCAACCCTCCTGGTATCCTCGCTCTGCTGGATGAGGAGTGCTGGTTCCCCAAAGCCACAGACAAGACCTTTGTGGAAAAAGTGCGTCAGGAGCAGGGCCAGCATCCCAAGTTCGTCAAGCCAAAGAAACTGAAGGATGAGGCAGACTTCTGTGTCATCCATTACGCTGGCAAGGTAAGCGTGCACGTTTATCATTGGTCTCCAGCTTCCTGATGGTAGCATTTATAAATCACCTGTTTTGGAATTTCTATCCATTTTGTTTAACGGATTTCCATCCATTCAGGTGGACTACAAAGCAGATGAGTGGCTCATGAAGAACATGGACCCTTTGAACGACAATGTTGCCACACTGCTCAACCAGTCTACGGATAAGTTTGTGTCTGAGCTCTGGAAGGATGGTAGGTTTTGTTTTTATATTTTGGTTTTTTGCGGTTACTCAGGAAACTCAACTTACCTTTTTACATGTGGGGATTGTCTCATGTTCACGTTCTAACCTTGTTTTTACATTTCATAGTCTTTTTCTTTCTCTTGTCTGGTGTGCGGACCTCTGTTTTTTCCTTTTTCCAAATCCCATCCATCTCTTCCTCTGTGCGGACCCATTTTGTCTGTCCTTTTTTTCCAAATTTCTTTGACTGGGTCTCAAGAGGTACAGAATTGTCAGAGAGCCTATTTTTATCAGCGCTTTCCTATTCTCCACTCAGACTCAGGTGACGACGTTTCTTTTTCATTTGTTTAGCCTTGTTTATTTCTTCCTTGCCAAACGTTCAAACATGCTTATTTCCACCGTAAATTATTTCTGCAACTCATGACGCCTCCATTCTTTTCTCATTAAATGTCGAACTTATTTGAAAAGATCCCTGTTGCGTTTTATGAGCTGATGTGTCTTTAATCAGCTTGGTGTGACATTAAGATTACCTGCTGGTCAACAGACCACTTGTTACTCCCATCATTGAACTCTCCTTTTCTCCCTCTGTGTGATAGTGGTGTTTAGGACTCCTGGTGGTGGTCATGGGTACTGCAGCAATGGGTATATACTGCATGGGTTTGGTTTGGGTTTTTTGGGTGGTCATCACAAAAATACATGCCCACTGCAACCTGCAAAGTTTGTCACCTTCCTGACACACATACATAACTTCATTTTTAAATGAATCACCACACATAGTGTCCACGTATTGTGTTACCAGTTGGCACTCACTGCACTTTTCTCATTATGTGACTTGATTCTCCCTGCACTTCACTGGCTTTTTTGTGACTCCTCTGTCATCCTCCTCATTTCTTCGTTTCCCTCACATTGTGTGTGTGTGATGTTTCACTGGTTCTGGTTTCCTGGACATCACCTCCTCTGCTCTCTCCTGGTGTGTTTTTACCGTGAGGAAGCGAGGAGAACATAGTCACGCCTTGGGTTTGAATTTGCCTGGTTAGATATCTAAACTATCATAGAAACCTTTTGATTTGTCTCTTAATATCACTCTTCTCTCTGTCTGTATCTGTTTTCCTCTTTCAGTGGACCGCATCGTGGGTCTGGATAAGGTGTCTGGCATGTCGGAGATGCCTGGTGCCTTCAAGACCCGCAAGGGCATGTTCCGCACTGTTGGCCAGCTGTACAAGGAGCAGCTGTCCAAACTCATGGCCACACTGAGGAACACCAACCCCAACTTTGTCCGCTGCATCATTCCCAATCATGAGAAAAAGGTACTGCAGAAACACTGGCATCTAACCCATCCTGAATAACACCCTGGTTTTATGCTCACTCAAGTACTCGCAAACATCCTCTCTCTGTGTTTCCATTTTTTTAGGCTGGTAAACTGGATCCCCATCTGGTTTTGGACCAACTAAGATGCAATGGTGTGCTGGAGGGCATCCGTATCTGCAGACAGGGCTTCCCCAACCGCATTGTCTTCCAGGAGTTCAGGCAGAGGTAACCAAAGAGGAAAGGCCATGTCTTGTTATCATGTGGGTATTTGTAAAACCATACAATAAGCCATCGCCTATCCTCCTCCCAGGTACGAAATCCTCACTCCCAATGCAATCCCCAAGGGCTTCATGGATGGAAAGCAGGCTTGCGTGCGTATGGTGAGTGACTACCATATTGTTACTGATTTGGTATCTGAAGTAGTCCAAAAAGGGACATGGAATCATGCTGCAGTGGGATTGATTGCACATCCTCTCTCTCAGATCCAAAGCCTGGAGCTCGATCCCAACCTGTATCGGATTGGCCAGAGCAAAGTTTTCTTCAGAGCTGGAGTCCTCGCTCACCTGGAGGAGGAGAGAGACATGAAGATCACAGACATCATCATCAGCTTCCAGGCCTGGTGCAGAGGCTATGTGGCTCGCAGGTAACGAGAAGCTCATATCACATTCTCTGACCATTCAGTAGCTGCAGGAATGACGTTTAGGATTATTTTAAGTGATGGTATAAATACACTATAGGGTTCATATTATGGCATTTTCAAAATGTACACTTTGAAATGTGTGGATCTTTGTCATATCGTTCTGCAGAGCTTTTGCCAAGAGACAACAGCAGCTGACTGCAATGAAAGTGATCCAGAGGAACTGTGCTGCCTACCTTAAACTCAGGAACTGGCAGTGGTGGAGGCTTTTCACAAAGGTGAACCATATTTTCTTTACTTCTACAGTACCCTGGGCATTGTAGTTGGAAATGGCTTGGTTCTGCACATATATCCTTTTGCTTTAACACTTCAGTTTTGTCCTTAGGTTAAGCCCCTATTGCAAGTCAGCAGACAGGAAGAAGAGATGCAGGCCAAGGATGAAGAGTTGAGTAAGGTGAAGGAGAAGCACTTGTATGTCGAAAGTCAGCTTACGGAAATGGAGGAAAAACACCACCAGGTAAACTTTAAAGCCTTTTGAATTCAGAATAAACACACTCTTTTAATGTACATGATATGAAATACATATTTCCTGTGTTCAGCTGAATGCTGAGAAGATGGCCCTGCAGGAGCAGCTTCAAGCAGAAACTGAGCTGTGTGCTGAGGCTGAGGAAATGAGAGCTCGTCTGGCAGCCAAAAAGCAGGAACTGGAGGAGATTCTCCATGACCTGGAGGCCCGTGTGGAAGAGGAGGAAGAGCGTGCCTCTCAATTGACGTCGGAAAAAAAGAAGATGCAGCAAAATATTTCAGTAAGTAGGGAGAGTTCATTCACCGTAACCATCCACTAAATAAAATATGCACTTCATAAAATACTATCTGTATGATTTTTTTTATTGAGATAAACATACTTGATTGTGAAATTGCTTACTGTTTTCTGATATCTTCTGAAAATAGGACTTAGAGCAGCAGCTGGATGAGGAGGAGGCAGCCAGACAGAAGCTGCAGCTGGAGAAGGTCACCATCGAGGCTAAGATGAAGAAGTTCGAAGATGATGTCATGGTTCTCGATGACCAAAACAACAAACTAAACAAGGTTAGAATTCAGTGAAAGATATTTTTAACAGCTGTTAATTTGGGTTTTTTCAGCTGGGTGGGGGCTAAGGTCAACGCGTCATTGAACCAGTGATTACTGCCCTTGATTTAGATTTTTCTACTGCTTTTTCTTCTTTTCTTTTTTTGTTAAAACTATCCAATCTGTTTGTTAATGTAGGAGAAGAAGATGATGGAAGAGAGGATCTCTGAGTTTACAACTAATTTGGCAGAGGAGGAGGAGAAATCCAAGAGCCTTCAGAAACTCAAGAACAAACACGAGGCCATGATCACAGACCTGGAGGGTGAATACAGAGCAACATCAATAAACCAAGTCCAATAGAAGATGGCTAATACATAGCTGCATATGTAGATTGCAGAATATTTCCAACCAATTATTACATTTTCCTCTTCCTTTAGACCGACTGCGCAAAGAAGAGAAGCAGCGTCAGGAGCTTGAAAAGAACAGACGCAAGCTGGAGGGCGAATCCTCTGAAATCCATGACCAGATTGCTGAGCTGCAAGCCCAGATTGCTGAGCTCCGTGCCCAACTCGCCAAGAAGGAGGAAGAGCTTCAAGCAGCCCTGGCCAGGTCTGTATAGACTAGACATTTTTCAGATTATGCTGTTAAGAGAGTTGTGATGGAACGTAGTTGGTTGACCTGCTCCTTTCTTCAGGATTGAGGAGGAGGCGGCGCAGAAAAATGTGGCTCAAAAAAAGATCCGTGAGCTCGAGAATCAAATCTCAGAGCTGCAGGAGGACTTGGAGCTGGAGAGGACGGCCCGCACCAAGGCAGAGAAACACCGCAGGGACCTTGGAGAAGAGCTGGAGGCCCTCAAGACTGAACTAGAGGACACTCTGGACTCCACTGCCGCTCAGCAAGAACTCAGGTACACATTGGTTCAGGCATAATTCATAATTAGAAGTGTCATACCCATGAGCCTATTTTTACATCTGAACAGTAGCAGATAAGTCTGTGCTCTCTGTACTCAGGACCAAGCGTGAAACAGAGGTGACACAGCTGAAGAAGACACTGGAAGATGAGGCCAAAGTTCACGAGCAGCAGCTGGTAGAAATGAGACAGAAACACGGCCAAGCCTTTGATGAGCTAAATGAGCAGCTTGAGCAGGCTAAGAGGGTGATTAATCTATCTTTTAAATAATTTTATCAATTGCATTTGTTTTTTTTCCTCGTGACTGCTCACCAGTGACATGTGTCATTTCCTGCAGAACAAAGTGTCAATGGAGAAGGCCAAGCAGGCCCTTGAGTCAGAAAGGAACGAGCTGGCAATTGAGTTGCAGACACTGATGCAGGGTAAAGGAGACTCTGAGCATCGCAGGAAGAAAGCAGAATCCCTGGTTCAGGAGTTACAGCTCAAACATACCGAGAGTGAACGCCAGAGGGTTGAGCTGGCTGAGAAACTGACGAAAGTGCAGGTATAGTTTTTTACGTTTACTGTCAGCATATTTGCACCTGAAAACATGTCATTGATTGCCATTTGAGATGAGCAATTAATTATTCCATCCAGTGCAATGGTGCAATTCTTATATGTGTTCATGTGTTTATGCTTTGTCCTCAGGCCGAGCTCGATAATGTCAGCTGTGTGTTAACGGAGGTTGAAAGCAAGTCCATTAAGGCAACCAAAGACGGCTCTGCTCTGGAGTCACAGCTGCAGGATGTTCAGGTACGCTGACAAATAACTAGGCTTGTTATACTCTGCATAATTATAAGTAACACTTATGTGACATGGATTGTTGACCCATGAAAAAGTTGGAAAGTCTGGGTTTAAATGTATCCAGTGTTTGCTGTTTGTACTTTGTTTTTAAGATTCAACTCCATTACATCTGTAAATTGCATTGTATCTCTGTTACAAACATCTTTACTTGTTTCATGTTTTCCAGCTAATGATTCGCCTTTATTTATTCACAACAGGAAGTACTCCAGGAAGAGACACGCCAGAAACTGACCATGGGTACACGTCTCCGCCAGCTCGAAGACGAACAGAATAACCTCAGAGAACAGCTAGAAGAGGAAGAAGAAGCAAAGAAGAACGTTGAGAAGCAGCTTCAGATGGTTCAGGCTCAGGTATGAAAAAAGTCTTGACTACTTGTAGCTTGGAAATCCAGACTAGGAGCTTGGAAACTTGAGCTTTTCAAAAGCAACTTTTCTTGCCGCATCTGAGAGAGTTTAAAGGGATACCACGTTTCTCATGTAGCTTGCAGAGATGAAGAAGAAGGTTGAGCAGGACGCAGGCTGTCTGGAGAATGCAGAGGAAGGAAAGAAGAGGCTGCAAAGGGATCTGGAGTTGACAAGCCAGCGCCTGGAGGAGAAATGTGCTGCCCACGAGAAGTTGGACAAAACCAAAACACGTCTTCAGCAAGAGCTTGACGACATGATCGTTGATCAGGACCACCTCCGACAGATTGTCTCCAACTTGGAGAAGAAACAGAAAAAGTTTGACCAGGTCAGAACTCTTTTAAGTGAATGCTAACTGGTGGTCTATCACATTGTGAATGTATGTCTGCGATTCGTAACACATTCATTTAAATCTTTATCATCCTGGTTGTCTCTAGATGCTGGCAGAGGAGAAGAACATCTCTGCACGCACAGCTGAGGAGCGTGACCGGGCTGAAGCGGAGGCCCGTGAGAAGGAAACCCGGTGTTTGGCTTTTACCCGAGAGCTGGAGTCGGCCATGGACAAGAGGGATGAAATGGATCGTAACTACAAGCTGCTGCGGGCTGAAATGGAGGATCTGATGTCATCTAAGGATGATGTTGGAAAGAATGTAAGTCGACTCAGTTTGTTTGAACAATCATCTCTTCTAAAAATGTTCGCATTACAAATCATCTTTGGTCCCATCCTCTTATTAAAGGTGCACGAGTTGGAAAAGAGCAAACGTGCAATGGAGCAAGCTCTTGAGGAGATGAAGACTCAGCTGGAGGAGCTGGAGGATGAGCTGCAGGCCACGGAAGATGCCAAGCTGCGCCTGGAGGTCAACATGCAGGCTATGAAGGCCCAATATGAGAGAGACCTGGCAGGCCGTGACGAGATGGGCGAGGAGAAGAAGAGGGCCCTGGTGAAACAGGTATTGAGGCTCATGAGGGACACACTGTACATAGATTTTAAAAACGTTATGGACATATGAACAATGCTTATTGAGTGTAAACATACTGGTACAGCTGCCTTGGATGACACTCAGTGTGTGTCTCTCAGGTCCGCGAGATGGAAATGGAGCTGGAAGACGAGAGGAAGCAGCGTTCTGCTGCCATAGCAGGACGCAAGAAGCTGGAGCTGGACCTGAAGGAGCTGGAGGCTGGCATCGACATGGCCAACAAGAACCGTGATGAAGCTCTTAAACAGCTGAAGAAACTCCAGGTGAGTCAAATGTTATGTGAATATCTAATGTCAAAGAGCCATATAAGCTCCACATCGGCTATATCGTTGGTTACCAATCACCTCTGATTCAGTTTGGCACCTTTTTTCCCCTCATTAGGCCCAGATGAAGGATCTCGTCAGGGAGCTTGAGGACACACGCATGTCCAGAGAGGAGATTCTTGCTCAGAGCAAGGAAACTGAGAAAAAGTTAAAGGGCATGGAGGCCGATATGCTTCAAATGCAGGAGGTCAGTCTTCTATTGTCTGCTGCCCTGCAGGGAACCTCCTTTTCCCCCCCCCATCTTTATAAATTAAAATTGTGTTATATTGTTAAAACATTCTACTCTCTTCTCACTCGTCCCTGTGCAGGAGCTGGCTGCTGCTGAGCGTGTAAAGAGACAGGCCCAGCAGGAGAGGGATGAACTGCAGGACGAGATCAATAACCAGGCCACCAAGAAGTAAGGCCTCTCTGTTGCTGCCAAAATGGCGAGACTGCCATTTGTTTGCATTACCGGTTATTCTTCTGGATTCCTGATTCATGTCTCCCCTGCCACCCGCCTTTCAGTGCTCAGATTGCAGAGGAGAGGAGACGGTTGGAGGCTCGTATTGCTCAACTGGAAGAAGAGCTGGAGGAGGAGCAGTGCAACAATGAGCTGGTCAACGACAGGCTGAAGAAATCAATGCTGCAGGTCTGTTGGCAGTCTTTGAAAATTGTAAAATTCTGTTGCATTAAAGCTTCCTCTTATTGGCTCAACTTGCCCTATGAATTAAAAAATGAATATTGCTGCCTTTCTGTTTTTTAAAAATAGTTTGTGCCATTAATCACTTACTGACTCTTTATCTCCCCCAGACTGATCAGATGAATGTGGAGCTGACTGCAGAGCGCAGCTCCTCTCAGCGTGTCGAGGGGGCTCGTGCCCAGCTGGAGCGCCAGAACAAGGAGCTGAAACTCAAGCTGCAGGAGCTGGAGGGAACAGTGAAGTCCAAGTACAAGGCCAATATGGCCACCCTGGAGGCAAAGATCGCTCAGCTGGAGGAACAGTTGGACCTCGAGACCAGGTTGGAACATCAGTTGATTCATTCGGATTTCATTAAAGCTACAATATGGAAGACTCAGTATACCGTGTGTATACTCTGGCTTACAATGTCAAATTGTGTCTGATCAATCTTGTACTCTTTACTTAGGGAGAGGCAGGGTGCCACCAAGCTGGTGAGACGCACAGAGAAGAAACTGAAGGAGATCATCCTACAGGTGGATGATGAGAGACGCAACACCGAGCAGTATAAAGACCAGGTCAGCACTTTGTCAAGATGATGAGAATCTATACCTCTGCAAAATATGACCTTGGTGTCACAGTAACCTGTGAAGCTAAAAAGACATTTTCTGTCTTTTTGTATTTTTTAGGTGGACAAGTTGAACTCTCGTATGAAGCAGCTGAAACGTCAGCTGGAGGAGGCTGAGGAAGAGGCTCAGAGAGCCAATGCCAACCGAAGGAAGTTGCAGAGGGAGCTGGAAGATGCAACAGAGTCAGCCGACGCCATGAACCGCGAAGTTTCCAGCCTTAAGAGCAAGCTCAGGTGTGCTGACAGTCTGTGAAGTCAAAGTTGCTCTGCACTGTTTTGAATTTGAGTATATATGCAAGAGACTTGTTCCGACAAATGTATTCTTTCTTTGTGTTTCAGGCGTGGGGATCTCCCCTTCACCATGCGACGCATTGTTTCCCGCTCTGGTGGTGTGGAGAGTGACGAGGAACCTGAGGCCAAGAGCGAGGTCCCCGAGCCCAAACCTGAATGAACAGCCACAGTGCCACTTCACTGAACTGCATAGAAAATACACAAACCCAAATACACACATGAGCACACATCAGTGTACCTCCTCAAGTGTTCAGGATCACAAACAAAGGAATGTTGGCAAAGGTAGAGGTAGGGATCAGTACCAGTACTGTGAGTCGGATCTCTTCAACATTGATAATCTATGCATTCTTAATACACTTTACACTTACTGAAGCCAGTGAACTCGGACAATCACTATGCTGACAAATTTCTTGAGGGTTTTGTTCTTTTTGGCCAAAATTTTCCTCTGCTTCATTTTTCTGTCTCTGGGAAAAATTAAAAAGAAAATGATATTTTTATAAGGAAACATTCCAGTTACAATAGTCCTGATGTAGGATCTATTTTTCTAATTGAGGAATGAGAAAAGAAAGAGAAATATACGGAAATGAAGACAGATTACTGGAAGGGGACCAAAGTAATATCTCAATCTTTAGATTTGTATTTTATGCAGAAGTTTTTATAATGGTTAAAATGGAAGTACATGTTTATTATGGCTCTTGCTTGTGCTATTGCCTTTATAATGAAGGTCTATATGCTCCAATGTATTCTATCAGTTTAGCTGCAATTAGAATTTGACTATGCTTAATAATTTGATATGCATATTTCTCACAAGAGAATTTGAAGGCAGGTGACAAGTTATAATTGGGGATTCATTGACATATGCTGACAACATGTAATTGAGACTGTGCGGAAATTTCCTAATTTTGCACTGAAATGATAAACAAACACTTAAGCCTAGACTTTGTCAACCACTGCATTTCTGCTTAGAATCCTTGAAAAGACCATGCACATGATCATGTTGGTGCAGAGAATACCAACACACACTAAGTCCTAAAATGCAGCTAAATTGAAATGGGCAGGGTTGTTGGCTTTCTTTTTCTGGACATGCATTGATTTTTTTTTTTTGTAAATCACTATCAGTGTTTCTCCATGTTTGGGGGTTAAAGTTTAAAATAGGGTGGTGGGGTAGTTTTTTACTCACTACACACTGTATCCACAGGGCACTGCGTAGTGAGGGAGATCAGGCTGTTAAATTACAAATATTCAGTCAGTTGGATCTAAGGACATATTTCATCCCATAACCTATGTATGCTCTACCTTGACAGGCAGAGAGTTGTCAACATAGACAAGGAGATGAAATGACCTCCCAGGATATTTAGATGCGCCAGATGAGTTCCAACAACTTTGTGTCAGAATGATTAAAAAAAAAAAAAAAAAAAAAAAAGAGGAAAAGGAAAAAAACCTTCACAGTCTGTGCTCACGGGTGGCTTTTGGCTCACACTGCTGGGAAGTGAGAGGAATGTGTTGTTAATAAAGAATTATCGCTCACATACAAAAGGATTACACTCTATCGCACTTATAAACAAATCCAAAAAGAAGAAAAACTGCATTTGTTATATTGTAATGTTTGTCTCGTCCGCACCTCTGGAATGGAAACCATGTTGTGACAATGTAGGTATTTGGTATTGCAATTAAAGAGGCTTTCTAAACTCCCCTGTTGAAGTTTCATGTCTTTTTAAATGTTTCAAATAGGATTTTTATCCCCTAAATATTTGTAATTCTCCTATTCTGTTTATTTTGGGGTAAGGTTCCTGGTGAGAAAGGACAGATCCATTTTATGATTATAGATCTTTTTTTTCCTTTTTTACATTTTAACATGGATATTATTATTTTGATGTAAAAAAAAAAAAAAAAGTCCAATTGATCACTGAGTCCTTGCTCTCATGCTTAAAAAGGAACTGTTATGAAACTATTCCAAGGACAAAGTACCCTGATTTCCAAAACATTCCTGCTGAGGCCCCAGTTGTTTTCCCATGCAATGGTGTTTACTCACCAGCAGAGGGCAGCCAGGGCCTCTAAACTTAAATAAAAGCATGGAAGCAAGTTAGAACCGGTTTCACCATCACAGTAAACAAGGGAATTTAGGTGACAACGATGTGTTTTGTCGTTTTTTCCTTGAATATTGTTTTCTAATCGGAAAACGTCACATATGAACAGTTGATAAAAGTATGACCAATTTCGAATTGAAATAATAGACGTGATATCTTTAAATGATTTGTATTTGGAGAAATTCAAGTGGTTTTAATGCTTTTCAAAAGTTCCTCTTAAGAATTTCATTTTTGGTCAGGCGACTTTAAGGTTATTTTTCATGATTTGTTTTTTTTTTCTTCTAAATGAACATTTTCTACTGTCCAACAGAAAAAATCTAAATGTTTTTCTCTCACAAGATATGCAACTATGCTGCCATCACGGTATTCTTAATGATTGACGGTAATAAAGTGAGTAAGGTGAATGTATTTCTAATACGCTCCAAGCCAATCAGAAGGCAGCTTCGCAGCTGAGGGCGGGGTTTTGCCTCTTACGTATGTGACGCGCCTCTCTCGTGCCTCCAACAAGTCGAACAGGAACCGGCCGGTTTCAATATCCATGAAGAGACGACACAGTTGCCGCTGATAGAAAGACAGGTTACGTTTCCGTAAGAAAGGCGGACATGTTCGGACACTGTGTAATATTTAAATTTTAAAAAAGTAGTGCAAGTTTTCGCAGTTCCCCCCCAGTTTTTTGATGTCATATTAGTGGCGCCGCGGAGGAAAGGAAACGTTACCGCGACACAATAAGGTTCCGACTGCTGTAACTAAAGAGAGGTCGACGTAGTTTGTTTTTTCAACCATGTAGTTTATATTTTTGAAACGGGAGTAAACATTGCCATGAAAAGCGTGTTGCATCAGGCCAGCTGTCTTTGAGAGTCCACACCGGGAGGACACGTTAGCCGACACGCACGGTAAGAACTGGAGTATTCTTCCCCTATGGTTTCATTTAATGGATTAAAAACACACCACATTTGGTTTTTTTGTCCGTTCAAGTGGTTCAACCCTACGAGATGAACGTATTTTAAAATTGCACTTCATAGGTTGAAGGTAAAAGAAAGAAGCCAATTATTTTCCTAGTGTTTAAAGTGCCTCGAGATATCACAAGTACCTGCCTCTCAATTGACAGATTGATAAACGTTAGGGATGAACCAACACAAAATGGTCAGAGTTAATGTTTGCACTAGGTCTTGTAGGCACCTTTTGTTGTATCCATCCTGAGTCAGGCACACACACATATTCACACACATTGCATTAGTTGTCTCAAACCCTCGTGAAAAACATGCAGCAAAGCGACATGTGCCAAATCGTCCTAATGCATGGCACGGTGGTCTTCTCTTGGTTAATGAGAAGCTGTGTGTTGTGAGGGATGGTCCCAAATAGAGATCACGGCGTTGGTCAGGTGACCTGTATCTTTTAGGGGCTGTGTGTGTGTTACCCTCAGCAGTCTGACAAAGACTGAGAAGGCGTGCACATGGTCCTTCTTGCCCATCCGACAAAAGGGAGGCTTCTAGGTGAAGCTGGAAATTCAATTCTTNCCCCCCCCCCCCCCCCATTTTTGCCTCTTGGCAGGAGGCAGAGTGGACAGAGTGTGTGAAAACTGACAAGACCAAGAAAGCTTGCCCCTCTTGAGTTGAAATTCATCTTCCTGACAAGCAATGGAGCTGTCTTTGGTAAGTTTTAAGGCTTAAACAGTAGTATATTTGTTTTAGTAGTTTATTTTCACTGGTTATATCATAATACGGTGTGTTTTTACATCATAGCTCAACAATAGCACATAGCTGGACTGTGTATGTACGTGATGCTGATACCTGTAAAAATTGTAATTCTCAAAAAAATATGCAACCCTCAGGCCCACCCAGCTATCAAAGCCTTCATGTGTGGCTCTCTCAGTGGGACCTGTTCCACGCTGCTTTTCCAGCCTCTGGACCTGATCAAGACCCGGTTACAAACGTTGCAGGGCAGCATGCAGCCTGGGTGAGTGTGTGTTTGGGTCTCCACTGAACACAGTAATAAGTAGCAGCATGTATTATTATCATTAATGCTCTGCATACCTTTTAACATAAAACAAACAGTTGTCGACCTGGTTAATGCAGCTGAGCCTTCAATCACACGCACTGCAAAGCAGAATTGATTATTCGCTGGTCAATATGTCCAAACATTTTTCTTGTCGTTTCAGTTCAGGTAAAGTGGGGATGGTAACGGTGCTTCTGAATGTGGTGCGGACAGAGAAGCTCTTTGGACTGTGGAAAGGAATTTTACCGGTTAGAATGCCTTTATATTTCTCGTATCAAGTGGCCAGATGCTGATAAAGATGATGTAAATGAATGTGAATGAATGAATGAATTTCCCTGAATCGGAACAGATTTGTGATTGTGCTCTGTCTTCCATCTACTCCTCCAGTCATTTGCCCGGACCATCCCGGGTGTGGGCCTCTACTTCAGCACCTACTACTCCCTAAAGCAGAAATTCTTCCAGGAGAGGAACCCCGAGGCTTTAGAAGCTATGCTGCTGGGAGGCGGGGCCAGAACGGTGGCAGGAGTGTTCATGATTCCAGTTACTGTCATCAAGACACGCTATGAAGTAAGTAGAGATTGCATTAGAGTCAGGACAATGATGCTTGATTTTGTTTTTTAGATATGATTATTAATTATGATATCTGATTGTGTGTCAGTGTGGCAGATATAGTTACCAGAGTGTGACTGGGGCGTTGCGCAGTGTGTGTCAGACAGAGGGCCCAGCAGCTCTCTTCTCTGGCCTGATGGCCACTCTGCTCAGAGATGTTCCTTTCTCTGGCATATATGTCATGTGCTACAACCAGACCAAGACCTCGCTGCCAAAAGGTAAGAACTGTCCCGCTGTTATTTTTGGCAGCACAAAATCACATGATAAAAAAATTTGGATCACTGGTTTAGGGTCTCTGAATTTTCAATGCGGCTTGAAATGTTTTGTGCAACAACCTCTGACTGGCCACTCAAACCAAATATCAACTGTCTGTGTTTCCCTTTAAGAGATCAGCACGTCAGCATACGCTCCCCTGGCTAACTTCAGCTGTGGGGTCCTGGCGGGTGTGTTGGCCTCTCTGATCACGCAACCTGCTGATGTGGTCAAAACGCATGTCCAAGTGAATCCTCAGCTAAAGACGGCAGAGGCTATAAGATACATCTATGTGGTAACTATCTCACTCCTGTGTTGCTTTTTTTCAGGTTGGGGACTAAATGTATGATTTGATTTGATAAGAATGTCACATTGATTACATTTAGTTTATCTTCAGAATGTTTGAACAACCTTCCAGCTAATAAGCTATGCTAAGATAATAAGGCAAAACTGAAACTGCTTTCTGAAAAGACGTCTCATGGTCCTCCATCTCATCCTGTCAATTTAAGGAAAATGGACTCCAGGGATTCTTCAGAGGGGCAGTCCCACGCTCGCTGAGGAGGACACTGATAGCAGCTATGGCATGGACAGTCTATGAGCAGATGATGTCTCGAATTGGACTCAAGTCCTGAAAAGTTTTGGAGGGAAAAAAAGATGTAAAAGTCAAGTCACTGACCAACATTTTTTTGGTAACATGAGATACAAATCGATGATCAAAGAACGCTTTACTTATCAAAAGACTGATGCGCACATTGCGATGGTTCCTCATGAAATGTGCTCATGAAGTGGAGCAGATCAGATGTTGTGTAAATGGGTGCAAGTGAACATAATTTGGGCATTGCTGTGAATTTTGGGCTTCTTCTCAGTGGAACTCGCCCACCTATTTGCAAAGAAGAGAGAAAGTTAAGATTTGTGCCAATATTTTGAATGCCGACCTTGGAACAAATATTTATAATGCCACTGTTATGCTGTGATGATGTATTTTGCACTAATTCCTAATGAGTATTTGAACTCACTTTCCTTTTTGGAGAAGTCTTTATGAGAATCCATATGATCATGGTTTTTCATAGTTGACACACACACACACACACACACACACACACACACACACACACACACACACACACAGGCCGTTATTACTCAAGATGGTGTTCCAGATAAAGTCCAGACTGCGATGCACTTTAACCTTGGCAGGTCTGCTGTAGCTCTTGGCACCGTTCTACGCTTGGAAAGGCTCCTAGAAACTAATTTATGGAGTCCATCAAGATTTGTGATTACAGGGTGTTATGAAACAGTTTTTCTGTGATAGTAACACAACTTTAACATGACTTGCTTATAAATTCATTTATCTGCCTTAACACTGAATTATTTTGACATTTAATGTATTTTATTGAAAACGTATTTGCCACATTTCTTTCTTATTTTAGGACAATAAAATACTCTGTATAACATTTTAAGAATTGCCTTCCTTCCTCAGTGTAATTGATTAATCAAAAAGTGTCAACCTTACATTAATATTTGCAGTTTGACCTCTGAAAGTCTCATGAATGGCTGTTATGTGATTTGACATTGTGGAGAGCTGGAGAACGAGATCGCTGTGACACAGTGGTGTAATTTTGACCAATTTCTGTGAAGACAGAAATGCTGTTAACTAGTC
Organism: Mullus surmuletus; assembly: GCA_903171835.1. NCBI lineage: Eukaryota > Metazoa > Chordata > Actinopteri > Syngnathiformes > Mullidae > Mullus > Mullus surmuletus. Next base: position 1,402,686 of record CAESWR010000009.1, on the reverse strand, counting down.
GTTTGACACCGTTTCCTCATCTTTATTTAATGTGCAGGCAGTGATGGTTGGATAACTTTAAATACATTTCTAATTGAATTATGAGTGGATAACCCCTTCCAGGGCCTGTTGTGATGCACAAATTGTTTAGAGCTATGTGATATTTATTATGTTACTTATCTCATTTCCTGAACATAATATAAATACTGATTCACTGGCTTTTTGCTTTGGTGTTAAAAATGACTTGAGATTAGAGGGACATATTGCACCAGACTGCAAAAACACAAGGGCCAGAGACTGAACATGGTGCTGTGACCTGGAGATAAGCTGTCGAAGGGGCGTGGTGACACAATATCAAATAGGACATGGGGGGAAAGAAGTTAAGGATTGTCACGCTCGACTGAGGAATTCATCTTATTATGTTGACCTGACTAAGTTGGTTATTCACCATATTCACCAGGATCTTCAGTCTGTTCATTTCCATTATGTAACCTGGCACTGGGTTTTTTATCTCGCACACACAACATGACATTTCAGATTCAGAACTGCAAAGGCCTTTAACTTCAGATCACAGTAATTGAGCCGCTCACTGAGGCCACATTACAGGTGCAATGTAGAATTTGAATCTTTCCTCACTAAGCCAGTACTTTTGTTGTTTTCTTGTTTTCTCAATTATATACACATATACATATACATTATCTATATCATATACATGTCTGTATGTCTGTGAAGATTCTCTGTCATCCAGGCCGTGATACTTCAGCAGCCAATGTAGGTCACAGTTGTAACTATTTTTTTCCACTGAATTTAAATACAAATATCTATTAAAATTGTGCATAATTGATAATTCTGTGTAAGTAAATCAAGAAAGAATCCATGTATTTATATGCATACAGACCAATAAACCCTTTTTCTAACTCTGAATTTAGAGACAGCTGCCTGAAAATGGCCACACCTTGGATTTTTCCTTGGGCTGTTCGTTGCCTCTAGCTTTTCC
>CAESWR010000009.1:1365677-1382166 GCA_903171835.1 Mullus surmuletus | reverse complement strand
GAGGGACATTCCAAGTCCTCTTAACTCCTCATTTGTCTCCTCTCTGAACTAAAACAAACTATTCCCTATTGTAGAACATAAATATTTTTTTAAGACCTAAAAAAAAATAATAAAGACCTTACACAAGAGAGTGTTTAAAAAGGTCAAAATGAAGATATAAAAATCACCTAAAAAGGTGAGACAGCTTTTTTTTCAAGCTTAATGGTCTCAGATTCTTCAGAGAGAAAATTAGAGTTATTGTACCATTTAGGCCACCAGGGGGCATCAGCAGCATGAAAGTACACTTTGAGGTGCAGGATCCAGTGAAGGCATAAAGAGGCAGGATAGGACAGGATAAGGAGGGAGCTCTAGCTAGGTCCGTTGGAGACCACCTCCTCTCTCTGCATTTCCCACCTCAATGTTCGGTCTCAGGAGGGTCTCATCTCGGTTGCTGTCTTGTCAGACCTCTCCTGGCATTGGTGGATTGCCTCTGCTGGGCAAGGAAGGACATGGCTTGATTGGAGGGGCCTAGACGCTCTCCTGACACTTTCTGATGCAGTGCCATCCCCTTAGAGAAAAAGAGGGAGTAGAAGCAAAGAAATGTATTAACGGTCCCTACAGCTTTAAAACGCTAGAAAAGACTGAGATAATCTGACAGAGATTATTTGCTGTCTTTGCAAATCCCACTGCGTGCGCAAATGCATAAGCGGAAACGTCCGACACTGAATAATCATTAAGACAATCGCAGTAAAAGGACAGCGTGTGCTTTTTTTTTCCGCGCAGCCCTCAGTGCCCAGCTGTTTAGCTTTTACACACACAAACCTTTCATAAATCAGGCCCTCGATGCCTAACATTACCTGATTTGAGACTTTTTAAGGGCCCTTGTAATCCCCGACGGATGAGTGACGGTGCACTTGTGGGTGTCCATTGTTACAGGACTACAAGACTATCTAGACTCAAATGTAAAACTCAGGTTATGGATTCATCTGTTTTCTCTTTCGGAACAAGGTAACATTTTTTGGACAGATGGAACGTGGGCTGAGGAAGAGGGCTCTCAATTTTGGGGCTGATCTGCATATAGGGGCAGATCCAAGAATTGGTTTTCCATTTTTGTAAACATCGCCAATCTTTGATTGCATCCAAATACAAATGTGGATCAAGCAGAATAAAAAAATATTGCAAGTTATGTTGACTTAACTTTTTTGGAACAACTCATTGTTCTTGTCAGGAGAATTATTTTTGCTTTGCCTCATGTGTAGTGACCAGAAGGATGTGTGGGATTGTTCAGCCTTGATGGATTTATGCGCTCTACCGCCAGTCATTATGCATCTTGTTTTTTTTTTGTCTATGTGTGTGTGTGTGTGTGTGTGTGTGTGTGTGTGTGTGTGTGTGTTTGTACATCGACTTACCATGTTGTACCAAGCACTAATGATGAGTTTCTCCTCCTGGTCATGCCTGGCCCTGCTCTTCTCATAGTCATGCTGCGCACAGAAGACAGATCATCACACATTAGCAAGATTGAATGAGCTGGAAGGCATTTGTTTCTCTCTTCTCTTTATAAAAGAAGGTTTAGACCACCTCCAGGTGCTGGATTTTTCTTTCTTTCTCCGTCAGCTGGTTCTTCAGGGCCTGGATTTCGGGGGTCACAGCCTGCTGCTTTGGATCCAGGGTTTTGATCACCTGCAAACATTAATTCAGAAGACATCACATTCATTTCCCTTTTAAATAAACATAATGTTAAACTAAGTGACCCTGAAATGACCCTGAAATCTAAGTTTTACAGTTGCTTTTTGTTCCAACAAGGAAGACGAGTCTCCCCAATGTGACTGAGCAGATTTATGTCCCGCACAACATGAGAAATACCCAATTCACGCACATGCACACATGCTCAAGGTGCACCAGTGCATCCCATATTTATGTTTCAGGCCCACATGCTGTGTGAACATGAGGAATTTGGATGGACTGACCGTTCTTGCCTTCTCAACATAGCGTTTGTACCGCTCCTCCATCTGCTTCATGTCCTCATCTTTCTTGCGTAGGATCTCCTGGAGTTCATCGATCTTCTTTGCCACTGAGAGGGGCAGGATGAACGACAGAAGACAGTTTAAAATAGAAATTAATCAAAGCAAAATAGTAAGGGTGGAGTAAATGGAGTAGGCACTGACAGGGTTCAAATGACTTACTTTTGCCGTCCACTTTGGGCTCCAGGTCGTCAATGACCTCCCTTTTCTTCTGGAGATCGGAGTGGGCTTCGTGCAGCTTTTCCCTGAAATAACCGAAACCCCTCATCAAAACCTACCTTACTTGGAACGCAGATGCATAACTAATCTTTCAGAAGCAGTCGGGAACTTACAAATGCTCCTCAAGCTTTTTCTTCAATAAGGAGGACTTATGAAAAAAGGAAAAAAAACAAAACATGAAAAATATATTACACTCAAAATTAACAGATTGATTGCTTAACAGAACAAACAAGCACACAAAAATGAGCACGCTAAGCTGTGGAAGTCATGCTGTCAGAGTTTAATCATGGGCCAGGTGGACAGAGGGAGGGCCGTACTTACGATGGCCTGATTTTGGCAGTTGATCGATGGGGGCAGGCAGAGAGACACAGACAGAGAGGGGCAGGCGTTAACGGTGAATCACCACAGCAACCATGGGTTAAAAATCCCACACAACACGTATCAAAGTAGAAGAACAAACACTGCAGTCCTCAACAAACAGTCGTCCTGTAAACATACTCAGGGCCTGATTCACCAACACTGAACTGCGGCTGCTTTTAGAGCGTTGTGTGCGCTCGCTGCCTGCGCTGTCTCAGCATCTGATTCACGACGCACAGCGCATTTTCACGTCAGATTGGAGGGTCCGATCTCATCTCAAATGTTGTCCAAATGAACACCCATTAGGACAGAGGACAGTGAAGCCGCATGGTGATGCAGATGATAACATTTTATTTGATTTTTAAATCTCATTTAAATGTGGGCTGGGACAGAGATGCTACTTTTATGGCAGTGCAATTTGGGGTGCACATCCCCATATGCGAGAACTAAATTAGACTTTTTCTTGGTTTAGTAGTGGGAAAAGAGGCACAGTCCTTTAAAATCAGGTCCTCGGTGTGCAGTGTAAACTTTTAGCTTTTCCACACTCTTGCAGCATTGTAGAGAAGCAAAAACTTGAACACATCAATAAAAACCATGCTCTTGATTGATCAATTTGGAATATTTGCCCAATATTCTTTAATTTGAGAGTAGGGAACTGTTTGGTGATGAGAAGTTCTAATCTAAACTATGACTAAAAGTAAAAAGCGGGTGCAGCTGAGAGGGAAGCCGGGGTCTGCACTCACATCCTCGTTCTTACTGTCCTGCTCCTGCAGAGCCTTCTGGAGCTCTTCCACCTGAGAGCGGAGCTCTGCAATCTGCTGCTGGTTCAACCTTGGAGACGGACCACGAGCAGGAAATGTCAGGAGCAGGAAGAGAAACAATAGAAAGAATGTCACAAATCAAGGATGCATGATAATATCAGCATAATGTGTATTGGCACCTGCAAAATTAGTCAGAGTCTGCCAATTTTGTACCTGCCTGATAAGGTCATTAACTCTATATGAAGATGGGGCAAAATAGGTATTATGCAATGCATTTATGCATAGGTCACATGCAAGCTGCAACTACTTTTAAAGCTGTCATGCAGAGCAGCACAAATTATTTCTAAAAAGTATAAAAGAAACAAGCTGTCCTCTCTTCAATCACATTTAAAAAAAACAAAGAGTTGCTGGTGTGAAAATATATGAATATCAAATATCGGCAAAAAGCTGTTCCTCTGCAACCCTACAGCAGAGAGAAGATGTGAGAAGAGAGGATCTTTGTGCATCTGATGCTGCGCTCGACTGAGCATGCTCACTCCACTCAGATCCTCTCCTCCTGTTACTGTTGCTGAGGAGGCTTCCCACACCCTCGGCCTCGTGTTGCATGGACAGACACACACAAACCGTCCACCCACATGTCCACATGCCCATCGGCATGTAAACACACACACACACACACAAACACACACACGGGACAATCTGGCTTTCTGCTGTCTGTCCTCCAGTCCAGCCCACACAGCTCAGTCGAGCACACAGTCCAGAGGGTGAGCTGACATTTAGGCAGATATCACTCCCACCATCCGCCAAACAACCATCTTAATGTCAAAGAACATACAACATAGTGGCTCGGAACAGGCGAATTATTCACCTACCTGTTCTGCGTTTCTAGGGCGTTCTTGCTGCGCTGAGCCTCCTCCAGCTCGGCCTGCACCTCCGCCAGTTTCTGCTGGTACGTCTCCTCCTGGATGCACAACATCTTATTTTCGCTCTGCAGCCGCACCACCGTCTCCCTTTTGAAGATTGTGAAAAAAAATTCAGGAATGCAGAAACAAGTGGTAAAGAAGGGAGGTTGGGTAGAAGTGATGGAACAAAAATAAGAGAGATGGGGTCAGAAAGAAGCTCCAATGGTTGGAGTCGAGCCTCTCCCAGGCCAAATGTGTAGCGAGGCCATGTGTTGCCATTTCAAAGGCCAACTGCACATTCAAGATCTAAAAATAGACTGCAATGGCCAACTGAGACTGAAAAGTAGATCTCCTTCTATAGATGCTGAATATGAGCTACTGATAGTGACAACAAAGCGTTTGCTTTTGGGGTTAAAATGGAAAATCTGTTCTGCCAAAATTTGATTTCTCAGTAACTTTCACACCCACGCAGACACACGTTCACGAATACATACTTGAGCTCAGTGGGCATTATCTCAGCAGCAAGGTTTCCTACTGCGGCGTCATTGTCACACAAGCCCCCTGTAGAGAGGGGGGGGGGATTAGCCATCAGCCACAATGTATGTCAACTGATTGTATAAAATAGCCACCTCATCCAATTTTTTATTTTATTTTTTAACAAAAGACAGAAACATTTTGCATTACACAATATCTTTATTCATACACACTCCTCTAGGATGTTGAGTAATGCCAAATACAGACAAAAGCTTGTCTAAAAATTGTTAATGGTGGAAGTTTTACTCCCGAGGACAAAGACACAAGTTCTCACCTGCTCCACTGAGACACCTCTGTTGGACTTGCGCACAGCGGAGCTCATCGTTTGTCTCCCGCAGTGTGTCCCTCTCTGAGATCAGACGCTGCAAAACAAGATATAATACAAATTCATTTCTAATTGTTGTAGTTTAAGAGTCCAAAGGGTTTTATAAAGCAAGAGCGTCAATTTGCTGCCCACTTTCACAGCCTGAAAAGGCAGAAAAAAACCTGCGCGCTCATCTGTTCTTTAAAATGTACTCTTCATGTCAGAACAGTATGTATTGCTTTATTACTCCCACAAGCAAACGAGGACATTAATCATTCCTGTCAGACTGCAGGAGGTGCGAGAATTGACACAGGATGTGGGAGTCCACTGAAGAATAGTAAGACATTTGCCTGGCATCAATTCCTCCTGCAAAATATTTGCATTCGCTAACAATCACAACAAATGCCAATCCACACATAAATGCTGAAAATGGAATTCATAATTACCACACCTTATCTAATGATGCACAGTGGTTGTATCATTGTGTTAACTCAAACTAATGAAAGTGTAGAAGTATCAGTGTAAAAGTACTTGCTCCATTGTACACTAACTCTAATCAGTGTTCACCAACTCACTTCTTTCTCTTTCAGCAGTGCGTCATACTTGTCATGAAGGTTCTTGTACTCAAACTGCCACTTCTCAGCTTTCATGGCCTCTGCAGAGTGCTTGGTGTGAAGCTCGTGAGCCTGCAAGTCAGAGAGCATAGCAACAGTCGGCGTGGGCAAGGGCTTTCCATTAAAAACCCGAAGCTCATCCAAGCACGTGCGCAAGCCAGACTTTGTTTAACATCACTTGGATGTCAACACGGGAACAGAAGTATCACTCTGCCTCCTCCTCTCAGCCCACAGCTTGCCTGTCTCTTGTAGGTGTCCAGCTGATTGCGGACCGCATTGGCCCGCCGGAGCTCCTCCTCCAGCTCGCAGGTGCGCTGCATGTACACAGTGTTGCGCTCCTCCAGGAGGCGCACTTGCCTGCGCAGGTCCCCCAGATCTTCCAGCTTCCTCTTGTACGTCTCCACCAGGGCTTCAAGCTGGTTCACCCGGTCAGATGAGTGCCTGAGGCAGGGAGGAAGGGGGGTGGGAGGTGTTGTTGCAGAGCAAGAATTCTAGTTAAATACAATACATTTGTGTGAAGATGTACTTCACTGATGACTGTACAAAACTATTGCAAAAAGAAAGAGGAACAGAAAAAAAAACTGATGCAATGCATGAAATTTATATTATCAACACAGATGTCAGAGTGAGGAACTGAATGGACGTCTGTGTGTGGGCAGTGTGGGGTTGTATCTGTGAGTGTAAAATGATAATGGATGAACTAATGTTGTTCTAGGATCTAAAGCGGTAAAATATATTACCAATCAAACACAATGCTCTAATGTCCTGTCACAATGAGCAAATTGAATTTAGTTGTCTACTGTCCACACAAAAGACTTCACCATCTATTTGTTGAGTTGGCCAATATTTAGTGTCAACATCAGAGGACAATCTTTGCACCGATTTTTAATACAAAGGAGGCTTATATGCAGTCTTTCCTTCTGTGGTTACTAGTTGCATAATATCAAATGCTCTCTTCAAAAACCTGACAGGCCTGTGAAGATGCATCAATGCATTTTCATTCTGTTCCAATACCAATACAGAGTCTGATACCTGAGCAAATATTATATCAAAAAAGAATCTGAAATTTAAAAAAAATATGCCTTTGAAGTACGTGTCAGATTCACAAACAAACATGTAGCAGCCAAACTATAAGATTCTCAGACTGAAATATTGAAAATAAGGTGCAAAGAGTGAAATCGCAAAGTAAAAATGTGAAATCGAGAAAATATAAATATCTAACCAGATACTATGATATTTGATCGGATCAGTCCCATCTCTAGGCAGCTTCTTCAGGGTGATTTTTGATAATATGTTTTTGCCATCTCACCTGAGAATGTCCATCTCATCTTTCAGGGCTTGAGCTTCCTGCGCCAGGCTGGTCAGCTCCTCATTGCGTAGCTGCAGGTCAGTCACCTCTCGCTCCAGGATCTCCCCTCGCACACGCATGTCGTCCCTGCTGTTCTCCAGTCTGACACACACATGATACAGCAGCTCTGGTTTATGTAACCAACTTTACTGAATGGACACATTGCAGATAGGGAACTAAGAAAGACTCCGCAATAGCATGTGATTTGTTAACTCATACATGTTTGAAATGAATTGGTGAAATTGAAAATAACTTTTTCCTCAGTAAATTTAATTCTATCTACTCTTGGTTCTAGAAACATGGTACCCTGAGGTCTATGACCCTTCAAGAGTCTTTATTGATATTTGATATGATAAAAATGTGATAGAAAAGAGATGAGCACATTTTGCCTGTTTTGCAGTTTTGTAAATGTGTCTGAGAATTGAACATGTCACTCAATGTTCTTCTTTTGTTTGGAAAGTACCAACCTTGATGTAGGCACCGAAAAACATCGTCAAAACATAATTCTATGAATTACATTCCATTTATAGTTAGTCCACTGAGATCATTCCTAAACCCTCTAACTGTTATTACACTCTGTGTGCACGACCTGTACCTATAATTCTCCTCTTGGAGCTGTTCCATCTGACTCTGCAGCAGCAGCAGCTTCTTGCCGGTGATGGCAGTGGAGTCAAGAGAGTCCCGTCGGCTCAGCTTCTCCTTAAGGGAGCGAGTCTCCGTCTGAAGGGACAACTTTTCCTCCAGAGCCACTGACAACTGAGAAAAAAAAAGAAGAAAGAAACAAACTAACTAAAGATGGATTTCACAAAAGATGCGTAAAGATTGAGAATGATTCAGGAATGAGCTGTTGAAAGAGGTGATGAAGATGCAAACAGTGACTAATTTACAACTACCGAACGGGAGGAAAAGAGTAAAGCATCAAAAAGTCCAAAACTGGAGTAGATGAATGAGATCGCCAAAAAACGCACAGACTAAAACTGCAATGCATAACATAAAATAACAGCCACGATACAAGCACACTCACAACAACAAAAACTCACCAATTTGAGTGCAAAAAGGACCTAAAACACATGCTTTGCTCTCCGTTTCACATGCTCAGTCCTCAAAAGCTAGTTAGTCAGCTGGTGTGCAGTGGTCTCAGGCGGATGGAACATTCTCAATAGTGACGTTGTTAGCATTAGCCTTGGGGGTCAAAACCAGACCTCTGTGATACAAATCGATAACTATGCACAGTTATAAATTATAATGTTATAGACGGGGAGGGGACAAATGCTCTGAATATAGAACATTTAAGTGGCTGGGTTTGAGAAAGGTAGAAATTGTAGAGCTGGGGGGGGGGGGGGAAGGTATATGTGATGTTACGTGAGCTGGCATTCCAACATTAAAATAAAAGGGGGGCATACTTACCTGCAGGACATCTTTCCAGTTTCAACACAGCAAAACCCTACACTGAACTTTAAGGACAGATTGCATGCTTTAGCAAAGAACTACCAACAGCAAATAGCTTTCAAAACAACACAAATGACTAATCCCTTAAGCGTGGGCTACTCAAGTAAACAAACAGGTGGGCTGCGAGCAGTGCAAATTATAGTTGGCTACTGCTTCATCCCAAGGAAACGTGTCAGTTATATCTTGATGTTATGCAACTATTGACCATAATGCATCTTAAAAAAAAAAAAATTACTCTCTTCTCAATCAGCTGTGCAAAAAAGAGGCAACGGGTACACAAGTACACAACGCACACTTATCTGAATACAAACACGGCTCAGGCGGGCCAATCATTAAGGGTCAGAGCACAAAAGCTGCAGCCACACACATTCAACATGCTGCAACCACACTACACCCAAACTCTGCCTCCCAGTATCTGAAACCGCAACAGTGTTTGGGCATTGGGATGATTGCCAAGGGCTGCGTTCAAACGAATGGTGGGTAAATGAAAACCAAATCTCCCCTGTGTCATTGTGACTTCTGAGGAAAACAAGGCAACCAACCTGATGCTCCAGGTCTCGACAGCGATGGCTCAAGTCGTCCTTCTCATCAGCCTCCTCACTTAGAAAGTAATACTTCCTGGACTGCAGCAGACAGAGAGAATGACACTTCTCAGAGGAGGGACGAGCACAATAGAAGGATATAATAACACTCCAGCTGAGTGAAAACGAGTGCACGGAGGGGGAATGAAAGTGTTGTGTGCTTCACCTGGTAATCAAAGTCCCCGTAGGTCTCTGGGCTTCCTGGATCAGACGAAGACTCTTTTGATAAAAGCTAAACACAAAGCCACCAAAAGACTGTCAACAGAGAGCTCAAATTACAGGAGCTGAAGCTTTATGGGGGTTTCTGAATAAGTGAGTTTCATAAAACTGGTTTGAAATCCCCCATGCTCCACATATTTACAGTCTAACCAAACCATGCTCTGGAAATAACATGCTAAGGTTTTCTGGGATTCTGTTCAGTCTTCTGCCTACCCAGGCTTCTTTGATTGTGAATTAACCATGACTAAGAGCAGGATTAATGCAAAATAGAGAGAACCAAGAAGATAAGCCAGGGGGCTCACTCACCTCCTGAATGGCTGTCATGACAACGTGCTGGACAGATTCCTCAAGTGTCATAATCTGCCGGATTTGCTCTGTGTTTTTGAAGAAGACAACACAGAGCGATGCAGGTGAAGCCAAAAACAGATTAACACAAATATTCTTCTAAAAAAAAACAATGTAGCACTGCATTTATTGTCAGGTGATTGAAGCAGAGAGCAACTGTTACGGTTTCTTCTGGGTGGTAAATTAGAAAATGGTCTTGAGTGTATGGAGAAAAAAAAGGCATGTAGGCTGTCTTTTAGATTCTGGCGACTAGGCCAGGAGTGATAAAATCAGGAATTATGCGATCATGTGACAAGTTAATCCTTTATGTTATTTTCACAGATGGCTGCCTCTCGGATCTTAACACTCTAATGTCTTTTTTGCCCCCTTTCCCCCCTGTAACAGACAGACCTTGCTTTTTCTCACAACTGACAGCACAGCCCAGTACGAGCTGCACCAGTTTGCCCAGTTCGGTGTCGTCTCCCATCTCCCCGATGAGATTCACGTCTGGCAAGTGATCATCCAATATCTGATGACCCAGCACCTGTCACCAGAGGAATATGATGACATATTACAATTACAGGGAAATAAAATAAATAAAATCAACAATGCAGCGTAAATGTTTAAATATCTCATGATATTTAATGAAATGAAACCAAAAAGAGGTTTATCTGCTCTAAAATTTAACAGGTTCCTACTTGGATTACACTCCACGCTTCAATTACATTTACTGAAGCACGCCATTTAGTTTTTGTATAGTTCTGATAAGGATGGAGGCAAATCAAATAATCGCTTACGTCGTGGTAATATTCCAGCATGCTCTTCAGAATCTTTTTCAGGTTGCTGACCTAAAAAATAAATAAATAAATAAAACATTCCTCACAATGACAATCTTAAAGCCCACGTTGATTATGGCAGGTTGCTGTAGGGGTTACCCCGTCATTACCTTGAGGCGCCAGTTGGCCCCACTCTCCTCCTTGATCCGGCCCAGCCATGTCTCATTAAACCACGAGGGGTCTCTGTTAATTAGAGCACATGAGGACCCCTGTGACAAAACTATTCTGGACATCAAGAATCACGAAACGCCATGGGGCAGTGGAGCCCTTTTGCTTCTGTTCTGCTTAGGACAATGACACACGGGTTGAGCAGTCCATTAATGTCTTATAGTGAATAGCACAACGGGGTGAGTACTTTTGTCATGAAATAACTAACTGACAAAGCTGAAAAGCAGCGGTTTTAATCCGTGAATGACCTTGAAAGAAAAGCAATTTGTGGTAAAAGAAAAAAATGCATTCAGACCAAAAATATTAGTTTACCTAAAATCACACCAAGCACGTGGACATAGAGTAGACTGTTTTTACGGGTTCACAAGTTAGGTTATAGATTAATCTGTACATACCATTTCACTTAGATAAACATAAAGCACTCAGATTTACATCCCAGGTTTTGAGACAGGTTTGCAATTAACTTAAGAAGGAAAATTGTTTTTAAACGTTTCTTTTAAAAGAAAGTTTTTAAAACAAGCCGAGGATGGCCTTATCTTTTAGTTTGATGCTGAATGAGACGTGGCCTTACATTCTGTGCAGGACGTGTGCAATGGCCACCCCGCTCGACAGATCATGCTTGCTGTTGCAGGACGGCACTTGAAACGTCTGCAACTGAGAGTGAGAGCGTGAAGAATTAGTCACCAAAGTAGTAACATTTCAGTAAAGCTTCTACACAGGCTTGAAAAATACCATCAGTCATCATTAAACCTTACCTCCCAACTTCTCAGATGCACCTGCTACTTCCAGCACACTTGTAAATAACAGAGAGCTGCTTTGTCGTTACTAGTGTTTTCATAGTGAAGTACGGGAGCAAACTGTGGTAAAGCTAGTGCAGGTTCATTTTAGGGAATTTGTCTTAACCAGTCTTTGGAAAGTGGAGTGACAGATCCTAAGAAGGCATGGAGGACTGCAGCCCTGCTCAGCAAGCCATTAATATCAGCCTGTCTTGGTTCAGTCCCACACTTTACTCTTTACTCTGCGTGAAGTGCCAGGCTGGTGGATTTCACTCTTGAGTTTGAGAAATTACCACGTCAGGCAGACATAATTTAAGTGGCATAAATCTCACAGCTTACACTAAGCTATTTTAGGTTTCGCCTTCTCCTCTGACGGGCTGCTGTGCTGACACCGCAGTCAGCTCGCTAAGTCACAGATAACGCGGTGAGAGCAAACTTCACAAGTGTTTACCTAGCTAGCTAGCTTCGGCGGCTCGCAGTTAGCTTACGAATACACTACTTTCACACCTGTCAGCAGTTTATAGCTATTACTTATTGATACGGCCGATATTCATCAACTGAGTGGGCTTGCAGTGTCGAACTGTAACGTTGTTTTATTCGTACTTTCGCCCCGGCGCCGTCACCTGCTTGGCGGAAGCTAACGTCTAACTTACCCAGGTTAGCAGTGAGTCGCACAGCTCCGCTTTGTCCAGGCTCATCGTGTCGAATCTGCAGCGGCTCGCAGAGAAGCGGCGGGATTTGGGCTCTCAAGACTCGGTGCTGTTCGGCCCCGAAGTTCGCCCCTCACTGCTGACACTTTCCACGTCGGTTAAAGTTGAGCCATGGCCTCCTGCTGCGGCTTCTGCCCCGACTTTGCGTTTCGGCTCCTGTTTATCCGCACGGGCTTCCGTATTAAGAGCGTTCCCATAGAAACGGATTATGTCGCGGGTCAGCTTGTCTGGTCATAATGACAGCAACGACAGCAATAATAATAATAGCCTTCTGGCACGTCTTTATGCGGGAGAATTCAAGGAAGACACGAATGCCGCGTATTTCTTCAAGTTATTATTATCATAACTCTGTAAAGTATGAATAGTAGTGAAAATATAAATTATCGAGATGAATATATGATAATAATACCAATGTGGCAGGGAGCTCACCCAGCTTCAATGTAAAAAAGATGATTAGGAGACCCTTGCATTTGAAAGGGTTTGATTGTGTATCTCTTGATGAATCAACGTATCTAATCAGAAATTGAGATTATTCTTACGCAGGGGTTTATATACAGAGGCATGCAAGGAATTAAATCTAATTACTCACAGTCCTGGATGGAATATAAAAGTCACAAACGAACAATCTATGTTAAAGTGTGAGGCATTTAACTCTAGAGTCGCTGACTAAATTGCTAATAACACTAGACTACACTATATTGAATTCACATTCTAAAATAATTAATAATATATATAATGTGCATAATGTGATTTTAGATGTACATGTGAAACGATGTACATGGAACACATTTGTTGCAAAAACAAAGTGAAAGTGAAGTGTAGGTATGTGTGAATATTTTTGTATTTCATTCAATAAACAGAACTCCGCATAATACATTGTGACCAGTATCTGCTTTGAATTCTCCGGTCAGTGAACCAGCAGTTCCTCAAAACACCACTGGATGGCTCCAGCTGACAGACAGCCATGTAAAGCAGCTCGATGAACCACTTGGCTGCTCCAGAGCTCTCAGTGACCGCGACAGGTGCTCTGTAAGGTGAAGACATGCTATCTGAGTGACTGTAATGTGAGCATTAATAAACTAGGGTACATACAAACCAATCCTTTGGTCAACAATAACAATTTGGAGAGATGAATTCAGGCCTTTTCATTCGTGTTAATTGTATATGTAATATACCATCTGTTAATGTGTCAATGTATTAGGTTTATTTTGTTTGAAAAAGGATACCGGACTAATATAGATTGTGTCGACATTGGAAAGTTGTAACTATTTCTCACTGGTTTGTGATAGACAGGTTAAAATAAACTTTTAGCAGGTTTATGTCAGGGGCCACATTCATATTATCAACATGCTGCCACGCACGTCCTCCTTTTTCCACGATATTCTGCATATCTTCCTGTCCACATGGCTCCTTCCTCCTCCTAAGCAATCACATTCAAACTTGCTATGTATTTCCTGTTTGCTCTGACAAAACCCAACCTGTGGCCATATACAAAGTCCACTCTCCCTGAGCTGGGATATCGGGCATGCTAGTCCTCCTCATTCAAACCTGACCCTGGACACATCTGGCTTTACCAAATTTGTCCTTCCGGAGTTCCTGTTTGTCTGGACGGGTTTCTCGCCAGTGGAATGCACATGTTTACCCATTGCTGGCTGCTTGTTATAAATCATACCTCAATCACCGTTGATTATAGTCAAGCCATGATGATATATCTTTATCTTTTAAATTAGCTTATGCGAGATCTTTAGCTCTCTCTGTGTAGTCACAGTGCTTCAAATATCATCAGTCCTACATGCCATTGAGACAGTTGTATGTTTGTTTCCGGAAAGGAAGAGCAGGACAAGGGTCTTAAGTCAAGTAAACCTGGACTGGGTTAAGACACCTGGGAGGAAGTGAGGTTCGTGACTTGGGGGGGCGGGGGGGTAGAATAGAAGTTAGTCACCCACTGAGGGATAGGTCAGGGCTGACTAATGCCTGAGTGGCAGGGGGTGTGGTGGGGGCTCTGGCAAGCCACGGCTCAAACTGAGGCTGACTATTTTTGGCCAGCTCCTCTTCCTCCACGTTAATTCCTCTTTTCACCCGTTCTCTCTTTCCTTATTCCCCAGATGTGTTTCCTTCCTGAAAGTCAAAAGGCTTTACTTCTCCTCTTTTCCAACCCCATGGTGACGCACTTGCACCCCTCCGTGGGGAACTAAGGGGTGGAGGTGGGAGGGCCAGTAGCTAAAATTGAGTAATCTCTGCTTT
Source organism: Mullus surmuletus (assembly GCA_903171835.1). Taxonomy (NCBI): domain Eukaryota; kingdom Metazoa; phylum Chordata; class Actinopteri; order Syngnathiformes; family Mullidae; genus Mullus; species Mullus surmuletus. Next base: position 1,367,820 of record CAESWR010000009.1, on the reverse strand, counting down.
TTTTTTATGTTTGTGGTTGTCTTGTTTGGAAAAAGAATGGGGATAGTTCCCTTTTTTAAGTCATTTTTGTGCAAAGAGCAAACCATCTACTGCCCTATGTACAATGCAACGTCCGGGTAATATTATGAAATTCTCCAAATCCATTGGCATTTTTCATTTCACTAGCATTCTAGTTCTGTGAAAATTTGCTTTCATTTCCTCTTAGGCTGTGCATGCAGGGTCTTACTGCTGTTTGCATCAAAATAGTCTTTAAATTCTGCGAAATCTACCTGTGTTGTTTCAATTTTTTTCTCTCTGACCTCATTGAAGCATAGTTTTTTTGAGAGATATCAAACATTTGATAAAAGTGTCAAAATGCACACTTAATTGTATTGGACAAATAAATTATTGTCGTTCTTCCCTGAACATTAAACACTCCTCTACCAAGTCTTGTGAAATTGGCTCAGTATCTTTTGTGTAAACTGGCTGACGGATTTGCCAGATGCAATGATATGAAACTCAATTCAGTTTGCCAAAATCATACAGAGCCAAAGATAGGTCTGTTTCAGAGAGGTCACCCTCCCTGTTTCTTCTCACACGAACAAGCTGTTGTAAAACTCAAACAATGAAACTTTGGGTTTGTTAGCAGGTTAACCTGTTTAAAATGTACCTGACAGACACAGAACTGATCAACATCCATTTTACACCTAGTGAGAACAGTTATATTTCCATGTATTGGGCTTGTAAAAATAATCTGTTTAAAGGCTTATTTATTAGCAACAATAATGAAATGTAAAACATTACATTTGCTTGAATAATGTTAGACGTGTCAAAATCCAGAATTTATCACTTGTCCTTGTTTTCAGGTCACAGGTCGTTCATGAGAGTGACCACAAACCTGTGACAGCCTCCTGTTTATAAAGTGCTGTCATGCCAACATCTGAATGGACGATGTGGTTTTGGTGAGACAAAGAAGCGCTGCACCTTTAAATGAAAGAATGCCAGCGATGTGCGGCTGTGCCCAGGCATTCGGAGCTGGAATGTGTTGGAATGCTGGCAGCGGTTGATTCCCCCTGCAGCTTTCCCAGGTGTTACAGGGAGAGGAAAAACAACAAAACCATGGAGCCGAGATGGACGGGCCAGGAATAAAAGAGAGGGCGTGAGCTTGCACCTGAAAAATACCCGGGACTCTAATCAGAATCCAACCCCCGCCCCCCTTTCTAGACATGAGGTCACTCGTAGTTACATGTTGTCAGGACATGCGAAGCAGAGGGGGAAAAAAGACAGATTTATGTGGATATCAGCGGCCTCCTCCCTCACTCTCAAACCCACAGATTTATGTTCTTGGTGTGGACGAGGCAGTTCATAAAAACCTCACCTCTGGAAGCTGGCAGGGAGTGTTCCTTTTCGAGGATGCGCCTAGGCGACTGGGCCAAACTGGTTGTAGACCCACACAGAAAGGGTGTCTGCCTATAAAAACCAGTTTTAAAAGACTTCCGTTAAAAAGAAATATGTTGAGTAGCCTTTTTGCAGAGCTGGGTACCATTCCAATCATGTGTTCTCAAAATCTCTAATTACTTTTTGGTATTTAAATTTTGCTGAATGGAGTATGATTGGGTGTGACAAGATAAGTTGAGCTTGTATTTGTACGTGTAATGTTAAGGATTAAACAGTGGAAAAAAACCACTGTCCTGTTGCCTAATCGCAGTCTTTGGCTGAATACAAGTAAATCAGGTGACATGTGCTGTCAGGTCAGGCAAACAGTATTCTTAATTCCACACTGAGGGACTGGAATATGTGCATAAAAGTGAACATGTCAAGGGGTTATTAAACGGTAAATGAATGAGCTTACGTACCTGGATGGTTCTCAAAGTACTTTTCATGTACTCATCTCATTCACCCCTGTGTATTTGACTCCTATGTAACTGGCGATCTTCGTAACATACTCTCTTATTCCTTTTTTCTCTGAAAGATGCATCTGTCAGTCAGGCAGTCAGGCAGTTTTGTCTTGGTACAAATTTTGAAAACATGATGTACAAGTACTTTGGATTTCATTTCAAGACATTTGATGAGTGAGTGTTTTGTACTTGTGTTTTGTCTCGTCTCAGTTCTGGTGATTCAGTGATTGTCTGAGCAGCTCAAAAGCAGAGTTTTGTGCTATGAC
>CAESWR010000009.1:1353878-1365658 GCA_903171835.1 Mullus surmuletus | reverse complement strand
CCCCCCCCCACCCAGACACACACACACACACACACACACACACACACACACTCACACCACACCACCACCGCCACTCTTATTGATCTAAGTCTTAACATGACTCAACACAAGCAGCAGTCCAACTCCACTCGGTTCTTTCCCGGCCTGACCCATGTAACAAGAGACCAGAGGATGGGCTGCAGCAGCAGCAGCAGGAGGAGGAGGAGGAGGAGGAGGAAGAGGAGGATCGGCAAAGGTACACAAATGAGCATCTGATCTGTTTGCTTTTACTCGCATTGCTCAGTGAGTGTTTGATCCAACTCTTGTTTGTGTTTTTATCACCCTTGTTGTGCCCCCTCTCTCTTTCTCTCTTAGTTTCTGTTTCACTGCCTCTCCTCCTCTCTCTCTCTCTCTCTCTCTCCCTCTCTCTCACTCCCTCTACCTCACACACACATACACACACACAAAATAGGCAGCACATGGCCTGCACGAGTGAGTCACAGTGGCCTGGTAACAAGTGCCTCTTCTCAGGGAGAGTCCCTCCATGTGTCCTTGTGATTAGGGCCAATCCCCTTGAGTGTATCAGGTGCACGGCTCCTCTGGGCAACGTGAGACTCGCTCCCATTGTCCCCCAAGTTTAAATGATAAAAATAAGCACATGCAAGCACACTTGAAACATGATACCAGTTGTGCATTATTGGGCTGCGTGAAAGCCAAAAGACAGACGTAGACGTAGAGGGTTTGCTGCTTTTGTGTGTGTGTGTGTGTGTGCCTGTCGCTTGTGTGTTATGAGGGTTTTGCGCCGCTTCTAAAAATAGCCATACTGAAGTGTATCTTATGAGACACCGAGACTCTGGACTGGAGGATGCAACTGTGGCCTCGGCTGGCTGACATGGACTTGCTGTGCGTAGAGTGGAGAGTGGGTCAGCCTGCCCAGGAGCAACAAGCTTCTGTGTATGATTCCAGTGTGATTAGATGCAATGGGGGGTAAAAAGAAAAAAAGGAAGAAAGAAAAATTGAAAACCAGATGGACCTTAATACAGATTTCAAGCCAGTCCAGACTGAGAGTGCATGCTTATGGAGAAACAAATATGCTTTTGAAGCTAATGATAATCCAATAATTGTTAAATGATACAAATTATATTACAATTAAACTTAAAAATAATTAGGTATGATGCATTGAATTAGAATTCAAATGAAACCTATTGCTAGAATGCTTCTCTGTTTTGCCTTTTTTCTGTTACTTTAACACACTACGTGTTTATACAGGCACTGCATATTTTATTATCATAATGGAATAGATCACTGTCAACACATTCAAGTGCTATGTAATATCTCTTGAGCTATAGCTAAAAGAGGCATGGATATGGTGCTATTTAGTGGTTGTGAATGCAATAATTACCGTGCAGGAGTAATAACAGGTTTGCCGTACAGTGTTTAAGCCTGCTCCTCCCAGCACATGTTCGAAAACCAGCAAACACACCTCATACACCCACTATCAACCGTAACAATAGCAGAGCATGTGGAGTGTAAGCCAGGTGTACCTTTCCTCCACCCTATTTGCCTTTTCAGATAGAAGTTACGCCCTTCGCGAGAATAATATGTGTCCTACAGGGGTGTTGCACGCAGGACTCCTGGTCATGTTGGTGGCGGCTTGGCTGGGCTCGACACTGGCAGGGTGTGCAGATACTGTGACAAGACTGGGCCTGCTACTGTTATCCCACTATTAGAGCCGGTTCGATCGGTGTGAGGAGAATGCGGTGTTGTACGAACACCGGTGTGTGTATCAATATGTAAGGTCAGCATTAAAGTGATCTTAAAAGCAGCCATTCTTGACCGTTTGCTGGGTGTGAGCCCAGATTGAGTCGTCGACACATGCCAAAGGAGGGAGCCACACCCTCGGCCTTGCACAACTTCCCTATTCTTCTTGGTCCGCACGCTCTTAGCAAACACACCCAAACAATCTTCACCCTTCAGAACGTCGCCGAGTGTTGCAGCCAGCTCCGCTTAATTGATGCCCTTCCCTAACAGCTTAAATTATACAGCCTGGGCTTTTGAAGGCAGAGAGAGGCTTGTCAACAAGTGTGGCCTGAGCGAAGCCCTCACCCAAAGTGACACTTTACCTGACTCAGCAGCACGCAGGCATTATTTACTGGACCTGTCCACCGCAATCAACACACTTGCATCTGGCCTGACTGTAATTCCACTGATGCGCTGTGCTGTTAACCTCATCACTGCAGAGAGAAAAAGAGAGGAAGGAGAGGAGGCAGGCGGGGTGAAGGGGGGGAGGGGAGGGGAGGCTGTGTCTTTGTCCGTCCTCATCCACATCAGAGTGTGTCCAGTGGGGCACGCAGGGCGACAAACCGAGCTCACAATGACACACAGGCGCACGCAGCATCCATTTTGCTTGTTTGTGCTTTTATAAAACCTGGGCTCTGTACTGTATTGTTCTTATAGATTATATTTAATGGGGTCCACGATGAAAACAATAACCATACGCAAATGTTTGGGAACCCCTTGACCATAAGATATCAAAAAGATATTGGTTCAAAACCATAATACTCTAGGTTAAGTGAGCCTTTTCCTGTCTATGTCTATGTATATCTGATTATTACAGAATGTGGGCTCACGAAAATCCCCCCAAATTATGTTAATTTATGCACTGAAATCTTGTCTGGGGCTTCTTTGATCATGGTGTCCAAACATTTGCATGGGGTAAAATGTACTATTTTGAATATGTGGAATGAAGAGTTATTAGGCTATGCTATAGAAAATGTTTTTTGAATTTTTTTTATTGACATCCACACTTTGTACGCTGCTCCACTGATTCTGTCCTATGCCCTCCACAGTCCTCATCCATGCCCTGAGACAGTTGCTAACTTGTTGCTCACTTGTCTGTCTTTCACTCTATCAGCACAAAAATCCTGTGAGACTGATCCACTCAGACAACCACCAATAGTGACTGCTCTGGCCTGATCAGGTGGACCGACTGTCCTAGCGGTTCATGCGCGAGTGATGGACGTGCCGCTCTGCTGACTGACGTGCTATGAAACGCAGCAGGCCGGTGACCTGAAAGAGCGAAAGCTGCTGACCCCACGTTTTCTCCAGGGTCCGTCATCCAGTGTAAACTTTCATGTAGCCTGTCTCTGATCTCTCCTTCGGAAAAACCCAGCTGATGATTGAGAAGCTGAGTCAGACAGAAAAGTCAAAGTCTTTGAAGCGACTGCGGCAATCAGAAGACCGATGAAGGTGAACACATTTATTTGTCCCACACAAAGAGATGTAAAAGAGGCAATAGCACCTGTGGTTTGGGGGGGGTAATTACAGGATGGTGGATGAGGGTCTACTCTAAAAAGTTGTTTGAAAAAGGAGCTGTCATGTGGAATAAGAACTTTGTTGAAAAGAAAACTCTTGTGACCTTTTAACTTCTGTAGCAGGGTCAAGCTGAATTCCTCCCAATGGTGCAGTGCCTGAAGCAAAGCTCTCCCCAACCACAGACAGCAGTGATCTCACTCTCAGCTCACAATTACACCACTCTTACTGTTATCTGTGGGATCACTTGCCTGTAATGCTGGATTTTATTAGCTCAACTGATGAAATATGAAAGTGCAGCGATGAGAAAGTATGTGAGGTTCAAAAGTCCTACATCTGCAAGATGTTAAACCAAAAATATCTATTCTAAAAACTATTATAATACAATCAATCTTAATGAATAATTACCAATTACAGATCAGTCGGGGTATTATTGGCATGCTATCAGCCGTCCTACTGGTTGATAAAATATCAGAATTGTCTCAGAGCAATAGCCAAGGTAGGTATCTTCCTTTTAGTTTAAAAATAGTAGTCATAAATAGATAGGATGTTTGCATAAGGTAAGTAAAGTGCTTGTTCTATTTTGCACAATTAATGAATATTACAAATAAGCCTTGCGAACATTTACTGCTAACATGAAGGGCAGAATGCAGAATATGTTTCTATGTTAATTCCACTCCAGAAGAAACCATTTAGGTGTAAGGGACAAATATCAGTATCAGTTATTGGTTAGCTACTGAATTTTATCCGTGTACCCGGCAAAAAAATCCAATATTGTATAAAATAAAATATTTCAGGGAAGCCATATTATTCCAGTCATATATGTAAGTATTATTCCTTTAACAATGTAATTCATCTAAATTATCTATATGTTGTTATCTCAGCTGTGTAATGTGTAAAAAAAGAGACAAGAAAAACACAAATCAGTTGTCAATAATACAAACAAATCATGATCATCAGGTAGGAAATTGTACTCATTTTTCATAACTTTCATTAGAGGCTGCATAAAAGACAAAAATCGAAATTACATGGTCATTTTCTTCATCAATTTTATGATGCTAATTATGTTCAGTTGAACCGATGATGGTTCCAGACATCCTTTGACCTAACCGACACGTGTGTTCAATTTGCACAATACACAAATCAATTGCAACGAAACTCACCAGACAACTGAATTTAGAGTTCATATTTTATTCCACTGTGACCCAAAAAAAAATGTGCTTAATACCGAGGCACCTTATGGGCATCTGTCTCGCATGAACTAGCTATGTGACGCTGAGGTTAGTTTGATGACATCATCAGCAGAGGCAGAGAGGCAGAAAGTCAGTAACCCTCTGTTTTTCAAAAGCACCTTAAAAGCACCTTAAGTGGCGAAAGGTCAAGGGTCACAATGGAGTCCAATGGACAACATATTTAGACTGAATAGAAGCCACATTGTTTGACTGAAACCACATATATGAGAATTTAATGTGGTTGCAGCAGATAAAAATAGTTGCTATGAGTCATTATGTTGCTGTGTACTTCATATGCAGACATATTAGACACACTACTATTACTCAGACTGTACATAGTGTTGGTTGTATAGTCGCATTTGTTTATATACATGGGTCCAGTGTGGGTTAGATGCCACTACCTCTGTTTAACCACTTTGACAGTGTTTCATCCCCGAAGGTGTCCATTAATACAAACAAAACAAACAGCTTATGAAATCCTTCAAGTGCCTTAAAACAGTGCGGTCTATAAAAATCTCCTTGGGAAACACAAAACTAAGCAGCTCATTTCAATTGATCCCCTAATCCCTTTTAGATTAACAATGAATTAATTTGGCGGTTAGTAAATCCCAGTGTAAATCACTGATATAAAAGGTCTGGTTATGATGCTGAACAAAGGCTTATCTGTTGCACAAGCCAGCACTCCATCTATTCACCCCCCGCCCCCCACACCCGCACACCACACACAAGCACACAAGCACACTGCTAACAAACTTTCAAATGTCCGCCTCACATAATTAGTCCCGTTTGCTGGATTGGCCCCCACAGAGAGGGATGAAACAATCCCACAGACAAACATTAACCAAGGCCCTGACCCGGCAACTTGTCAAGAAGATGAACGTCTTAGACTGGCAAGAGAGAGAGGGAGAGAAAAAACAGCATTCCATTTCCCGTAAACCAGGAAGGGGGAGGGAGAGGGGATTTTGGGAAGTTTGGTGAGTCATCACTTTTTCTTTTCTTCTAGCGCTCCCCCCTCTGGCGTCGCGCAGCTTGAATACCTCCACGGCAGATTGCCCCATCATGCTTTCAATGGCCCCTCTTGGATCCTGACAAGTGTCTGACGTTGAGCGCGGCCGAGCTGTCAGAGTCGCAGCTGTCAGCATGGCTGTTCCTATCAGAGGCTCTCTTTGTTGGCGCGGACAGATCTCCTCGCTTTGAAATCTAAGGAGATAACAAGTTAAGACTTATGGAATTAAAAGAAACAAGAGCGTGCGATGACTTGCAGCAGTGTTGACTCAAAGCCCCGATGTTGTCACTCAGGTTTGCTCTGGCGAGTGTGTAGATGATGGAGTGGTGGGGTCAAAATACAGTGGGAGAGATGAGTCAGTGGGTATCTGCTACCATGTGGAGAATTTATTACCTGCTCACTTCAGCTTGTGTGACAATAACATGCTAATGAACGCTTGTAAAGTGATGATGGTGCTCAAATATAGAAGCTTCTACAGCAGTTTTGGGTGCAGCCAATGATGGAAAGTGCTTAAATTCTCATGAAGAAAACCACAGCTTTTATTGCTCCACTTTCTTCTCCTATTTTTATGTCAGCTCCTTTGTGTGACCACTCATTCGTCCTCAAAGCACTTTGTTCCCCTAACTGATGGTCGACATAATTTTGAGGTCAGGGACTCTCTCCGGCGGGGGCCCATGCACACCGCACAAAAATACCCTCAAACCTTCTATTAGGGGCTAGTTAGCTCCAGGGGCAGAATTTCCCACTCCACTGTTGGATGCTACACACACAGGACATTTATCACTCTTTAATGACAGACTCCACAAAGGATGATGTCATCAGCCGCAACACAACAGCGTACAACAAAAGGGTCTCACTTCTCCTCTTAGCTTGACCACAGTGACCTCATTTGATTGAAAGGCCTCCGTCTTATTGGGCTCTTTGTGCCAGCAGTCCGTCTCAGTATGTAGCTCGCGAGGCCGCCGCGGCTGCTACTGATGACTAAGAGTGAGTAATCAAAACAGTTGTAGAAACTGGCCCGTTTCACAAAGATGGTGGTTGCCATCAAAATGTCATTGAGCACTTGATATAAGGCGCTTTGTGGATGTGCAGCGCGTACGATCGCCCTCCGTTAGCAGTGCGAAATATGCCACTGGAGTTACATACATAGATTTTGGGCAGGTTGGCACCGCATCACCTGTCATATTCCATTTTTGCTGTTGTTCATTATCATCAGTCAAGAAAACCACAAACACTGCATACAAACCTTAAATAACCTGTCCTGCCAAAAGGGGTGTCAACAGAAAGTTGGAGCCACAGTAATGCGGGTGAGAATGTAACCGCATCGATCCCCAATATGTGGTACACAACATCTCTAACATCTCAAATACCATGAGATGGTTAGGCCTGTTCACACTTGTACAGTATGCATGTTGTTAATATTTATTTTGGATTGCAGATCCAGAAAACTATATTGTTATTAGTAGGGGTACCAGCTGGCGTCGCCACAAATAGATATTAAAACTCCCTTGACAGCTGAGTAGAAAACACAGCTTTCTTTGGAAATGGCTTCCTGTCACACACACGCACACACGCAAGCCTGAATTAAAGTAATAGCAATGATTCTGAGCCGCGGCAATTACGATCTTCTTTCTGTTTCCAGTAAAGGTAAATAATTTCAACAGCACTTCTCAGACGGTGCTCCCTTGTGAATAAACAGACAACACACATATTTAACTAATACACTCATCAAAGACCTTCCACTAAAAACATTAAGAAATACCCAGCCTCTGCTGTGATTTATGAAAAACAAAATCCATTACTTCTCCAAGCCCCTGGTTGTGGTTTTCCTTCAAACGGGTGCCTTACTAACTGACTCACTGGCTGAAGTGCAGTGGATTTCCACTTCCACTTTGGCCTCGTTCATCTGAAACTACAGGAAAAAAAACACAGAGGCGGGGAAGGGGAATGAAGGGAGGAAGCGGTGGAGATCTGGAAGCCATTAGAAGCTGGCAGCTGCAGCCTGGAGTGGTTGATTCAGCGAGGGAGACAGAAGAAGAAAGAAAGAGGGAGGGTACACGACACATGATTGCCATAATGAATTTAATATCTGTGTGTGTGTGGGTCATTAATGCAAAGCCTTGTGATTTAGCAGCAGGGAAGATTAAGAATGTAAAAACTAATTCCTGAGAAAAGTCTTTCATTTTCACAACTCCCACTTGGTCGGCATTTCCTCTAGAGAGTCATAAAGTCTTATCAGAATGTTTATCAATCCAGCATCTACAAAAGGTTATCTCTCATCTCTTTCATTCTTTCACACTTCCTTATTTTCTTGGTAAGTGCACAGCGACAACACACTCTCAGATCCACATACACACAAACCAAAGTTTTAGATGCCAACCAGACTCCATAAGAACATTTTCATTTCATGCTCAAAATGCTTGTGGAGAAGTGGGACCATGGTGGGAGGACAGGATGTTCACCTATGATTCATCCACACAAATCACCATATGAAGATCATGCGACTCATTCCAAGACTGGTTCTCACACATGCAAATTGTGTCTGTGTATTGTACCGATTCATGTGCAAACACAATATGGATATACATATTAATGGTTTTGTATTGAGCGATGGCAACATTTGGGATCCAGGGCAGTGAACAATTTGATGAAGAAAGTGTCCACATTCCCATATTCATCTGCAACAACCCTGCATTTATACATCATTATATACAAACACACCCACATTACACACACATTACATTCAAGCCTCCATTAGAGATTATGGGCGTGGGCAGGGGAATCAAGCAGGAGGTTCTAGTGGGCCCTGGGCAGAAGGCATCTTGGAGCCCCGGGCCCCTAATTCAAGCAACTGGTGCAATGAGGTTGACAGACACAGCAGACATAAGCGGTTGCTTGTGTTGCGTCATACATTAATTTTGTTTGGATTCTTGTTGGTGAATGAGTCGTGTTAAGTGTGAACACAGCTTAATGGTTCCATGCTGTCATTAATATTGGCCAATGTCAGCCAATCTCTTGGTGCCCCCTTCCAGCTCAGGAGCCTAGCCGATTGCCTGGGTTGCCTTCCCTGTTGCAATAACTCTGGCAAGCAAGCAGCATTTTGCGAGAGATACATTTTAAGGAAAATTAAAATGTCCATCGCCCAAAATTAGAATATTGTGAAAAAGTTCTCCATAGTAACTCCATTTTGTTTTGATTTTCCCGCTCATGAAAATTCAAAAATCCAGATAATTTGTAATGCACAAATGTATGTTAAAGGGATAGTTCAGATTTTTTGACATGCAGTTGTATAAAATCCTCACCATCAGTGTGGTTCATCAGCAGTGACTTTTCCCCCACTGCGTCCCTTGAGTGGAGTTCCAGCCCAGTTTCAGTGTTGCAGAAAGTAGTTCCGTCTAGTTGCTGTGGTCACATGAATAAAACGTTTTGCTCCCAGAAACAACATGCATTCAGAGCAGTAATTTGCATCACAAATTCTTTCCTGTGAAAAACTCCAACCCCAATCACCCAGTACTATTTTCCCTCCGTTCGTATCATTTGGAACTACTTTCTGCAACACCGAAACTGGGCCAGAACTCACACAGTGGGGAAAAAAAATCACTGCTGATGAACAATACTGATGGTGTCAAAAAATCCAAACTATCCCTTTAAAGTGTGTTAATTTATGCACTCAATACGTGGTCAGGGGTCCTTTTGCACAAATGACTATCATTATCAATTCGATAAACTTTTTCATGATCATTTAATGTTTTGACACACAGCTCTAAAACATGGGGACATCCTGCTCTTTACCTACTCCACTGTCTGAAAATAACCAAAGGTGAACTTCAAAACATTGTGCCCAGAGGCCTTCTGCGTGCTTATTCCCAGACCTCCCTGGTTCTTACTGGCAAGTGAGCTTGGGGAACCTTGTTACCTGCCAAAATCAGTAAGACATTGGAGGAGAAGGCCGTAAGAAACGTTGTTCACTGATGGGGTTGCCCCAGTGTTTGTAGTTTTCATCTTCTCACTCCAAAATGACTGAACGCGTGGCCGATTACACTCACCTGTGACCTCAAGTTCCCCTCTGCCTGATCATCCCTTTCATTGTGTTCACTTTCTGCCCCTCCTCGCTCCTGCAACATCTGCGGTGGTCTAAATGTGTCACTTTGGTGGTCTGATACGCTGTGTGGTCCTCCGGGTTAACAAGAGTAAGAGAAAACACACACAGGCAGTGAAGGAGAGAGGGGTGTTCACCTGGTATGAGTAACGTGTCAGCTGGAATAAAGAGTCTCTTTGCAGTGTGAAAGTAAAGCTGCTTCAAAGAGTGATGGTCGGGGGCGAGGGCATATTAAAAAATAAAGCTTGTACATCAGTTTGTAGAACTTTTGAGGTCCGTTTAAAACTAGTGATTTCAGTTTGTGCCCGTAGTGAACAATTTCAAATTACAAGTTTGATTTTTGCTTGAGGCGATCGCTTTTGAATTTTGAAAAAAGGAGGGAAAACAAAAGTGCTCACGCAAAACTCTGATTCAGAGCCGAGGTACCTCCCCTACAAAAAACAGCCCATGCTCCACTTCACTGCTACGTATAGTAAAATCAAAACAACCAAACAAAAGATGAGCCAACAGACATAGGTGACCTCCCGCTCAGAGGGAAGAAAAATGTAAATGACAGTACAAAGTATCAGCTGAGTAACTGGTTATCAGCTTTAGGTCTCTCAAAGTTGATTTGCATATTCTGTAGTAGAACCAGCAGCTCTTTGTTGGAAACCGAGCCAGTGCCTTGGCAGCTGGCCAAAACTTCACAAAAGCATTCTAGTTGAAAGTTTGCATCAATCAATCAATCAGTGCGCTTCAATTGCTCGCACAATAAAATAAACAAAGCTTATAAAACACACCAGAACACAAATAAGCTGCAGACAATGAAAACGAACACAGACTCCTAAGTGTTCTTAAAGGATTGATTTGCCATTTTTGCAATATAAGTTAACAGCTTTTATTCTGAGCGATGAATGAGAACACTGATTTTTATGTATCTATTAATTTTACCTGTAACCATGACAATGAAAGTAAGATGACAGGGTTGCCCTGCCAGTCTACCATTGCTATGGATGAAAATTTGGTCCAAGATAAGGTTTATTTCAGGCTTCAGTCCACAAGGTCTGAGAGGAAATAACTGCACATCAGTCTTCGCGAACTGCAGACACTCTGAATAATAAAGTTGTCTGTCAAATTGTATAGATGAACTCAAATTTTAAAACTCGTAGAAGTCTGCAGAAAGTATTTCTTAAGCTTTATCGGGAAGCATACACTCTCCAGAGATTATGGTTTAAAAAAAGGAAATGAAAGTAATGGAAGAAGCTGCTTGAGTAAGCACATTTTGATTTGATGATTTTCTCACCAGTCAAACGGCGCTGACCAGATGGGACTTTAGAATGTGAAAAACAAAGCTATTGCAAAGAAGAGCAGAGTGTGTGACTTCCATTCCATGTCATGGGTGAACATCCCACAAAGCAGATGATGAGGCTCGTAATAGAAAGAGACTACTTCCCTTGACTTTATTATTAGCAAACTAAGTCATAGTGCAGCCAAAAATAAGTTTGTTACTGTCAAATCGCCCCATACTTTTTCTGTGGAAGACATGCGGGGTGAAAAAATTTGTGTTGGTCTTTGAGTGTGATACAATTTATGATTTTCTAACACTATTTCTTCAATTGGTCAAAAGGAATTATGACCCAAAAACACATTTTTGCCACAGGACATCTCACCGTGGACCTATGACTCAGTTTTAAAATCTATCCACTTCTTATGGAAAAAGTATTTTTCACAACTGCACCATCTCTCTTCCCTCAGTTATTTGCACAAACATGGGTGCTGGTGAGGTCACAACTTCCTTGGTTTGTGGTTTTTAAGATGGTTGCAACATCGTTCATTGACGTACATCTCCAACTTGATGACTCGACTTCTGAAAAGTCCCGGCATACGTGTCACATCGAATGGTATCTTTAAAGGATGATCGCAACACTGCTGTTACCTGTGTTTCATCAGCTGAAAGCAGCCGAGAATAAGTCGAGAGTGGACAAAATCATACAAATTCTTCCTTTTTGCCCTCTGTTGAGACCTTGTCAGAGAGGTATTTAACTGCAAAGCTGAAGCATTAGATTTAAATTCACACTTCACTTGACACCATTTTAATACTAATGCATCTTTAAGTGCATGGAAATGACATCATAAAATATATATATATGTATATATATATATATATATATAT
>CAESWR010000009.1:1333001-1353863 GCA_903171835.1 Mullus surmuletus | reverse complement strand
ACAAGACATTGACCAGACATTGATTATGCAATTATTAATACAAACTCTGTACAGATGTTCATGTGACACTGTGACCTTGCTGCTGGATTTGGCAAGTAAAACATTTTCGACTTGAGGTATATAAAGTTGATCAGTTCTGTCCTTTTCTCCAAAATAAATCAGTTTCAGATGGGAGTGAAAAGTAAAAAAAAAAAAGATTCCAACCTGCTGAAATAACCTAGTTTTATTTTCCAGATCTTTGGACTATTTATGACCAAACAGAGTTCTTACCATAAATGGTATTAGCATGATGCTAAACTAAGCTAGGTGCTGAGGATGCTAATGCTCAACACAGAGCTAATGTCGCCAGTGCTAACGTGTTAAAATGACAACTTACCATTTGGTTTTAGAGCTACTAGCATGGCCACGGACTGTAAAGTTTTAGAAGTTCTGTGAGTCCATGTGCACATCTTTTCACATTGCATTTGTGATGATTACGAAGAGTTTACCAACAGTTTTCCCTCTTAAAATGCACTCAGCTTCCTGTCTGTTTTGAGGACTTTTCTCATAAATCCATGCCGAATGCTTCCCTGACCTGGGAACATGGAAATGAAAATATGGTCGCCTTGTCACGGAATGGACAAGTACAAAGACAGGAAAATACTCTGCCAAAGAAAAAACTAGAGGCATTTTTGTTGCAAACCCCACACTGTATCGGGCTGAAAAGGGGCAAAAGGTCAAATGTATCACACTTTATGTCTACTAGAGTTTTGTGTCCTCTTAACAATGATATTTTAAACAATGACATGGTAACTTGATATCATGATATGACTATCAGATGAAAAATTATGGGTTGTGTGTGACATTCCACTTGGTGCTATCTGATGCCACATGCCTCTTCTTTGTTCTATGAGCGAAGGAGTGCGTGTGTATGTACTCAACCATGAAAAGCTTTCATGTGGATATCTCGAGATAGATTCCTGTTTGTTTTCACAGCGTAAGATCAAAGTAGCTTGGCCTTAAAATAAGCTCCAAGGGGAATGTATTGTATGTCATCGCTGACTAAAGACCCAGAGGAACCAGCCAGCTCTTTAATGTTGATTCAAAATCCCGACTATCCACTTTCTAAAACCATTTCACAGGTGAGAACCATGTCAGCCTCCATGAAACTAATTCCCACAGTGAGCCATTGCAGGAGTACTGTGAATACTAATGTGGTGATTCTGGGTTCATCCCGTTAATTTATAAGGATAAGTGATCCAAATTCACATTCTGGAGGAAATGAGGGGCCTGCGGAGTCAAAGCTATTCTCAGTGACAGAATCGGATTATGTGACGATCCATATGCAATCACTTTATGCCAAGGGAGAAGACAGACGTGGAAGAGAGATGGCAAAGAGGAGACAGAGGGATGAGAGATGAGAAGGAGGTGTGGGGGTGTGCGAGGAGGAAGAAGATAGAGATGGAGTGGAGGGCGATGGGAGAGAGAAATAGCAGGGTTGCCAAGACTCCAAGCTCATCTGTCATTCCGTGCGTCAGTCATCCTATTCCCAGGCTTAGATGCAGGTACAATATTTGCGCACATGAGAATATGTATATGCATGCGGACAATTTTTGTCTATCAATGTACGCAGGATGCTGGATATGTCCCCTTTTATCCTCTGTCACACTCTAATTAGATTCCACCACCACAGTAATGCTTTTCTCTCTTTTCTTACCTCGCTCACACTTTTCTGCCATGCTGTAGGACTGCAGACCTTCTGGTTGTTTCCCTGGCAACAGCTGCTTCCTGTTTGTCTGTCTGAGTTGCTATGGAGGAAGGGTAGGGGTGGAAGGGGTGGGGTTGTGGGGGGGGGGGGTAGTGGCCCTGAAGTGGACATGAGATCACTCATCTGACCGCTATGAGTTCACAGTTTGTGTGGATTTCTCAGCAGCGGGAGGAACTGGTAGTCCACGGAAATAGTCAATAACTGATCATTTTGCACGACAACTTGATGATGTTACCACTTTGGGGAAGGCAAAATCGCGAGGTTGTTTTCTTTCAAATCCTAGTAATCATTTTTAGTACATTTTTAGGGAGATCTGCACACGCTTTTTACCATGTGAGAACTAACCCTTTTTAAAGCAAATATATACACAAGATTACGCTGGTTAGAAAACTGCCCTCTAATTGGTGACCTTATTACAGGACAGCGGTTTGAAATGTATCCTTTTATCACCATGGTCAGAAACTCCTCTGTGCTGTTTTTGACAAAGCAAGTTATTTATAGTCTGCCACACGTGCTTCAAATAGAATCTCCCTTGTAATGCCTCTTGCAAACATTGTCGTGTTTCATGCAGCCCACGCGGTATAATTATTAATTTGCAGCATGGCTCTTTGTAATCACTGATGTGGGCACTGTCGACCTGTCGGGGTGAACCAGCTCATTGTGGGGAGGGAGGTCAGCACATGTCAGTAAAAACAAATTAGACCCCAGAGTTCAGTAAAAGCACAGTTCCGTAGAGGACTGGATGAGACGATCAAGCAAAATATGAAGACAAATGCTTGTCAACCATGGCTTGAATCAGATCCATGAGATTTTGACTCGAATTTTGCGATCAATAATTCATCTTTAGGCCCAAAGCCACCATGAAAATCAAACAGCCCACAATTATTGCGTTGCTTTCGTCTTCACACAGCTGGGACTTTGCAAAACAGCGTAATTCTGCGGCAACAGTCATCGGCGTGTGGCAACATCTGTATCCCACCATTCACTATTTCACAAACGTATCCAAGTGGAACATGTGTTGTCATTTTTATGCCCGATAAGCGAAACGAAGGGTGGATCGTTTGTCCCTGCGTTGTCATTCCTACTTGTGAATGACTTTTATTTGGTGAGTGGATCTGTCAAGTCAACAGCCAAGACTTTAGCTACAGATAAAAGCTTTGAAGTGATTTATTTCAAGAAGACACCGACATCCCGCATATTTGTCGAAGCATATCAGATGAAGATAAGTGCCACTTGCATCACTAATGGTGTTTAATAAATGCCTGGAATTACATCAAATCTCTTCTCCTCAGGCATTTGTGTGAAGAGGAGCTTCGTTGTTGAAAGCAACCACGGTTGAGCAGGAGGTGGGGACTCTACCCATATCTTACAAGAAACAATAGCTCCTATGCAAGCAAATTCTCAAGTTCTCAGGTACAACACATGGTAAACAGCATATGTGGGACAGGTATATTGTACCATACTGGCTTGTTTCCCTCCCATCTTGCACTCTGTCAGAAGATAAAAGAGGAAACATTGCAGAAAAAGAGTGGGAAACACAGAGCGACTTCAAAGCCTGAGAAGAATTTCTTTAAACATGGTTCTCAAAAGACCACATCAAACACTGGGGGAGGCGAATGGGGGAGGGAATGAGCTGATGATTCGAGTTCATGTGTGTGTGCATGCGTTGTACATGCGTGTGTGTGTGTGCAACATAAGACAGCACATAAGAAGTTTCTGATATGCATCTAGGCTACGCCGCCCCAACCCGAGTGTGGAGAGGAAAAAGAGGCTGTCAGCTCTGATAAAGAGTTTACAGTGTGTGTGTTTCTTCTCGTTCTGGGAGGCCTCTTCAGCACCCAGAGAGCTCTTCAGCGCAGCGGCTGCCAAGGAGACGATCAGAGGGTGGCCCCGCAGCCCACACACACGCTCACGCATACTCACCCTGATGCATCAGGCCTCCCGTCATGTAAGTGCACAGACGCACACACGCACATCATGCTCTTTTACTGTGCGCGAACCAGAGTGGATATTGATTGTTTTAAACAGAGCATTTACGACACAAATGCTATTCCTAGTGCTCGGAGTACACCCACACACATTTTCCCCCATGATGTACGCACACACACGCACACACACACACACACACACAGAAGCACTGAGAGCACACACAGAAACGTACAAACAGACTTCAATGCATTAAAACAGACACTTAAAACCCATTGGTATCATCTGCGGGCGGCACAGCACAATCGCTTCTGACTCAGCGGCCCCTTGTCAACCCCCCCACCCACCCCCCAAAAAATAGAATAAAATTAAAAAATTAAAAAATCCTAACAAAATAAAACATCGACCTTTCACCAGTTTTAACCGTAGCCCTCTATGGGGATTCAGATCTCGCATTTCTGGCCTCGCTCCGGAACAATGGCCCTGGTGGAAAAAAAAAGAAAAGGTTGCTTAAATGGAAACTGTGAAGTATTCCAGTCAGTGGCTGGTGCAGTCTGACCCCGTGGCTCCTGTTCTTCCTTTCTTTTCATGTTCTTCCTCCTATTTCTTTGCTGCTCTGGCAGACGAGCCATTGTAGGCCCGTATCCTTCCGGCTGGCCTGCCTCTCGCCGGGTGTCTACCTACCTGCCGCTCCTCACAGTCTGCCTGTCTGTCTCCATCTCTGCCAGACTGGCTGTCTTTCTCTTTTTTGTTTTGTCTTTTTTCTATTTTCTTTGTTGATAATGATGGTGCTTCGCCTTTTTCAGTCTGTCTAAATTTTGGCTATGAGTGAACTGGGTTGGCGTGCCTTCTTATAGTGGCTGTCTTGTAACCGAAGGGTTATTCAATTCAATTCTATTTGTATAGCGCCCATTCTTAACATAAGTTCTTTCTTGGCATTTGATGCTACATTACCTTGATGCTCTTCCAAAAGTTCTTATGATAAATAATCCTCACACATGAGGCTAACCAGTTTGCTCCCCTGACCAGGGGTGTCGAAATGTCCTCAACCAAGACCAGTTGCCCCTTAGGAGCAGGTTGGCGCATTCCAGGTGCCAACCTGGCGCATCAACCACCAGTCCAAGAATGTAGGAGAGAATGAGTGGTCTAATATGTTAAGATTGAGATCCATTCATGTTGAAAAGGCATTACATTATACAGTCATTTACATTTAGGAATTGATCTCATTTCACTGACCCAGAAAACATCTCTGAACTTGCTGAACTACTTTCATAGTGGAAAGTGGATTTTCTCAATTCTTTTGAGGTTTTTATGGGAGTTGAAGTCACATCCTGATTACAGATAAATACGATCCTAAGTGACCAAACAAAAAAGGAGAGTGCCATTTGTTAGCCCTGCTGGGAGTGGTCCGTGTTTTGTCCTTGCAACTAATGTCACACCACAGCGGCACTCTGAGGTGCACTGGTGGGGCAGGTGCTTTGAGCCACAGCACTTTTGTGTTATCATCATCATCATCATCTTTGGTCTTACATTGATGTTATCACCTTTTTATGATATAGACAGGGAATAAAAGGTACAATATTGAACATCCCAAGAAATGTATCTTCCATCATTGTTAAGATGTCCATATGGTGGTATTTAAACCTCTTCATTTGACTTATACTCATGTGGCAATGCACTGCACAGACTGATGCAAGACCACATGTAAGACCACATTCCTGGTGGGTTATTTAGTAATATGACCAACCTTTTCCTCCTTTTATCTCAAGATAGTAAAGATATATGTCCAACAATATGCCATTGAGTTGGACGAGCTTATCTGTGTGAATTACAAGATGTTCTGACTTTGAAGAAGCCTTTAAAGCAATTAATGACATCCACTCTACTTCCTGGGTTGTTGCTGTCATGTTACCATCATTTTGGAAAAAAATAAAGAAATGCCACCACCAACGTACTGAATGGCCTAGTTCTGCAAACTCACTTGATGCAGCTGTTTGCTTAATCACAGTTGCTGCAGAAATCTGTGCACACCACAGAGATCTGTACTTTTAGAGAAGAGACACATCCTCAAAGCAATTCTTTTAAGGCCTCTGTAACAGATAATAGTTACATGTGGTGAAACACTAAAATTGCTGTGTCTGAAAGATATCATATACACAAAAAAAACGTGGTTAACTTGGTTTAACTGGTGTGTGACGATAAGCCGACCTCGCTGACCTGGAAAATAAGACGTTCATAATCTGTATCGCCTATCGCGAGCACAGTCAGTTTACACATTAGAGTTTATGTTTTCCACTTATCGCATCTTCCTGTGAATTAAATAACAGACATGAATGCCCGTACACAGACACACACACACACCCGCAGGATGCGATCGACATCCTCTCTAACCCGCTCAACATCCTGTGTGAAAAACCCAACTACCACAGAAGCACAGGAAGTCTCGTCTGCGAGGAAGGACACAGGGGCACGCTGGGACCCAACGGGGGACTGCTGAGCTGAATGACTAAATGACACAAATATTAAATCAATACTAATAGGTTTAAGATTCAATGTCACTTCCTCGGCGCCTCCATATGGAAGCTCTGACTTGAAAAGTGTCTGACGTGCATTTGACAACATCCGTTCATTACCGCACGAGATGCTCAGCCAGCTGAGCGAGCGCAGGCAACCTGAAAGAATCAGAACCGCCGGGGCTGGGTTTTGATGCTGCAGATGATTTGCCTCAGGGTTTGTTCTCTGCTCTCTAATGCTGCTTAATTGACACACGGATGTGGGTGGAGGGCTAAGGTTAGCCGCGCAAACTGAGGGGAGGAGGTGGGTGTTTGTGTGTGAGTGTGAGTGTGTGTGTGTGTGTGTGGAGGGAAGATGAAAAAAGATGAAGCAAAAGGAAGCACATGCAAAGAGGAGGGTAGAAGAGGCACCTGCTGGGTCCACATGGTTTTGAATGGCCCCGTTAAAGTGGCTGCACTCACGCACGCAGCGGTCTGAAGCACTGCCCCCGCTGTGAGCAAGTGCTGCTGCGGGCACGCGGTGCCTCTGATCGGGGTGATTGGCAAGGTGGTTTGTGTTAACCGGGGATGGACCAGATACTGGGCCATAGCTTTTTGTTGTTGCTTTTCTTTTTTTTTGTACTTTATTTTGAAGGATTTAGAGCACAGGTGCATGTTGTAAAGAGGGATGGTTCAGAGTGATATGGGGATAGGAGGAGGGACGTGGGCACACAAACTGAAAATGTACAGTCATAACTTTCTGTGTTGGGAACGATCACACTAATGCGGAATGCAAAGATATTGCTGGGGTTCCGTAACTGACACACTCACTTGAGATTAGTGGTCGTGAAGTGTTTGTCAAAAGGAGACGAATGATTGTCTATCTGTAATGAAAACTCCCTGTGTTCACATATATCATCCAACATTTCCACAAATACAGAGTTGGTCTGACTTTACACTGAGGTGCTCAAACTAAATAATAAACTTCACATCAGTCCAGGTTGTAGATGTAGACAAGCCAAAGTGTGTACTGATTCACAAACAAGTCTTTATTGTAATGACATTAGAAAAGCCAATATGTAACTTCTTTATGAGGGTTTTTATGATGGTTTAGCCATTAAATTATCTGCTTTGTTTCTCTAAGCATCCAGATTTCCCTGATTTGTAGAAGTCGAAATAACTGGTCTGTTATCTCTCAGACACTTTCCAAACTACATGTATTAGTATAATCTATTTGAACAGCACACACATTGCAAAACACATACCGAAGTGAACTAATATCATCATAGGCGGTGGTGCTTTTGCAGGCCATTGGATGATTTTTGAAAGATGAAATACTGCAAAATACTTAAAGTGCACATTTTGTACTTGAGAGGTTTAGGTACGGTACCTGAACCTGAAATCTTGGGCAAATAATGGCTATAATTGATAGAAAATATAAGATGATTATCATGCTACATAGAAAATGATGCTATAATCAAAGTTATTTTAATTCATCGGAAGTTCCCATCAAATTGTTTGCTGGAACACAAGTAAACCATCAGAGAAGACTCGTCCCCCTTGGGATCGTAAATATGTGTATGGCGTTTCATGGCAATCAATCAGAACAGTTGTTCAGATATTTCGGTCTTGAACAAATGTTTGGAACAAGGGGGACACAGATAAAAAGCGACACCTCATAAATATAATTTTGTGGCGCTGCTTCTTTTACATTTTGATCCTTGACTACTGATTGAATGTCACACAGCCACGAATGTTTAGTCTCCTGTGATCAAAGTTATCTTGTTTTGCCTTTGAAATGCTTCAGGGGAAATTCAGTAAGCGATGCATCCTGTGCAATGTTTTTCCCCCCTACTTATGAGAGATCCCCACTGGAAAAAACACAAAAACGCATTCAAGGTTTTCTCAACAAAGTGTTATTATATTGGGAATTAATGTATTAGTGAGTGAAAAACAACACTTACTTCCGGTACTTACTTCTGTGCTATTGTGTAAGTGTTGTGTGTGAGGCAGAGCGAAGGCACTGTGTGTAAGTGTGTGTAAGTGTGTGTAAGTGTGCGTCTCCGTGCGTGCCGTCAACCCACTTAGCAGAGAAAAACATCTGTGTGTGGATCCACCTGCATGCAATCAGTTTAACTGAACATCTGTGCATTTCTGTCAGTAAGCAGAAATAAAGAATAAAAAAACCCGCTCCAAGACCACATTAAAACACCAACAACGACTTCTCCATCTGCATACGCACGGCGATATATTCAGAGTCAGATGTCAAGAGTTCTTTTGAGTCATAGATTTCGAATGCTCATGGTCTTGGGAGAGGTTAAAGCCAGATACCATCAAATAAAAGTTGGCAACACATACACACACACAATTCATAATTCGTCTGTGTGAGTAACTGCAAAGGCTCAGCTGAGAAGTCGGTTTATTGAGCGCACAAATGCCGTATAAGTTTGTGCTTAAAGTTTCTTCCACATCTGACAAAACTTGTTTCCTTCTCGCGCCTCGCCTCAATTAGATGAATGGAGGCACTCTCAAACTCGACGTCTCGCAACGTCAACGGGGATGAAAGTACAACTCTCGGTCTTACTCAGCGGCATGGAGAAAGTTGGCAGCTTGTTATGTCAAAGAGTGCAGCTCCGGGCTTCGTCGCAGTAGCAGAACTCGCTTCTAAAACCAGAAATAAAGCCATAGGAACGAGTGTAGTTGCATACGTCCATCCATCACTTGAGATCACTGGAGTTCTAATCACTCCCATGGACCCCAGCACCACACAGAGACCCCGTAATACATTATTGACTGTTTTCTGTTCCCTTAAGTGGAACGGTAATTTTAGCCACTTATTGTTTGCAGGGTATCCAGGAACTAAAACTTATGAGAGCGTGATCTTCAATTTCTGAGTGTGTGTGTGTGCACATATTCGCAGAATGTGTCACGGAGCAAGAGTGCAGCGAAAATGAACATCTATCAGCGATGCATACAGCAGCAGCATGAGTGTGTGCAACTTGTGTGTGTGTGCGTGCTGTGCGAGAGCTGGGGGGAGACCACCTACACTTCCACCTGCTCTGCCTTTTTAGAGGGGCCTCTTCAATCACAAGGCTGGGGTCATTATGGATGCGAGCCTCTAGCCGCGAGGCATTGTTTAGCTATTTCTGTCCTCGCGCTTTACAGTGAAACATCGAGCAAAAGCCCCATTAATCCTGCGCTTCAGAACACGAGCAGCCATGTCAGGAAAAAGAGCCGCTCCTGTAGACTTTTTTTGTATTTGAAGAGGACGAAACGCAGCCCTGAGCGAAATGTCTCTTAAAAAATCGTTGTACTGACAAATGTGTTTTGAATTTGTTTACTTTTTGGGCCGTGCTCCCCTACGCTGGAGTTTTGTGTCGGAGGTAAACGCGATAATAACCAAGGACACCTCTGACTCTGCCCAGGCTGACACGGCAATGAGGAATGACAAAGCAGCGAACTGTTTGACAGGCACTGTGAAGATGACTAAGTCCAAACTTTCAGAGTGAGATATGAAGAAGAGGGGAAGATGTCTGTGCTTCACTTCAGGGAAAAACTATTTGAAAGCTTCTAACTACTGCAAATGCCCCCCCCCCCCCTTTTCCCCCTTCTTTCCCCTTTTGTGTTTTGATGATACAGCTGTTTCATGTAAAGTCAACCACATGTTGGCATTGGGCAAAAGGAAAGCTGTGAGAGGTAAAACAAACATGATATTGAGGATAAATCAGTGTTTGTCATTCTGCAAGCTTCTAAAAAACCCCTCCTCTGCTACCTTCACTAGTAAACAACTCTGCTATTCAGACAATTAAAGACTGATTCGTGCCCAAACAGCCTCTTTAATTGCCCAGAGAGAGAAGCAGGCTATATTTGGAGGAGGACTTCCTAAATGCACTACTTAAGGTAAACTAAACTATATTAAATGTGAGGTAATTAGCGTGCTATTTAACAGACCACAAACTGCTAATTGTGCTGCCTGTGGTCGCCTCTGCTCGCCTCCACCCTTCACAACCTGCAGACGGCTTGTAACCTCCTAGTGTCGACGTCGGCGCAAACAGTAATTGTCAGCCGCGGCAAAACACGAAAATGCAGCAGTCTGATGAGTTGTGTTTGTGTGTGTGTTCAAGCTCAAGCTGTGCACAAGGTGGTGCCCCCCCCCCCCCTAAAAAAAAGGAAAAGCGTGCATTTACATATGTGAGTAAGAGTGCGAGTGGTGTGTGTGTGTGTGTGTGTGCGTGTGCGGAGGGGTGAGTGGCTGAAATGTGTGGGTGATTGTGGGGGTGTTGGATGATTTTGTTTTACGGCCGCTGATGCACTCCGGGGCATCCATGTCCAGGCTTGTTTTTAAGACGTGCCGGGTGTCTGGAATGGCACTCAGTTCCAGGATCATGGCAAGGCTCCCTGAGGCTTAAGAGGAGTTGCAGACACAGACAAAAGTCAGAAAATTTGGGGTTTTCATACTGTATGTTGACAAAAAAAAAAGTGTTTGGTCTGAAAAACTGCTGCTGTTGCAGCTTCTCCAATACGCATCTCCAACCTGAAAATATCATAGTGGATTTCTATCATGCGGGCAATTGCACAATAAACTGACTAATAGCACGTTTGTTTTGTTTGTTTATATTACATTATGAAGTTTAAGGGAGTGTATGTGACGAGAGTGTTACTCACTCCACTGTCATCACCTGTAACGTCGTACCTCTTTGCCAGCTGATGACGTCATGGTCGGGGTCGTGACCTTCCCGTCATTGGTATCTTGCCTGAAGGGATTCCCTCGTCTGGCTTTACCTCGGCTGTGACGCGTCGCTGTCTGGCTTTACAAATGTTCTGCATTTATTTGGACTCTGTCTAGGAGGGAAACCAGGAAGTGGACGAGACGCTGGAGACGAGACAGGGAGCGAACGCTGACAGGAAAAGAGGGAAAGCACGTGTGACCGTTCACACGGACTTCTGATAAGTCTGAATATTTTACTGGTAATTGAAAAGATGTGCGACGGTTGAACAGCTGCTTTCAACTTTGCATGTGTTGCCAAAACCCTGAACGGAGAGAAATAACAGTTTATGTTGATGATTTATGTGATCCCAGCTATGATCCTGAACTCCGCAGAGGCAAAAACCCTGGAGGCATTTCGTTTTAATAAAAGCCAAATCCCATGTTTGTGCCATGTGGCAGATAAAGAACCAAGCGGAAACACACACACACACACACACACACACACACAGCGCGGCTGTGGCTGTCTGCCTGAGCCAAAACCATAACTGAGAAGACCCACTCAAAGGAAATCTCAGAGCATCTTGGCAAGGGGTGGAACATGCTGGGATCGGATGGGTGCAAAGTTTCCGTTATCTGGAAGCCCTTTTCCTGTCATCCGCACATAAACACTCGCAGAGGGAAAGGTCGGGAAAGGTCGCGATGTCAGACATACATATTTCAATAGAGGAGGATCACCTGGAGCCCGTTGTGCATTCGCTGCCGTGATTGCGGGCTCTCGCTATGAACACTAATGAGCAGAGGAGGAGAGGGGAGATAAAGAAGGGCAGACACAAGTGAAACGGGGTTGGATGAAGCCCTGGGACACAGCAAAACACTCACCTCCAGCGCTAACATCACTGACCCACACTTTTGACTAACACGTTTCCACTACCTCCCCCTCTTCCTCTCTCTAGCTCCCTGCCTCTACAAACATGGTCCAACTCCCGCGAGCGAGGCTGCGGTCCGATACCTGACTCACATCTCCTACAGGCCGTTTCAGGTTCACTGAGCAACACGGGACCTTGCCAGGCGGCATCCCCTTTGCTTAGCACAGCCATGGATAGCGTAGTGTGTTAGAGAGTGTGCGGTTACCCATCACGCCTTTCACCCCACCCCCCCTCCTCATCATCCTTTTTAACATAAACAGAGAAAAAAGAGGTTGTGACAGAATAGGCTGATGTGCACAGAGGTTACGAGCCTTCGGGGGTGGCAGAAGCGGGAGACATCATTTGATGCGATTCTGGGAAACAGTAAAAACTAAATGTCAGCGTCGCTCTTAAGGCAGATAACAGTCGCAAGACTAATGGTTTCAAAATTTCAACGACCTGAAATAAAATGTTGGCAAACGTGACTGATTTGATCAGTCATATGTGCAGATTTACGACTGCAGCTCATTTGGACTTCGCCGCTATGGGCGTAGGCGCGCTCGTTTTCCCTCCAACTATCGTGTCTTCAAATTTTTCCTTTGGCAGCATGATGAGTTTTATATATGCATCTGTCACTGTGTATATCGCTGCTGTTAAGCCTGAACTTGATAAGATTTCAGTTGAGCAGTTTGACAAACTTGCATGAAATTGTGGTAATAAATCCAATTTTAAAGAGTAAAAATAGAAGTGAGGGAAGATTGAGAGTTGTCAGCTTGGCACAGAGACACTTTGACATCTAAGCTAAGACCGACTTGCTATAATAATAATAATAATTGTGATAACAACGATAATGCACCCACATTTTCAATGAATATCCACAGCAAATAGGACATTTTCTAATTATTTCTCTGTTATGTTAGATGGTTGTGGGAGTGTTATTTGTTTTTCCTGTTTTTTGGTCATATTTTGACCTAATAGTGCCAGTGGGGTTTGTATTTAAATTTCACGCAGCAAAACCTCATGTTATCTTCTTAAATCTGAGTTGGGTTTAATTTATGCAACAAAAATTCAGTTCCTCAAAACCATTGAGGCATTTTACCCCCCCCCCCCCCCAAAAAAAAATAGATTGAAAATCACTGATGCTGTCATGCAATATAAAATCTACTGATGCATGCCAGGTTTGGATTCAATCAACCATACCGCATTAGAGAAGTGGTGAACTTCAGCCTTCAGATTATTGGCACGTGAAGGTTGAATGGAGCTGTCAGTGACACCAGCAGGCTCAGTGTTGGTGGATCAGCCGCTTGAGATTAATAGAGTGGAGAGGAGGAAAACACCATCGGGCCGTCATGTGGTGTTGACGAGGATGGTGATGATGTAAACGATGATGGATCACTCTATTAATAGACTTGGCGATAAAGTGACCACAGTCACAAAGGAGAACAGCAAGTCAATGGATGAGAGGCCCCATTATGTCTAAATGAAGGAGTCAGCCGCTCGGTCAAGAAGGCACTCGACTAACAAACCTTCTTTGACTGAGCCCGTCTTTCTCTTCCCCCTTGCCCACCCCTGCTCTTTTCTGCTGAGTGGGTGTTTGGAGGAGTTGTGAAGGTCAGAGGAAACGCTCTGAAGTGAGGCGTGAGCTTGAGGCTTTGACCTCTGTTCGGCCCCGGCTGCCCTCGCCGCTCTGAGTCACAGAGACGGAGCCTTCGCACCGTGCGAGAGGGCCCCGCGCCGCGGAGCCGCAGACGACAAGTGGGCCGCTGCCTGGCTCTGACAAAAGGAGAGTTGTGCAGAGGTGGCGAGGCACAATGGGACGGTTTGAGAGGAGGAGGTGAGGAGAACGCAATCCTTTCCATAAGCACCTTATTGTGAAAGGCTGCTTTGTTAAAGGCAGAATCTATAGGGTGACGAATTAAGGGGGTTTTCTCTCTGTGTAGGAATTGGTGTTGTGTGAGCGAGAGGAAACATATGTGTTTGCTGTTTGTTTGTGCGATGATATAAAAATATCTCCCTATTTGTTTTCTCAATTAACAAATTCACACATTTGCTTTCACTAAGTGGAGATGCAGGAGACAATGGATTCTATTTCAATCCATTAAAAATTGTTATCTCCTCCCTCCATGCAGATATTTACATAGTGGTAACAAGAAAAGCTGCTCCACCCTCAGCGATATGCGTGCTTGTATGCACAAACACACGCAGACACACACGCACACACATGCACGTTTTTGCTTAATCTTACGGTAAACAGCTTCTCTCCACCCTCAGGCCTTGCCTTCCCCAAACTCACCCAGGAACAAGAGCAGGTAACACTCAGTCAGTTTTGGCGTCCGTCCATGTGATCCTGACTGTTAGATCTGAGTCTGTTGCCAAGCAGTTCATCTTGCTGCTGGACCTTTTTTTTTTTTTTTCACTTTGCCCAAAAGAAATATGCATATAAAAACACATCGACACAAAATCCTTGAGGAATAAATGAAGACATCTGCCAGCGGATGGGGGTGGGGAAACAGAGGAAGTCATTTCTATACTTGAATATACAGAACTCTAAATCTAAACAGACTAAACAGAGATGTGACTAATCAAGAAGTGACTAAGACATCAGCCACATTTTTTTTTTGTTCTTGCAATAGCTGACACCTGATAACTGAAGTGTTTTGCCCATCGCTGTGCGACGTTGTTCAGAGCCAAATTTGCAGCACTTCTGTTTATGTCTGATTGTTCTGGAGAGAAAAACAATCGCACTTATTAATCCACAACAAAAGTGTACATCTGTCTCTGCGTTCACACATTGCTCTCCCGCTAGTTGGGTAATGTGAGTGTTTTTGACTAACATTTGGCAGAGTGGCACGGTGCCACCTCACGAGTGTTCCCGTAAACACTCACCGCTCTGGACCCTATACTGTTGTGCTTTGCCAAAATGTCACTGGGAGTGTGGTCAACCTCGACCGCAACGCTGAATAAAACCTCAACCCAAGGCGAGCACAGCAGAGCGGAGCGGGGCAGAGCAGAAACAGGCAGCTGCACACAGAGCAGAATTTATAAGGGAGGTGGCAAAGTGGAGGCACAACACTGCCAGGAACTGTTGTTTCTCTGTGTTTGTCCATATTCCCATGGATACTGACAAAAAAGTAATAGGGTTAAAATAGTCACCACAAATACCAGAGAATTACCTGAGATGAGATCATCATCTCTATAATCAGACATGGAGACCCTGAAACTAATAAAATAAAGTTAGGACTTTTCACGTAATGTCGGGGAGATGCCAAGTTACTGGCTGTAGTGTGACACAGTTGGGTGACCTCTGACCCACAGTGCTGCTCACTTTAAGGATGAACATGGTAACTGGGTCGCTCTGAGCAAATATCCCAACTTTTTTACAACGAGCGCTCGCTTTCACAAAAGGCTTGCCTGACGCCGCAGAGAAAGAAAACCTGTTGGAAGCCCGATCCAGCTGCCTGTCGTCACACACTCTGACATTTTGCAGTTCAGGATGGCTGAGGTTAAATAAATAAAGGTAGGGCTGGATGTATTTTGAAATATTCAAATGTAACAACTTTTATTTATTTTAAACATCCCCTGTGTACATGAGGCAGAGAGGGTGTGTAGCAGAAGGTTCAGGGTGGATTCAAAGTCAGGCCGCTACTTTAAAGAACTCTTACATCAAGTCTGGATCAGCTGCATTTGTATTTTCTATACCAGTGCAGCTGAGTTGAACCTTTGGGGGATCCTGGGGTGAAATGAGATTTTAGCACACACATATACGCACACTCATATGTATATATGTCAGTGTGAAAATAACGATCAAAATGGGATTAAAAATTGGCACGGTGCTCCATAAATTTAAAATAACCAGTAAGCCTCCTATCAGACGTGCTATACAGGAGTGCATGGAATCTAATTATCAAGCGAGCAGAGACACAGAAATAGCTTATGAAAAAAGAAAAAAGAAGGATGATTGCTTGAAACAGACCATTTTAAGTAGTGGAATTGTTTTTGATATATGGTCGGAGAAAATAGTGAATTATGAAAATAACAGCATGCAAACAAACAATCTATTCAGACGTTTTCTTATCAACATTTCCTGGAACCACTGACTGTTGAACAAGATCAGACATCCACTCCTTAGCTGCAGCTGGAGGATTTTAGCGCCTACCGAAGCAAAGCATCCTACCTGACTTGTTTTGTCTGTGCGGGGATACGGGACACATCGATGGAAGCGTTTATGTGTGTGTGTGTGTGTGTGTGTGTATGTGTGAGTGTGTATGTGTACGTGTGGGCGTTGGAAGAATTACAAAGAGGAGACAAAGGTTCCCTTCTCCGCAGCTGAAACAGGTGCACTTTACTTTCTCCTCATATTGTGTTCTTTAAAAGCAGACCGCAATTGTTCTTCCTGCAGTGGAGGAGAAAAAAATTAAATGTTTTGTGTGTGAGTGTGTGTGTGTGTGTGTGCGTGAGCAAGACAGACATTTTAGATCAAAAGGATAATTAACCAAACATCAATCTTCCTCCTTCAGATAATTGACTGGGCTTGGTTCCTGTTGGACCATGTCGCCTCTATTTCAGGATCCATTAAAGGAAATAATTTTCTGTTTGAAATGAGCACCTAGGCGAGGTTTGTCACTTAAAATTTTAATGTCAGTGTTGGTGGTGGCAAAAACTGAAAAATTAACTAATTCCCACAAATTCCCTCAAAGTCATGATCAGTGAAGAGATAGCTCAAACTCATCTCCCTGCTGAGACAGAAAGTCCCTAACAAGCACATGGATGGGGTTTATACAGGAGCAGGAATGCTGCTGGAAGCTGGCCCGGAGGGGGTGTGGCTTCCCGGTTCTTCCCTGACGGAACTGCCGCATCACCATGCCCAAATTAGGCCTGAATACTTCCTCCGCAGGGGTTTCATATATATAACACGGCCGTTTAGTGTCAGATATTTTCAAATATCTATTCGATATTTAAAGTCGGACATCAGGTGACACGTGAACTGACCTGCATCTCATACAAATATTTCAATATGATATTAACGCGTACTCACTCACTGCACACGGTATGAATGAAAGAGAGCCCTAATTTCATTTGAGAGAATAATCTTTTCTACTCGCTTGTTCCACAGATGATTATTCAACCTCTAAACGCGCACAGATGAAACGAGCGCTCCCGATTCGCGGATTTCTGACCGCGGTCCCCGCTGCGATCTCTCCTCGGCTCGCTGTCTTGCCTACAGGCTTGTTTACAGTCGCGTCTTCCCGGCATCAGCGTCACAAGACGTAGGCCAGCGGGGCGGGGCCGCCGACTCGGCCAGCCAATCACGGCGCCGCTCTGCCCTGGCAGCCAGCGTGCGTCTGAGGCTTAATAAAAAGGGGCGCAGCGAGCCCGGGGAACACACCTCATCAAGCACTGAGAGCAAGCACGCCGCCTGACAGGGAGTTGAAAGTTTCCTCCTCACAGGACAGAAGAAGTTAGCGAGCGACACTGGACGAGACTTTTACCTGCTGACTCCGAGCTGAACACAGCTTCCGTGGGACCGTGGACTTTCGCGCGTGATTTTTTCCCTCCTGAATTCCACTCTGATCTTGGGACACTGTTGAGAGAAACGGAGTGGGTGCTTGAGTTGTACATGCTCTCTGCTGACACTGACATTTGTTGATTATCCGAGAGACTGTTTCTGTAAACAGCTGGTAAGAGCACTTTTCCTACGACTTTATGTCTACAAAGATGGAACAGCCTTTTTATCATGACGACTCGTTTCTGTCGGCTTACGGCCACGCAGACGCAGCCATGCACGACTACAAGCTGCTAAAGCAGAATATGAATTTGAACTTGACAGAGCCTTATCGCAGCCTGAAATCGCAGCTGAGAGCCGAGGCTGATCCGTACCAAGCGGGCCAGCAGGACGTCGGGTCGCTGAAGCTCGCGTCCCCGGAGCTCGAGAGGCTCATCATCCAAAACAGTAACGGTGTCATCACCACGCCCACCCCGGGCCAGTACTTCTACAATCGGGGCATCACCGATGAGCAGGAGGGCTTCGCGGAGGGCTTCGTTAAAGCCCTGGACGAGCTGCACAAGATGAACCAGATGCCCCCATCGAATGTGTCCATCGGCGCCGGCGGAGTCCCGACGTGCTCTGCGGCGGCCCCTAGCGTCTTCGGCTCGTCTCTGCAGCCCGAACCTCCCATCTACACCACACTGAACGCCTACTGCCCGAACACGAGCCTCTCTTCCGCATCCAGCTACCCGACAGCAACCATCAGCTACCTGCCGCCGCACCAGCAGAGCCACCCGCAGACCACCACGCACGCCACGCACCCGTTCCAGCACGCGCTCCCCGCGGCGGGGCTCCACCCGCAGCGGCTCGTCGCGCTCAAAGAGGAGCCGCAGACCGTCCCCGACCTGCTCAGCAGCGACGGCTCCCCTCCCATGTCCCCGATCGACCTGGAGACCCAGGAGCGGATCAAAGCAGAGCGCAAGAGGCTGCGGAACCGGCTGGCGGCCACCAAATGCCGGCGGCGCAAGCTGGAGCGCATCGCCCGCCTGGAGGAGAAGGTGAAGGTTCTGAAGAACGACAACGCGGGGCTCTCCAGCACGGCCTCGGTGCTCCGGGACCAGGTGGCCCAGCTCAAACAGAAGGTCCTGACACACGTGAGCAGCGGCTGTCAGCTGATGCTCACGAGCAAGATGGAGGCGTTTTAAACACCAGAGACTACAAAGTGACTTCAAAGTAATAACACTGGAGCTCTGCATGCGCAGCACTGGAATACAGGCCGACGTGTTGTCCGCACTGACAGGCTCACACGGCCGACGGCTAATGTGTAAGGCAACTCTTTAGGCTATTTAGGGTTCAAAAAGACTGATCAAAATGGTACTTCCGGATGCTGGACACCCTTCAAAGGACCATTCCACCCTATCATATAGACTACCAGGGCAGCATCCAAGCTGAGCAGACACTGAAACACAGCGGGCACAGGCCCCCAAAGTCTGGTTTACTAATGGCAGAAAATGGGAATGATTATTCTATGTCTTTGTACTATTGTTATTTTTTTGCAAGCGATGATATTGTCATTCAATGCTGCAATTATTCATTGTGTAAATTATTTTCCTTGTCCGGTTGATCCAGACAAAAATAATAATGTCCAATGTTTACAATGTCGTTTTTTTTTCTATCTGTGACGTGTATTTAAGTAAAGTGTCTTTAAAAAAAACTGAGGCGGAGTGGTTGTTTTATGAGCACACTTTTCACACGATATAAACAACCGGAACGAGTGGGAGTTACGGGGGAGGACGGCCGAGATGAGATCTTTCATATCTGGTTGTAACCATGAGAGATAGTAGAGTGAGGAACACACACGCGCGCGCCCCCGAAAACAGTCGCAGTGTTTTTACGCAAAACGCCTGCGTGAGCACGTAGAGCCTTTTCCTGGTTACGCAGGGCATGTCCATATATGGGCATGTTGGCGCGCGTGTCGTCAGAGGGGATGACTTCTGGGAACCCCCGCCCAGGTAAAACAAACTGGTTTGTTATAATCCCTCCTTTATTGTATCGATCATGTTTGCCGGCCGTGTCGAGGGTGGTGGAAATTCCTTTTCTCGGTGAAACGTGTGATCCCACACACACGCATACCACGCTGTTGTTATCATAAGATAGTAAAAGTTGGCTTGACTTCTTATATATATGTATACACAAGTCCGTGTGAAAATAAAACACCGCAGACATTATAAACTAATCCAGATCTAGACAGCTTATATGTTTGTGGGTTGGGTGCGTCCTGACCTGCCGGTGCCAATCACGCAGTTACAGACACGAGGTTGCCGGTGAAATCGAAAGACTGCACACGAGGGGGAAGTGACAGCGGCTGGAGGAATGTCGGGGGCGCGTTGAGATGCCACGCCGCTTGGCACTGGGCAGCAACAGAGGCGTGAGTTGGCGTCCGGTGCGCGGGTGGGAGCATCTGCGTGGATGGGTGGATAGATGCATGGAGGGAGGGGGGGGGGAGTATGTCCGAGCTGCAAAAGTCTACACTCGGGTTTGACGCATCAGCGGTCAACTATGCGGGCCTCAAAAAGCTGGATCCACGCGGGGGAAAGTCCCGCGTTAAGTGGACGCGAGTGACTCATTGAGCAGGAGCTGTTATCCACGGGTCAGAAAACGGCTCGGCAGCCCCCACAGAGGCGAGATAAAGGCAACGCTATAGCAATAATAATCCGGTTTAGGGACTGGAAGTTCCCACAAGTGGAAAATATGTGAGGCCAAAAACAACTTTTTTGTGACCGTTTAGAGGGAAGTGGTGCCCAGGCTGGTCTCAGGAAAAACAGGGGGGATTTCTGTCGTATCAAGATGTCTGTGACGTACAAGTAAACAAGAGTCGCTCTGGAACCATAAAAAAAGTGTCATACGCACGAAAGCCACTTCAGAGGAGGCTGCGGTTAGGGCGCACCGCTCACCTCGGCTTGTTTTGGAGAGGACTGGTAGACGCTCCCTTTTCATTCGAAACATATTTAAATAACTTATTTCCATCAATAACACCTATATTGTCACGGACGTGGAAACATAACTGGGCACACCCACGCGAGTTTTCTTTCTTTGTATTTTTAATGAAACCTGTCTGAGAGGGGATGTACAAACTGCTTTTTTCGTCTCGTTTTTTGAGCAGAATGACCCACATACTCGTGGCATTCGTGTCTAATGATGCTACAGAAAGACGATGCGGCGTCACATTGGCAAAAATCGTTTTCTTTACTATCAAATATTCCCGATTATACGCACGAAGTGCGATCAAAACTGAGTGTTCAGACCTCTCTGAGCGCACAGGCGTCGCGCTGCCAGCTCCTACTCAAAACCAGTTCGCGTAAATATCCCTGCGCTGTCCAAGTCTTCATTTACGCACACGCTGGCTTACATATTATAATGCGCGCGCCCGAGCCAATGGAAGCCAAACTGGCGCTCCACACGCCTCGGCCCACAACCCACACTTAGTGTCTGTGGGAACATCTGTGATGTGAACAGTGACGTATGAAGATCTCCGGGTGGGTTTGCTTTTCCTCTCCACCAGCCCCCCTTCCCCTCCCACAGACACTAGCGACCCCCCC
>CAESWR010000009.1:1281004-1332986 GCA_903171835.1 Mullus surmuletus | reverse complement strand
AACTCTTCTATCTTGTACAGTTTTCTTAAGAAGTGTAATTATTCCACCCACCTCTCCGAGGTCATCTGAGGTTTCTCAAAAAAGTTGGATCTCAAGCTGCATCGGCGGGTGTCGGCAGCTGTGGGGGGTGGGGGTGTGGGGGGATAGTTTGTACAAAGTTAGCTGCGCTCAAAACAATAAACAAGAACAACAGACTAAGAATGGACACAAATGTAGCTCTTAAAAGCATGAGTGATGTATCATGTCTTATCTATAAGTAGAGCATCAATAAGATTTAAATCGATATATTGTCTCCATTGTGGGGTGAGACAGCAGTGAGTTTGTGATGGACTATAAACACAACATATTGTTGGTATTTACAGCATTTAAACATGCCCACATTCTGATGCAAGCCTAGGCTGGTATGTTGTTTCACAGTACAGCAGAGCATCTGGCCCAGACAACAGGCCCAGATTCACAGATTTAGTGCAACAGTGCAAATGGAATATGAAATGTGTTTTTGTGAACCCACACTGCCATCTAGTGATGTTATGCTGGAAGCTGGGAAATAAAAAGGAGAAGAGTCTCACTTTTGGACTCCCTTACATACTCCAAAGGCTTGATTCATTTATCTCTTTAGAATAACTTTTCATGGGGTGGGGTGAGAGGGTCGCCCAAAAAGCAGCTGTTTAATGTGACCCAGAGAACAAAAACTTCCCAATATTGTCTCCATTCCTTGGTAAATATTAATAAACTAATAATTAATGTTCCTAGGTTGAAACCAGATGCATTGAGAGCAGCAATGATGCATGCAATTCATGGAATATCAAATAAAAAAAGTAACATTGTACCACCTCAGGTCAAATTTTTTTGTCAACTGTACATGTAATTAATGTATCAATTTGCACACGGTGCAAAATGAAAATGTGCTTTATTGTTGCTCTCTTTGCCTGGAATAACTCTTAACAAGGACATTTAGCAGGCTTCACTGTGTTTAAATAGCTGAACGTTATGATATATGTATGATTGTCTGCATATTGTGGTGCAAAGTCATCATTGTGGCTGCTGTGTTGTCCATCTTGTCTTATGTGAGAGCAAACTGGAGGATGTGAAATAAATTGTGCACATCAACAGTCACACTCACACACACAGTTTGTGTGTCGTAGATAGAACTGACGGGTGAGAAAAATAGAGAGAAATATTAGCAGGTATTTTGACTTTGAATGTCAGATTTTGGCTTCTCTGAGAAAGTTGACCCCATCTCATTCGCGTTACAAATAGTTTCGACCGACCTTGTCACCCGAGTTGCAATTTGTCTGATTGCCCGAAGCCCTCCCACTGTCCCAGTCATCGTTTTAAATTGGTGTGTGTGTGCGCAGAATTACTGTAATTTGTGACCCTGTCTGGGGATGGGGACTTTTGCAGAGGACAGTCATTAGCTAGCATCATCAAGTAGCCCCGCTTCAATGCAAAAATATCTGCAAGAGATTCAGTGGAAAAATGTCAAGTTCTACGTGACATTATCAAAATGACACACAGCTTGTCATCGCTGCATTTTCACCTGCAGAGGGCACACACTGTTCTACCGATGAACAAAACTTCCAGATGAATTTATGCATTAGACCCATGGCTTAGTCACTCAGAATGAGACAATTTTCGAGCAAGATGTGCTACATTGTGATGATAACCCATCTGCTGTTGTACACTGCGGGTTAATTATGCACTATTTCATGGATTTTTATTTCAGGGGGGATCTATTGCTGGATTGAGAAGATGCAGTCTTGCTGAAAGGGCTGAAATGCTCCTAAGCACCTAAAAGGTGTTGAAATGTGACTAGAATAATAAAAGCAGACACTGATAGCGTGCAATGAATTTAAGTATAAGATTATTTGAATGTCTACCTCCAAGCGATGGCGTGGAGTGACAGCTGTCTGTGCGCATCAGCAAATTGGGGGTTGATGGTGGTGAGAAGACACTGCAGAGACGGCGGCATCTATAAACAGAAGATGTGCAGTGCTGAAGGCCCGAGGTCCGCTTTCACTTCTTGCCTCGCTTTTTCTTCCCACTGAGTTAATATGACACTGCAACTTCAGGATTGCTAAATTCGAAAACTGCATCACCAAAAACATAATGAGTCTCGTTCACTAGTGTCTGCAGGGCCGTGTGCAATCCAGACATTGGAGGAAACAGAGAAGGTGAG
This sequence comes from Mullus surmuletus, assembly GCA_903171835.1. Lineage (NCBI taxonomy): Eukaryota > Metazoa > Chordata > Actinopteri > Syngnathiformes > Mullidae > Mullus > Mullus surmuletus. Next base: position 1,330,807 of record CAESWR010000009.1, on the reverse strand, counting down.
TTGAGAAGGAACTTTAAAATCTAATAAGTGCCTCCAGATAAACAAAATTGTTGTGAATTAAATAAAAAGTTTTATATTAGGTAATATTCAAAATAATTATTACATAATAGATGATGAAAAACGTATTGTGACAGTAATCACAAACATGTCAGGTCTGAAATGTGCCTAAGCAATTTAAAAAAATTGTCATATATGTCAAAATCCTTTTAAAAGGGGATTTGCTATTTTTTTGGCTGACTGGCACCCTCTACAGTTTCTGTGTGAGTGCAAATGTGAAAAGTAGCCCTCTTTGAAAGGATTGTACCCACAACGAGTGAACAGCACAGGCAGCAGTTAACGATGATAGTTGTAGTCCACTCTTCCCTGTTAGTGCCGTGTTGTTGGTTTTTATTATTTGTGTCTGGTTTATGTTTAAGTTCATTTGAACATGGAAAATGTCCAAAAAATGTACCAAGGTAAGATTTGCTGTACCAGGAGTAAGCATATTGCTAGTCCCTGTAAGGAAAGGTTGCACATAAAAAAAGAACAATAATTACATTAAAATGTACATATTACATATTAATTTACATCTCTGCTGATGATGACTGCTGAGAGCCAAAAATAGTTGACTTTCTCGCCGAAATCAAACCAAAGAGCCGCCCGCATCAAGAAGGGGGAGAGGGTTAGATAATTATGCTGGATCTTTGTCGAGGTAAAAATGTTGACCTGTATTACTTTGATCAGAAAATTCTGCTTTGCTCAACTTATGCTTGTTCCTTTCAGCAGAATATAGACATTTTTCTTTTTGGTCTTCCTCAGCATTCCTGCCTCACACACTGAACTCACAAACTCACTTTTTATCCCCTCGTCAGTTCCCCTGATGTGCCTCGGGCATTGAGCATGTGATTATTGTTCGACCATTGACTTTCACGTCTCCATATCTGCCCGACTGTTGAGGGGAGGAGACAAAGCAGATCTAAAAATCGCTTGTTTCGAAACACTGTCCAGGCTTCAGAAATCCTCTTTGTCCGAACACTCAAAATGGTCGTAATTTCAAAATGCTGGTCATCTGTTTGAAATACTTCTGAAATCTGATCAGATTTTAGGGCAGATTTAACCCAGAAAAGAGAAACTTCAGAAGGATTTGCAAACTTTCAAGCCACACTGTAGAAGGAGTATTAAATTCAGCACTGTCATCAGTCGTGTATGAAGTATAGAGGAACGGAGAGGAAGCGAGGAACACGCTGGATCTATTTCCAGAGCTTTGCGGTTTCTGACGCGTGGTGCGGAGAAACTCAGTAAGGGGTTCTGCTCAGTAGGGGCTACGGTATTTGAAGAAATAAACAAGGCTTGGCAACAAAAAAAGAGAAAACTCTCCTTAGATAAAGAAAAAAATGCATAAATCTCCAGTTTGGTCTATAACTTTGCTGCATGTTCCAAACTTTTTTTCAACTAAGTTTAGTTGTTGCAACTGCATTCTTACTAAATGTAGAAATATGAAGCATAGAATGAATACTTTCTGATTGTTTTAAAGGCTGATGGAGAGGTGTGTCTGCAAAAAAAACGCACTAGGCTTGGGGTGACATTTAGTTTTGTTTATTGAGAACGTAAAGAAAAGCACAAGATACGCCCGTTTACCATAAATTGAACAAATCTGTTTTTCTTTTTTACAAAACACTTAGATCTAACATAGTGCTCAACTCTAGAAATACATGACATTATTTTAAAAGAAACATCTACAGTACATTGATGATTAACCCACCAGAACAACCCTATCTGGTATGAATTCCGTTTCTGCACGGTATGAAACATCGCTCTCCACTGTGACCGTCGTACCACATCGTTCCTGCTCAAGCCAGAAGTCTGTGAGGGAGTTGAATTTACATTCGTTATCACCATTACTCTGCACGGCCCTCCCGAAAATCATGACAAGCAGACTGCAAGGTACGGCATCACAACAGTATGCAATAGCTGACTAAAGTACAGATTCAAATCGCCTAGGTGATTTAATTACAAAAAAAGCAGTGAGAAACAGAGCAGGGTAGTGAAATACTGGTGTAGTTACATTTTGTTTACAACATTGCGGGAACAATTGTTGCCCGGTAAACAGTGATTCATGCACAAGCGCAAACAGAACATGACATTTCCTGGTGTGCAAAAACATTGAAGGATGTCTTACTTGAGCCATTCAAAGGAAATAAAGCTTGACCTTGTGAGCTGGCGATAAAACATTAGTGCAATCTTATGAGATATAACTGGAATATTAGGAAACGCTGGAATTGATGATTTTTGCCTTTAAATGTTCTATGGTCCTGGTTTGCCCGGTTATTTGATTAAATAATGCGGTCAGACGCCTTAAACCAGATCTGATAACGTAGTTTTAATGATAATGGCGGCTTAGGTTTGTGTGGGAAGGTTAGTTAGAGGAGTAAGGTTAAAACTCCACTTTAAGTGATAGATTTTAGGAGCTAGACGATTACCTCTAAATATATCCCAATCTATTATTTCTCTCTACAAGCCACTCCCACTTCCCTCCCCATCGTCCACCATCACGGAGCGTTTGCGCAGCACCGAGTTCCCCTTCCTGCCACTCCTGGCTGGTGCGGACAGCTTGGTCTGGCACGGCGCCCGGTACTGAGGCAGGCCGGTCTTGGTGGTGTCCAGCTCCTCTGGGTCGTCCTGCTGGGCCCGGAGGGCAGCGATCACGTCCTTGTCTGAGGGGCTCAGGGTCAGGCAGCCGCACGGGCGGGCGCCGTCCCCCTCGGATCCGGCCTCGCCCATCTCCTCCGGCTCGTCCTCCACCGTCATGAAGGCGTCGCCCCATAGGCTCTCGCACAGGTCCCGGCCATGCTGGTACATCTACACACACACAAAGTCAGGAACTATTCATCTGCAGTTTTATTGATGTGGTGCCAATAACTAACAGCCATCTCGACATGGGCTGGGAAAAACTCCCTTTAATTGAAGAAACCTGAAGCGGACCCATTGCTCATGGTGGCCTGCCTCAACCAAAAGGGAAGCATTGCCCGCTAGCTGTGGTGAGAAATTCCCAACACAAGGAACAACCCTCACCCATACCTAACCCTCTAAAATAAACTTCTGCAGTAAAATTTAGGATAAGAATCTAGAGTGATGCAGAATTGCCTCTAGCAGTGTAAATTTATAGATTAATATCCTATGAACTCACATTTTCTTCCAAAATTATTTGTGTGCCCAAGTTAATTATCTTGCAACAGAATAAAAAAAATAAACTTGGGGGCTCTGCTGCTGATGCAGACACAAAAACTAAACACAAAATCTTTTCAAATATGTGAGGCTCCAAAAATGAACAATGCATCTTATCATCTATCATCTGAGTGTAAAATTCTACTATACTAAAACATCTAATATCTGTGAGGTGAAGAAGTACCTCTTTAATTATAAACTGGCATAAACTGGAATGAGTGTTTAAGGTTTAGTGGCATCTAGTGGAAAATTTGCAGAACACCTTTACCCGTTGCATGAAGGTGTAATAATAATAATTGCTGTAATTCTAACAGCTGTGCATATATGTGAGAAACTATGAGAAAGCTCAATCTAAATCAATGAAATAACAAAAAATGTCTTTGGCACTGTTTTTGTGAGGAGGTTGATTGACTGCCTCCAAGCTTTTTTTTGTACTATTCATGAAGTATCGCCGTTTTTTCCACCCTTTTAAATCCATCGCAGTGATTCATTTAGCTCTTTCAGGACAGCGCCGGCCTTGACAACAAACACAGGTGCGAGCCGAGGCTGCAGGCGGCAGGCAGCTGCTCTCGCAGGCGGCTTCAATCTGCCTTCGCCTCATCTGCACTGAGGCAAAAATTACAAGAGGTGACCTTGAGACGCTCATGCCGGTATCTGAAAGACTCCATCACTGCACCGTCTTTATGGTAGAATGACGACTCTGTCAAGCTTCACAGGCAGGAGGCATCTGAGGTAAATCACAAAGGTCACCTGCAGCCTGTTTTGAGATGATACGTAGCGGAGAGAAGTCACATCAGTCTTTCTTAAGTTCCGCTTTGATGAAAAAATAACTTCAGTTACTGCTGACATTAGGTTTTTGGTTTCTGGAGCATGAAAAAAGGACGTTCCTCTGTAATAAGACCGGGATTTGAACAGATATTTTATAATGATGCACTAAAACAAATCATAAATGAAGATTTAAGCCATTCAAAACCTTCATGGTTTTCGACAAATGGCATGTCTGAACGCTTAGAAATGGCTGATCGAGCTAATTAGAGAAGTTTCGGTGATGTACAAGCTGTGTTATTCTGTGTTTAAGCTCCTATTCTCTCTCTCGGGTGGCTCCCTCGTAAGCAGTCATTAAGATGTGCTGCCAAGTCACTGCCTGCGCTTCCTACTACGGCTCATTTTACACCCCCCGACCCCCCCTTCACCGAGCTTACACACAACTTCCACTTTTGCACACTCGTTGTTTGTATATCTCCCTTATTCCCTGTAGCGCAGCCGCACCTCAACGTCTGCTTCCTTTCATCCTCCTGTCTGTTGGGGGATTAAGCCTGAGTCACATAGGGTGCTCAGGAAAAAAAAGGAGAAGCTGTAATATATTTACCGCCTTTGAAGGACAAAGATCTCTCTCTCTAGTACATCTATTCTGTGCCTGAATCTTGGGTCTTATCGTGGCGACCCCCACAATATATACACACACACGCCCACCCACACATTTCTGTCCTTCCCCTGGCAGACATCATTTGCTGCCAAAGCTAATTCTGTACGAGTTTTCCTGAGGCTCTATCCCGTCCTTGCCATCCTCATCTTATTCAGCTGTGCCCTTCGCCAGTCTAAATCTATGACACAACACCTTGTGGGAGAAAAGGAATCAGAAAGGAAACACGGCTCGTTATCTTCAGATCAGATTCAGGGGGAAAGGTTGGCTTTCGATTTCATTTCGTGACCCGATAGAGATCTTAGCCCTAAAATATGTATGAAGCAAAGCAGTGATTCATCTTAGGAGTAATAATCTTTCGTGGTTCGGTAACCTTTTTTACTTCCAGAGATCATTAAAATCACTAAATCTGCTCCACAGACGGCGCTGGACTAAATGTGCCAAAGCCCGTCTCAGTCACAGCTACTCCTCATTCCCATAAAATCACGGAGTAGAAAGCGTGCCTAATGCCGAGGTAAATCGCAGCCCGGCTGGTGAATAATATCGGCGATGAGTAGGAAGAAAGTCACAATGTGCTATCGATTTCTGCATGCAGCGAACGTCGGCACACCTTTAAGTGTAGTAGCTTGTTTCTATGCAAATTGGCATTTACTGCAGTTGGCATTCGCTAATCCTGTGTGTGTGTTAAATAACCTCAGGCAGGGTTAGCGATGCATTGCAGTTTCTGTCAGGTGAATCTTTGGAGACCGGGAACCTTGTTTACACACTGACCAGTGTTTCATGAGCACCAAACTGAAATCAGATGCCCAAGATATTCCTATGGGTCCTATTGGGCCAGTGTCGTGCGTTAAGGCCACTCAACGGACCCTCTGCGAAATCCCCACAATCTCCAATGAGGTATACAAAGTGGAGCTCTGCTGCCATGACCCCGGATTAGTTGGGAAAGGGGTCCATTTGTTTGTCGTCTCTCTGAGAGGGGTGATTTGCTGGTGAATGCTCTGAATGTGGCAGCTCATTTCTTTTGTATTCAGGCACTGTTTTAAAACACTCTGTTTTGAGAGCTACTTGAATTGATTGGCACCTATTTTGGTCCATTAGTGGTGCCCTACATGAAAACACACAGGCAGACTGATATTATACTCAGATAAATGTGCCATTTCCTTCAATCACCAAATGTACTATGATAGATAGATAGATAGATAGATAGGTATATAGATAGATAGATAGATAGATAGATAGATAGATAGATAGACAGGTAGATAGATAATGTGTGTGTGTGTGTGTGTGATGGTATGCTGTGGGCCACAGCTGCACACCAGCCCCTCAGTCACTCTGCCCCTTTTTAAATCATCCAGCTGGCCTCTGTCCACTGAAGCAAGACCAAACCTTTTCATGCTTTGGTCGCTGCGTTATTAACCACTTGCTCGCCAGCCACCAGCTCACTGCCTCCTCCGACGCACCGTATCCGGACCCGAGTGTTTTTTGGCAGCGAAAACGTTGGCAAAAAAGCACAACTGCAGTCTGCATAGCTAGTAAACTCGTCAGTTAACGCGGCAAGCAGCTGGATGCAACAGCTGCGGGGTTGGAATTCAATATATGCCTGTTTCAAACGATAGTATTTTATGGCATAAAAAACTCATCGCCCTTTCAGTTCCGGAGACTGAAAGCAAAAGAGCTTTGGAAATGTATTCTTTGTAATTGCCAGTAGGCTGCAAGAACAATTGCAATTATATTGTGTGTATGTGAAAATGAGCTGCCCTGACTTAATGTGATCTGTGATTTGCTTAGTTTATTGTGCCAATCAGAGAAGTGGATGTTAGTGCTTTAGTAGGCGTGGCTCCCTTGTGATTGGCAAGTGGCTGCTGTGGCGACCGGTAGTGTCTCTGCCAGATTAAGCTTCAGCCCACTTCAGTTCCAAACTATTATGCAAATACAGTGTGGTAAAAAAAAACAACAAAAAACTATGGCCACTATTTCCAAGGTCCGCCCATTTTGTAATCACAGGCACTGAAAACGCGTGATTCTGTAATGCCAGAGGGATTGGTGATGATGGTCTACTGTACCTGCTCGTACTGAACACATGTCCCAGTGCAGTTCTGTCCTCTGGGGTCTCTGGCCCAGTTACGAGCACAGGTCAGGTCCATCCTGCATGCATCAAACCTGAGGAAATGCACAACAATTATTTCCAAGGTTCTAAATTGACACTATATTGTCAATGACGAAGGAGCAGATTTTTCAAATATATTACATACATATATGTCATTCTGACTCAATATCTTTGTTAGCTTAGCATTAAGATTTGAAACGTGGCAAATAATGACTAGTCCCCCTCTGTCCACGGCGTAAAAACTTTATAAAGACCAGTAAATTTCACAACTGCTATATTCCCTGTACATCAATATTAACAAATTCAAAGCATCTTTATTAGAAAACAATCTAATGTGAGTTTACAGGAAGTTCTAGTTTGGTCCAATGAAAACACAAATGCACTTTGGCTCTTTGAGCAAAGCCAAGTTACTGCCAGCAACAGAGTGCATTAGTGGACTAAGTGCATAAGTGGACTTCTAAAAATGTATTAGAAATTGTAAGCACAGATACACGCATCTATTAATTGTAAAGTTCATAGTGGGGCAGCTCACTTTTCCAATCATTGCTAATAGATCAGAGGAATTTCCCTTTTCAAAATGATGTTTCAAGGTTCGCTCTCAGAAGTTGGTGCTCAAAAATTCCCTTTGCAACCAAGGAGAATCCCTCTTCAGAAAATGTTTTGGTGCTCATATCTGTTCGCACCAACTCAAGTGACTGATATTCTAATCCTCCGAACATCCTACTTGGCTGTGGAATGTGCGTGTCATTTTTACGTCCGCTGCACAGACAAAGGTTTTTGTCTCTGGAATTTCATGGAAACACACCCGCCTCGATCTGCTACTCTGCTACATCTCTCAGTTTCTCACATTTTCAGGAAATTAAGCTGCTTCTCATATATGGACACCGCGGCGTGCTGTTGTTACACGGACTGGTAATCTCTCCCTTGACTGCCTGAGGGGGTTGAATCAGGACAGGCGCAGATTTTGAATTAGGCTTGCTTAGAAATGCGTTTGGCAGCCTCACCAGTCACGGCAGAAGCTGTGGCAGAGCGGCACGGCCTGGATGTAGGAGCGGCGATGGGGATGAGGCCAGCGCGCAGCATCAGGGGAGCAGCGGTAGAAACATGACACACGCTTGAGGAAGTTTTCACACCTGGGAGAAGAGCACAGCAGTCATCGCTAACCATGATGCATAGTGGCACCTGGATTTAAAGCTTTCCTTCTGCCTGACTCAGCTGTCAGGGCAGGACTCAAAAATAAAGATGTGTTGATGCAGTCTTTTTTTTTATACCAGATTTGTGGCTCGATTTAGTGTCTCTAATCCACTTAGTTTGTTTATGCTGCTTTTCCAATTTGCTTTATTTTATGAACGGATCTGTGGGTTAATAGCTTTATTTTTTTTGGGGGGGGGGGACTCTTACCCCCCTTTCCAAAACTCACAGATTTTTCAATTGGTAGGTGATCAGTGCCGGTCAAGGTAAATGTGTTACTGAAGCTGTTTCTTGTACATAACAAGATTTTAATTTTGTTTTATCTTTTGGGTTTGAATAGATCACTCACATACAAGCAAGTCTTGAAATTGGAGTAAACTTTACATTAAAATAGAATATAGGATAAAAAATGTTGGCCACTTGGGGGCAGTAGACACTAGCTGTCCACACCCAAGATTCCCTTTGCACATTTTTATGGAAAAACAAAGTATAATATGAAGCCAAAATGGATTTTTCCAAAAAAATATTCCAATAACATAATTAAACTCCATCAAATGTCTCCATCTTGTTCAGTGAATAATTCTAGAATCAATGAATATGCAAATATTTCTCATTTCAAGAAGTTGAAACATGGACAAAAGGTGCCCTCTGCTGAAAGAGTCCATTGCTCGTCTGCTCACTACAGATTTTTTCCCCACTGCCTAGAGATGTTTCACCCCTTCAGCTCACAGAAAAAACTGACTTCTTGTGTAAAACTCTTCAAAGGCAAAGACAAGATCAAACATCAAACTAAATGAATATAATGTCAGCAAAACTTATTTTTGAGTGGATGGAGACATTAAAGGGAAGAATCACTGAAAGGTGAAAATCCAGTCGCCCCAATGCAGATGGAAAGTCATTTGAAGTTTTTGGTTCCAAAGAACACTGCTGAATTATTTACTGTCCAGTGCTAAGAGTTCCTACAAGACCATGCAGACATTGCCAACCTACCTAGATCTTCTGCATGGTGACCAAGTAAACAAAGTGCATCAGGACACTTGGATTGCTTTGGACAAGCAATAGAGGCTTTTTATGGATATGGATTATTATGTTGTTGTTGTTTTACATGAATTCTCATCACCTTTTTCTTCAATTTTATGGAAAACTATGACGATTGGAATAAAAATCTTCACCTGATGTTAGACTGGCATCAACATGGTTAGATGACAGAATTTACATTTTAATTTTTTGGTGAACTGTCCCTTTAAGATGGCCTGCAGCAAGAATGACTCTGTGGTCAGATTTCATTCCTCATTAAGACTTCTGGTTTGGGGTTATCAGCTGATGATGATTCATCAGCTCAAGGCTCAATATCCATTTTATACTTACAGGTACCGCCACATTGAGTATCTGCTTTAGGAATCAGTGTTAATATTCTGAAAACCATTTCCTTCCATCTAACAACTAAACTCATGGACATACATCGATTGATAATAGCATTCAAACAAATATTACTTTCAGGTAATGAAGAAAAACATATTGCCCACAATGCATCCGGGAAAAGGGATAGAATCACTTCTGGTTGTACACTTCTCTGACATAAGATCAGTGAACCCCTCTTTACTTTTTATTAGAATGGGCTGCCCTGATTTGAGGTGTTCATTTGGTCGGACTTACACAGGGTTCAGGGGCCCACACTTGTCCCAGGGTTCCATCTTGTTGGTGGCGGAGGGGACATGAGAGATGTCCTGTACGTGTTCCTCTGCGCAGCAGCTATCTGTCAGCAGCAGGGACACAAAAACGCGGTTGTTAGTCCGGAATTAGACCACCTCACACACACACACACACACACACACACACACACACACACACACACACGCACACACACTCACTGTCTGCATACAGCCCACACTCCGTCAGGTGTTGCTCCGGGCTAGGCGTGGCCTTGTGGTGGCCGTCTTGAAGACACACCCCATCTGAGCGGGCTCCGCCAATCAGCGCCGCCGCCCAATAAGCGCAGATCAACAGCAGAAAGCGGCAGGAGGCGCTCATATCTGCGGGCGCAAACAGGTCTGAGTTCAGCACGTCGGAGAGCGACTCTCACCTTTAATGCTCTTAGCGCCTCCTGCTCCTGCAATGACATTTGACCTTATGATTTCTTTAAAAAAAATAAAACAAAACACTTGATTGACATAGACGCCGCACTTACGCAACGATTTATCCGCATTTTATAAACGCACATGCATGCAAACAACACATCAAAGCTCCACGGCGAGTCGCGAAGTTTGCGAGAAAAACGCGGCTCAGGCTGTTTATCTCCGTGCGTGGGTGACTCTGCGTGGGTTGACCTAGTGGGGGAAAGGGTGAGCCTAATTAACTGCGACTAGAGATGGATGACATGCGTAGTTGTGTAATCTCGCAAGCGGCCGAGGCTGTGCACCCTACATAAAGGCGAATTAACAACAAATCTGGGAGCGTGGGGACCCCCCATGGACACGTTTACCTTTGGCCCCACGCGGGGGGAAAGAGTCAGAAAAGACAGATGAAAGGATTTGGCACATAAATTCAATATGTTCTCGCTTCTGGTGGGATAAACTGTAGTGGAAACGATCCAACAGTTGGCACACACGTTAATTTGTTGTTAGCAACAATCTATAGATAAAAAAAAACAAATTAATTAACAATCACGAATATGTTGCATTGGCAAATCATTTGTAGCAGTTTTCTGGTCTTTTATTGAGTTTTCAGCAAAATCCCGGTGTAAATCTCATCACTCCTAAGAATCCTTAAATATCGCGATCTGTCGGTGGTAACATTTTTTTTACCTGTCGGCGGGTGAAAGGATGCTCCGTGTGGATGTTTCCTCTTTTTTTTGTAATTGATCTTTTTTTTTTTTTCAAACCAGGCGTCTTGTGCGCGTCTCCGTTGGCTGCTCTCGGCTGCGTGTCTCCCCGGTGTGTGGATTCGGCGGCAGCGCGCGGTGCACCGGTCTGCTCCTCCTGCGTGGCTCCGTGTGTGCCGCTGTGATCCCTGCTGCCCGGGGGCCGTGGCTCGCTGCTCTGTCACAGGTTTATATGAAGGACATTTCGGTCCCCTTCCACCAGGCGACTCACCCCCTCCCTCTGCCCCCATGCTGGGAAGTCCTCTCTCTCTCTCTCTCTCTCTCTCTCTCTCCATGTCTCTCTCTCGCTCCCTCATCCCCCTCCCTCCCTCTCCCTCTCTTGCCCACACACACGTACACACACACTGGGCTCCCTCCCTGATAATCTCCCAGTGAGACGTTCACCAAATCCTCCTTGTTGACAGTCTTCCTCTCCACACCACTTTGTCCCGGGGCGGACTGAAAACACCGGAATTAGATTTCTCAAATTGATTTAAAGGCAAAGATAAATAAATAAAAGTTGCCCTTCATTTTGCCTGGATCATTCACAGGTGGTGCTGAGTCACACATGCCCCCCACCCCACCCCCCGCCCTTTCCTCCCTCTCACTGAGGTCAGGGCTTTTTCCAGATGACAGGGTTAGAGGAGGGTACGTCTGAGATTTAATACTGTATGATATGCTGAGGACAGGGAACACAAATCTCTGCGGGAACAAAAACACTGTGAGCCTCAGTGCGCCTCCAGAAGCCTTCCCCCCACTGTCATAAAGGTGTAATCCCAGTCAAAGCGTGCATTGTTGTTTCTTCGTGTTCTGCTGACACACAAATTAGGTGATCAAGCACTCGTCGTGGCAGCACTGACGTGCACAGTTCGGGGGGGGGGGATTTACGGCCAGTCGGTGGGTTTTTCCACTGTGTGTATTATTGCTCCTGGCTTTTAATCTCACCTCCCCTTGGACCTGGTGTGCCAACCTAATCCCTCGCTGGTGCATGTCTCTCTCTCTCTCTCTCTCTTCCACCGTGCCCTCGTAAGGCTTTTGGCCGCGGATGAGCAGATGGAGAGTGTCTTGTGGCCTAGATACGTCCGGCCTAAAACTAAGACTGCAAAATTGGTGACATGCCTCCGACATGATTGGTTTTGGCAACGAAATCGCGCGGGGAGAGACCTGACAGATTGGCCATCAAATAAACACAGGGATTGAGCGCAGATGAGGCGGCCTCGATGGAGAAGTGCTGTATAACTGGACTGGCATTCATACTGTATGAGCCCGAGGTGGAAATGAGGGCTCGCTCTGGGCCCACCAGACTGTTTTGTAACAGCCTAGGGTCATCACCACAGAGCACTTTATTTCTAGGGGTGAGAGCAGAGGAGTGAGAGGCAGACAAACAGTTCACCATCTGGTAATTAGAGGAGGAATAACGATATGCTTTGTGTGCGAGCTATTCAGGGAACACAGAGCAGCAGAACAAAGCGGGACACTGCCGCTCTCCGTGTACCCTCTCTGTCTTTCTCATTTAACAGGGTTGGGTCAGTGCCCGTGTTTGAGCCTTGGGCCGGCCCTCGGCTGGCAAACATTGTCACCCATCCTTTTCGACTCACTAACTGACATTCATTTACGCTATTTAGAGTTTCTTTGATTTGTTCCACTGACCTATTTCCACAGAATGGCAGACGCTTTAATCAGCGTTGCATTTGCATGAAAATTAAAGGTGAAAAGTGGAGGACCTGTCTGAAAACTCATCATGTTGGGGATGCAGGACAATTTGTGTGCTGCAGTGATTCACAGCGGGCCCCACGGTGGGTTACTTATGCATTTGTTAGGGTGCAAATTGGTNNCAGGTCAGCTAAACTAAAACTACGTTACTAAAAATAGCAACATATTTTAGATTTGACTGAGTTTCAATGGAAATGAACAAGAAGGGAATTGAAATAGCTAAAACTGCCTTGCAATCTCATTGGAAGGAGCTTTACTAAGCAGGTTTATTGACATTTCTAGCTAACCTTCGGCATTCACTGATAATTTAGTGCTAATTTTCACATCACTGTGTTGTTGTGTTAGGATTACTAATTTAGGATTGGACCTAATCACTTGAAATGGGTTTACGTGGCTTATTGAGAGTCAATTTAGGGGCCCAGAAACATCAAACCCCTTGGTAATGGAAAGCAAGGGCTGACAGTCATGCGACTTAGTTTGATCAAAGTATTCTGCAAACAGATTCAAATGTTAAACCAATAGTAATAAACAGCTGAATACACATATACACTTAAAGTGTGGAAATATCAAAGTTGAATTGCCTGAGCAATGGTAGATGTGTCTTGAACGAACCTTGTATGAATCCAACAACTGTCAGCCAAATATATTGACTATACCACTTGTATAGTTAAAACCCCTTCAGAAAGAACATATATATAGATATGTTGCACTTATGAAGGGCTCAAAAGTGGGAGCATAAAATAACAGCAGGCATCACACTCATCATCATCACATTCATAAATCATGAAATGATCTCGCATTTAATCTCAGCCTACTGCATGTTGCATCTGAAGTATTTAAATGTATAACGAACCACTGTTGCAAGCCATTCTCAAAGAAAGGTCAAACTCAGTGACCTTTCTGTTGACAGAAATGTCACTGGTCAAATTCCAAAATGTTCATTAAAGGTTCAGCTAAGAAGAGCTTTTTTCAAATGTCACATGGAGCCTGAGTTTTGCAATTTGATATGTCGGGAATAAAAAGGCAAGAAATGACACAAGTGTTTTTTATTCAAATGATATGAATTGAAAGCAACTGTTAGTGCACCAAGCTTCTGCTATGCTACTGGTGTATTCTTTCTCATTAAATCTATAATTTGTATCCTCTAAATCCTTCATCATGACCTTTTTGTCCAAACATCTGAACAACACAGGTGGTAGAGAAGATCAAATCATCACAAATCAGACAAAAATCATCATATTGGAATACAATTGACCAATTACTTGCACACCATGTTTGGATCCAGACATGTTTCTTCTTCCCCTTTGACTATGTCTGGGTGTCACCGCATAATACATGCAAGAGTTTAAAAAAAAAAAAAAGGATAATTTTCAATTCTCTTAAAGAATCAAACAGGCATAAAAAAATGAAGGCATTTTAAAAAAAACTCATCAAACTACTCACAAACAATCACAATTCTATTTGTGGATTAATCAGAATGTTCTCGTTTTCTGTCAGGAAAGGAATCCTGTGGTGTGATGCCTTTGAGTTCCCAAACTCATCCTGTCTCTTGTGCTTGTTGTTAATGGGATTCAAAAGGGAGTGAGGAAGTCCAAGCTCCCCACCCGGTGGTTGCATGGTGGCCCTGCATGCAGAGTGCCGAAGCCTGTGTGTTATCACTGTGCTGCCCTGGTGAGAAGATGGCGTGAAGAACCCTTAAAACGTTGAACTACATCATTCAAATAAAAAAATCTCTGCCCCTGTTGGAGAGGGGAGTCAAAAGCCGTCGGTTCATTGTTGTTAGTTGCCGTTTGGCCTTGTTCGTCGCTCCTGGATGTTTTTCCCAAGGTTCATGGTCAGCGTGGCAACGGCATAAGTGGATAAGATCACAATGGTGCTCCTCACAAACTGCGACGAGGCCCCCCGCTTCGTCACAAATCGTACCCCGTGCCTCTGCATGTTGGCCTCCGCCGCCTCCATGGTTTGTGCGATGGGATCCATGTTGCCTGTGGCTGCTTCACCGTCTGTGTGTGTCCCGGCTGTCTCTCGATGGTTCACCGTGGCCCTTTGAAGCTCCTGACGTTGTCTCCCTTTGCTAAAACCTGCTTCTTTATCTACTCGGCCTTGTTTGAGCTGTTGGCGCACGTCAAATCCTCAGTCTCAGCTGGGTGCCAGGATCACGTCAGCAGCACCTGTGGGAGTCCGACTGAATGAACATGGAATGCTGCCAGAGAAGAATGTACACAGACAGTACTCATTGACGAAAAGCCAATCAGTCTGACCTTCTTTGTGGGGGTCAGCAGCCATCATTGGAGTCACTGGTTTAATCCATGTCAAGATGCCAACACTCTGTGGGAACAGTACACCTAAATGAAAATCCCCTCAATGCAAGTTGCTAAAGTTGACATTTGATCAAAAACATGGTGTAAATGATGAGTTTTTTAAGTTAAATTTACATTTTGTGCTTCCAGACAACTGGACAAGAGCACATGGCCACATTTTTCCTTTGCTGTTTGTTGACACCAACTGATTTCAGTATTCTGGATTTGGTTGGATTGCTTTTTTTTTTTACTCTTAATGTTTTTGGTGGACTCATGGACACATTTTTGGGTGGAAAATCCCTTTAAATCACTTACACGAAAATACAAAAGCTCCCATACAAGCCTGGAGAGGGATGTTTGGTTCTGACATAGCTGCTCTACTGATCTCAACCAAGATGAATGCACGGACCCCCAAGGTTGGTGATTCCCCTGATCTGATCTTCAAAGCAGAGCTTTGCTTACATTCAGGCCGTGCCGTAACTTCCATTCAGTGCTCAGGAAACCGTTCTTTTGTTGCAATGTGGCTTGAGTTTTTTGGCATTTAGCCCTGTGAATTACTGTCTGGATTGCTCTGAGTGCATCAGTCCGTGGTGGTGCCTCTAAAGGACGACTTTGATGGCTTCAGCCTGGTCCAGCCCTGACAATCTGCTTAAACTTTTTCATTTTTGTCCAAAACTAGAAGATCATATCATCTCTCTCATATTCACTTGCCATAGAAGTGTTGAGGAGATGCAGACCCACACAAATGAGCAGGATACAAAGTGATTAGTGATCCGTTCATCTTCAAAGGGTATCTGTGTTTATTGTGATCAATTTCAATCAGATGAGATGTTTTAGTGGTGTGGTGGAATCAATTCTCACTTGAAGGACACAGAAAAAACACTTTATTTATTGTTACCAGTCAAACCTTCCATTGACATTTTCCCCAGTTGGACCACAAAAGGGTTAAGGCACCAGCTACTGCGCCTTGTTGTCTTCCTCATCATCTCCTCCATATCCAGATTATTGCTTTCTGCATGGAGCCCATTTCTTTATCTGTTTTATTTCCTCTGCACACATAAGTAGGAAATCACTAACCAGAAAAACTACAGAGACAATCTCAGAGGCTTTTATCAAGCTGGATTTTGAATTTAAACTGGTGGGATGAAGTCCGCACACTTAGCAGAGCAGATGCACTGCTGGGAACACGTAACATGCTCCTCTTTGTATTTCAAGCACAGGCTCTGCAACTATAGATGGATGACATAGGAGGGGGACAATCCTGACAAACAGCTGTGTTCGCCCCATAAGTCTTCTTCTAAAATGGCACCTTAGTGGGAGAGGATCAATAAAAAACTTTCTTTCCCCTCCTGTTGTCTGCCCTCTACCTTTTTAAAGACCCAAACTGGAGCTTGTTTGTGGACATTCAAGAGGTCAGGCTCATTGCATCAGCCCGAGCACGGAGGTACAGCTGCGTGCTACTTTTGGTGATGTGTTGTGTACTCCTGCAGGGATTCTTTGCGTCATCCTAATAGGCTTAGTTTTGTGAGTGTGTGTGAAGGAGGATCTTTTCATCAACTGTCTGAGGGACTAAACACACAACTTGGCTAGCGCATATACGGCGTTTGATGCCAGGAGCCGTCTCCATGCGGATGAAACACACATACACAAACACTTTGCTTGCGAGGGGAAAAAAAGGGCCTTAACTTTAGTCATTATTTCTTAAAGGCTTTCAGTCTGATAACATTTGCCTCTGTTCTCCGACTCTGCTGCATCTCTCTGTTGTTTCAGCAAAGTAATAATACAACAAAGATTCTGTCATTTCTTCGGTCTCCCTTTCTTCTCCCTCATGCCGCCCCTCCACTAATCTACAGATGAAGGAGACATCAAGAGCACGCCGCAACAGTCTTGTTTACACAGCAAGAAAGCAAGAAAACTGACTTTGAGCAATATTTCATATAAAAGATGATCTGCATAATACAAACTCAATGGGATGGACTTGTTAACAAAGGCAAAGCACTAAACTGAGATTAGAAGGTCCAGGTCTTAAGGTTTAGTAGAAACCAGGCTACGGCATTTGAACAGGTTTAGATTTATCTTCTCTGTGTTGAAAAGCGTCCAGGTGCTAACCACCAGAACACAACTGGACAAAAACAAGAGCAGGACACTTCTAAACAGAGTTTTCTGAGCTTTTTAGAGCTATTTAGAGGTTAGTGGTGTACAGTGACACATAGAGAATCGTTCTCCAATTACCAAGATGGATAGAGCTCAAGAGACGTGTGTCTGTAATAATGTCCCTTCATTCCATGATATGATCAGTGGGAAAAAATCTATATTTTCTTCTGAAAATGTGACCGCTAAGGCAATCACTCAGCCCACATTCAAGTGCCCTTTTATTTTTGAAAACAATGGTATAAATGTCTCTTTGTGCTCTGTGGGTCATTTTTGTATGTTTCCACTATTGTGTCCGATGTCTTTTGTTTCCCTTTTATCGTTTTATACCTGGAACTTGAGTCAGGAAAAGGCATTTACACAAGTTTTACAAATGTATACAGCAAGTCACCAGGTTGACGGTGTTTTACATAAATTTCCAGAATATCATCAAGACTAATTAACAAAGTAAACTGACACACCGTAGCGCATCACAGTGTTTTAAAGGGACAGAGAATAAAGGAGTATAGGAAACAAAGACAAAAAGATGATAATGCTTGTAGATGCTCCAAATGTTTGCACTTTGTAATGTCACTGCAGTTTCCTCAGTTTAGACGTGATCTCCACACTGCACCTGTGTTTGCAGCGTGTGTGTGAACAGTCATCTGTGTGTTTTGGCTGGAGTGAATAGAGCAATCCTCTTATGCATCAGTCTGACTCGCTGGGGAGAGCAGGCTTTTAGGGACATCCCACCAGGCCGGGACGGGCCGGGCCGCCAGCAGGTGTGTAACTTTAGAATACAACACGGTAGCTCTTGGGATTATGCGCACTGCCCGCCGTTGTCTCACCTCCTTAATTGGTGATGTAAGTCCGTGCGCGTGTGTGATTAAAACCTGGAACACAAACACTGGCAGGAAGGATTGATGATTGAATAATAAGGACTTTTGGAACCTCACTCTAACCTATTTGAGACCTTTTGATGCAGATGATTCATATGAATGAGAGAAGAAACCATCAAAAGCCTGCAACCCAACTTAAAAGTTTTTCCCCAAGTATTCAATCATAGATTAATTGATTCAATCAGGAGGCAAACATTTCTTTCTGTTTGTGATCTCATTTTATTTGGTTATACATTTCAAAGCCTCCGCAGCCAAAATAAATGTCATGACATTTTCATTCATCTCGACTTTTGTAGATAAAGAATGTAATGCGTCTCCGCTGCACTGCCTTCTCCCACCACAGGGAGTCACAGTGGTGATTTATCACTGAGACGGCCAGGAAATCACAGCGCTCCACATTATTATGCATCAGAGCTGCAGGAGCGAGAGTGCTATAACTGAGAACACAGCCGAGATGTTAATTTGGTTTATTTTAAGAAAAGACACACAATGGCAGACCGCAAGTGGAACAAAGAGCCACGGGGGGATTGTAGCTGTTCAACCAAATCTGCAATGGTGACACAGACACACACACACGCACACACAGTCTTTGCCTTTGTTTTACGGTGTTTACATCTCTGACTCCTTACGTGGCATCAGGCTCCGTGTTTGCTCCTGAGAGATCGTCGGTTTCTAAGCAATGCTGATCCTCTAGAGGTCTCCCTCAGCATAAGCATTGATGCAGCCCAAGTCAAACACACATGCAAAAACACACACACAAACAAGCTCATGACGTGCATAGATCATTTAAGAAAATACAGAGGTTTGTTTGTGCCTTGTGTTTGAGCGTGGACAAGATGAGTCAGTTGTTGACTTGTCAGAGCAGAGCAGAAGCTTCGTCTGCTCTTCTGTTTTGCACTGTGGTTAAGACTTAACGCTGCCTTTAGCCTGAACTCGATTCCCAGTTTTTGTGATGACCAGCGTTAAGGGATCTTACACTCATTTTAAAACTCTTTGCATGGTTCTGCCAATCCCAGTTCATATGAAACATTTCTACTAATTGTACTTTCTCAGTCCAATATCTCTCTCTCTCTCTAACAGATGGTCGCCCACGTTCAGGTGTGATTCTATTCCAGGTTTCTTCTGTTAAAGGGAGTTTTTCCCAGGCCCACATGCTTGCTCTGGGCATGGGTCACCAACACAATGCCCACAGGCACCAGATAGCCCCCAAGGACCACATGAGTAGCCCACAGGCCTGTTCTAAACATAGCATGACTCACCAGTGAGCTGCGTCTAAAATATTATTTTATTCTGTTGCTATGTTTTTTTAATCACAACTGCATTTACATAGACTTGAAAAGACAATATCTTCACAGGAAACAAAACATTTAGAATATAAGTAATCTACGCATATATCTACAAATGAATGTCTTTTTTTAATAGGTGTGAATTCTGTTGTTTAAGATGGTGTTTGGATAACTTTAGATGAACTCTAATCTATTCTAGTTCAAAGCAAATTTGCTATTTCAGAAGAGTGTATCAAACTGGTAACCTGTCGTATGACTCAGTACCCATGAAGTACCTCTCAGTTTCCAAAAGGTTGGTGACCCCTGCTCTAGGGGGTTATAGTGGGTAATATACTAATTACAGTGCAATACAATACTAATAATTACTAGTATATATGAGAAGTAATATACAACTAGTGCTATAGATAACCGTTTCTTACAGATAAAATTAAAGTGAAAACAGAATGTTGTGCAGGAAGCATTTAGGTGGAGTATCAATAAGCACAACAAGGATGTCTTAGTACTAGTGTTGTTCCAATACCATTTTTTGGCCCTCGATACCGATTCCGATATCTGGCTGTGCCGCATCGGCCGATGCCGATACCGTACAAATACCACGTTGTTTGAAAAAAAATATATATGAGCTTTTTTTCGTCCCACTGGTACTTCCTCTGAAGTGAACTGACCAGGGTTTGTTGCTGTGGTCCATTCCCCTTTCTCTTGCTCGCAATTGCCGTCGCCTCAAACTCTTTGTGGTCGTTCACATGTTTCGTTCTCAAATGTTTTATCAGGTTCGAGGAATTGAAACTGACCGGTGTAGTTCCACCTCTCGCAACTTTCAGACCGCAAATCTCGCACGTACCTGTTGTATTTGTTGGAGTTTCTATGTTATAATATTTCCAAATTGCCAACATTTTCTCTCCTGTGGCACGCTGGTTTGTTTTTCCTCAACATAAAAAGCTGCCCCGTGGTTAAGAGTGACTATCATCGACAGTCACTGCTATCGCTATTGGCCCGCTCCGGGCCAATGGGAGCGGGCCAATAGCAATAGCAGTGACTGTCGGCGAGAGAAGACACAAGGCGCTGCGTTCAAAGATCCATACTAGTATTGGTAAATGGCATTGGCACGTTATCTGTTAGTACTCGCCGATACCGATGCCAGCATTTTAGTGCAGTATCGGGGCCCCTCCCTATACTAGTATTGGTATCGGTACAACACTACTTAGTACATTGTTTTGTGTACATGCACAAACTGCACATCAACTTGAGGGATTTTCTGTTAAGAAGCTGGCTCACAGTGAAACAGGAGACCTACGGCTATTTTCCGCCTGGTGTGTGCGAATCACACACTCTGATGCAAGGTGACAGCGTCTTTCATTACGCTCCCTTCCCGTCTGATAAATGCACACATCTCCGCTAATTCTCATCAGCAAACTGCGTCACACATTTCTCTCACAGTGACGCTATGATTAGTTTAATGGAAGAGCAAACGCAGATAATAACAGGAGAGCAAACACTGTGCCCATCAAAGAGAACATTCTGATTCATGACAGCTAATAAGGTTGATATGTGCTTGTTTAAATCAGAGAGCATGTTTAGGACAGTGGGTGAAAGTGGATGTTACAGCATTTTATTGTGTTCATCCCCCTTTAAAAGAAAAAAAAAAGCCAGCGAGTGCCATTCATAGGGACAAGAAACAAAAAAAAAGATGCATTGATTTTCTATCAGGTGTCTGCGGCTGGTCAGCATTATTAAGATTTCCTTCAACCGCTGCGACAAATGCTGCCATGTTGACACGCAGAGGTTTCATATTTCCATGTTTTCTTTTCAGACGCACTGATCAAAAGAAAGACTCTGAAATTGTCTGGACTCCAGCTGTCCTACTAATGAATATGTGTGAATCAGCAATCATCAATAAACCCTTTCATGGTCTTTCAGTTTCTGCTTTCTAGTAAGAAGCATGATTCATAAGGATCCATAAGCTTTAACTCGCTGACGTACAAAATCACAGTGACGCATGCATTAATAATATAAAAGTACATATTGGTTATTAATTAAAACTAAGAAATAGCATGATTATCAGATCACTAGCTCTGAGTGTTGTTATTTCCGCATTTTATATCACCACCACCAGTGTGTTTTTTGGACTTTTCCGCACTTAAATGAACATGTTTGAAAGTCAGAGCTCTGAGGACAAGCAGCTGTACAGATGTTTTTCAATGATGCTGCGGATGGATGAGAGAGGAGGGCCCCATCTGCTCATTTCCTGTGTGTGTCCATATGTGTGTGTAGGAGTGTATCCCCACTGGCAAAACACACCAACACCACATGTGTTTGTTTTTTTCCCCCCTCCCCTTGCGTTGGACAATCAGGCAACTGTTCTATCTCACATAATCAATATGAAGACCACAAAGTGATTATCAAACACTGGTAGCTCCGCTGTTTTTTTTTTTTTTTACCATCAAGAGGATATTTTTCCAGCTTGTCACTGGTTTTTCAGCCTCATTTAATCTGGCAGCTTTTAAAAAGATTTAATCATTCCATAGATCGCATTTGCCCCTCAAATGACACTAAAACGTTTTAGGTTTTCACTTGACAGCAGGGATGAACTCGAAAACACTTCTGTCCAATCTTCTTTCTTCAGACAAATCGGATATTTGTGTGAATGAAGGCAGTTTGCTGTGTGGGTGTTTGGGTTGTGTAATAGGCTACGAGGGTATGATGGAGAGCACTAATTCGTACAGTTAGCATGCAAACCATGTTATCATCCCACCCGGGACAAAGACAAGCATTTTCACCGCGTCAGAAATCTATAGCACTGTGCGCACGCAGCTTGGAGAGTTGGGGGCACGATTAATTGGCATTCCAAATGAAACTGTCTAACATTAGCTATCCCACATTCTAAACCCATATGAGCTTAACAGTATTAAGGTACTGCTTTTCCTAAAGAGTCAATTGCAATCTTTGTGACAGCTTTACTCTTACATCTCTCTAATGGGGTCCACAGTAAATAATAGTAATGATAATAATAGTTGCTATTCAACATGAATAATTTAATAGTTTTTGTATGTGTTTCATGCTTCTCAGGCCTCTCTTACAAAAGTAAATGACTGAGCTCAATGCCGGACTAAATGAAGATTATATTAATGAATAAATGATTATTCATTACCTGAGTCAGCCATGTGGTGCTGAAAAGTAAAGCTTTATATGTGCAAACAATTCCCTGCCGCAACCACAACGTCTACAGCCTGAGAGAATACCAAACTGTGATGAAATTCACTGCAAAGCTCTGCAAAGCCAAAAGATCTGCAGAACAACTGATAATTCTGTGTGGATCCCTCACTACTACAATATTACCATTATCATAATAAAATATAGATTTTGGGGAAAACATTAGCGGGGTAATTGGGATGGTTTGTCCTTGAGTTACAACAGTGAACAGAATGACATCAGCTGTTGTTCCAAACAAAACTGAGCATCTGTTACTCTACAAACTCAAAGGGATTATCAAATCATTATATAAGAGGATATGAAAGCGACATCGCCTCTGTGTGCAGTGGCCGTGGAACACCAGCAATTCATTCCACTGCGACTATAATAGTGACATTATGAAACTCAATGAAGTGTGACTTCCACCTGCACTTGGCGTTTTATGCTCCTGGTGCCTGAGCAGCAATCGATATCCCCTCGCAGTCAGTTTTCCACAGGCAACACAAAGCAATGCTATGGCCTTTGACGGAACTGAGAGAAGCAGGAAAGCAACAAGGTTTTTTGTGTGTGTGTGGATGAGAGGCAGTTGACAGTGAGGCAAGGGTTTTGTCTGCGTGGCGAGGTTTACATGGCGACCACGCAGGCTGCACAACAAAGCGCTGCTGTCAGTATAAAGACGATCTGCCTCTCTGACTGCCAGCCAGACGGCCCTGACAGCTCCATTTAATCTAACAAACAACAGCCTGCTTACTCAAGCTTTTTTTTTTCCTGGCGAGATGTCTCGGAACCTGTTCAGCCGCAGTTGAGGGAAGGTTGTTTCCATAATTTAGACTGTTCCAATACATTTATCGTAGGTGTCTCCTTACAGAAGCATACAGGGATGCTGGAAGCTCCTTATCTGTAGACGTTGATGAAGGTCCCTTAAAAAAAGAAAAAGACAAAGAAAAAACCTATGATTGCATGGTAAGTACCAAGTAATTGCATGTTAAGTACCAGCATCAATGCTGAGATAATACTGGTACCCTGCAAGGATAATGCTGTATAAAGAGGGATGACACTGGTAATATGCAGAGACAATGCTGGTATCTCCTGGTACCAGCATTCCCTGCATCATACCAGTATCATCTCAGCATTGTGCGAGCATCATACCAATATCACTCCAGCATCATCCCTCTTGGTAGAAGAATCATCCCTGCTGCATCTTACACAAATTCTAGGTACTTACCATGCAATTACTAGGTACTCATGGACTGTACTAAAGTGCCATATATTATAGTGTTACCAAAAGAAAAAGAAAAGAGTTAGTAAATTCTTATCTCCATCAAATAATGAATGATTGATTATGACAAGCCTGGTTAAAAGATAGTTTTGCAGTTATTAGAGAGTTGTTTTTTTATTTTATTGGAGAATTATTACTGATGTCCTGATAAGAGCCAATTCACTGAGAAGTACGTCCTGTGCCCCCTGCGCAGTGAAATGTGACCTCTTTTTGTTAAAAAAGGAAAAGTCAAGGAACCAACTGAGCCATCGGGGGGCTTCCTCTGGGCATCACATAATCACAAATCATAAATATTTTTACGAGAACTTCTGAATTCAAACAAGTGAAGCTGGACATCTCATCTTCAATGCGGTTCTGACTAATGTTTGGGATCACCAAAATAAGTGTCAGTAATCTCTGGAGCACATGATTATCTCAGTGGTGGAGCACCTGCAAGTTGCAGAGATATTTCATATAAGTGGCAGACCAGCCCACAGACCAGTTTACATGATAAACTCATATGATGTTTGCGAGTGAAGCTGTAATCCCTTTGTGGGCAACATTTTAATCATCACAACATCAGTCGTTTGAGCTCACTTGCACAGATTTCCTGCAGCTTCCCCTTCTGGGTGGGTCAGCGTGGGCTGAATTTGGAGGCTGCCCTGCTGCGTCTGGCTGATGAGGTCATCGCTGTGTGGGCAGCTTGGACCATATGTTACATAAAAAACTGTGTGAAAGTCCTAATCCTCAGACAAGGCGGAAGGCCAGAGAGAAGGCTCAAAGGGCCCCCTGCCCGTCAGTCAGGGAAGTCCTGAGGCACAGTTGAGTTTGTGTAAAGACCCAAACCGCTATCCATCCATCCATCCATCCATGCAGCCGAGTAAGTAACTAGTAATTGCATGTTAAGCACAAAGCAATTGCATGCTAGTAATTGCATCCCTGTGTGGTACCAGCATCCCTTACTACACATTTCAACATCTTTAAATCTGTTCCCTGAAATTGCTAAAACTTTCTTTAAAATCGCTAGTTAGGATCGGTACATAGTGAACGTCAACAAAACTGCGCATGGCACATGAAGCGGAAGCAGCGTTGTTTCTGTGAAGAATCTATAGTTGCAAGGATATGTAGGCAGCATTGAAGACAGAGATGAAGGGTTTCTCTGTTGGAAAAAGTTTTACTTTGACTTTAACACAATTACCTATACTGCAGCAAAGACAAGAAATAGAAATAATATCCGGAGGGGTCCTTGCAGCTGGTTGTGCATGCACATAATCACCACTGACGCTCTTCTGTAACAACATTGTATTAAACTTTAGAAAGAATAAATGCACCTCCTCATGGCTCTGCACCCTATAACTGCTGTAGGAATATACAGGAAAATGAAATACCGAGGCGAGGTCCTCCTCTCACTCTCTTCCACAAAAGTTGCTGGCAGTAAGTTGTGGCTGCAGCTTTCTGACACCAGGTTGAGGATGCCATTTAGCTTTTAACCAGAGTCACTGCTGTAATCAAGGAAAAGTAAATGTTGCACCCAGCAGCTTTAAGGGAAATTTGTGAAAGTGCACCTTCTTAAATCAAGTTCAAGGTCTAAAATTCAATCTGAAAACATAAGTTCCAGTGTGGATTGAGTGGTGATTTCAGCAAAGGACGGTGTGTGCAGTAGTTTGATCAGCACTTCCTCCATTTCCTGTACATACAGAGTGTGATGTCATCCTTTGCACATAGGACAAAACCTGGAGTAAACCACAGCTAATCATTCAGCAGATTTCACCACACTCCACACAGGTAAACACAACCGCTCTTTTAAATGGAACAACATAATATTATGTTGCACTCTAGCTATTCATAAAAATGTATAAATGGCACGTTTGGTGCTAGTTGCAAATCATTCACCAATTAAACTCATTATATCAGATTTTCTAAAAACAAAAAAACAAAAACAAAAACAAAAACAAAAACTTTCCAAATTCCTGAAACTGAAAACATCTTTCCACTTGGAGTGGATAAAGGCAGGGTTTTTTCATTTTGGGCGAACTATTCCTTTATTTCCCGCCGTGTCTCTGTCTGTGGTGCTGATTGTAGCCTCTCAAACCACTTTCACGCCCTCTCCCACCCCAACCCTCCCACTCTCCCAGGCCCCTGACTGTACCACGACACACGACGCCACCGTGGGGGTCACACACACACACACACACACACACAAAGCAGAGGGCCCACGTCACTGCATCAGCGGTTGTAACATCATTCCATTCATGCGGAGCAGCGGCGCTGGAGGGAGGAGGGGCGGAGGGAATCCCGACAGAGGGGGTGGGGGCAGGGAGGGGGTCGCGTTGCTGTTCCTGCTGTGGACCCCGTCCGCTCTCTCCTCGCTTTTCAGCTCTGCGAAGCGTAGCTCGGAGAGGAGCGACGGGAGAATCTGAAGAGTCCAAACTTTATTGGGAGGAAGGGAGATGTTGTTGCGGGGGGAGGGGCGGGGCAGGGGGCAGACGCGGTGATGCTTACCGACCCGGACAGCAGCCTCCTCCGCGGCCATTCGGCGCCGATGTCAGCCCGACGCAGGAGCTCGCTGCTGATGACGCGCGTCTCGCAACTACCTTTCCAGCAGCGCGCGTGTGTGTGTATGTGAGGGAGGGGAGGGAGGGAGGAGGGGGGACATCTGAGGCTTTGCACACGCTGTTCTTTTGTGAGCGATCGTGGGAAGCATCTCGCGTTTCTCCGCCGTGGGGGGTGGGACTTTCGGTTTCGGGACGCTGAGATCATCTTGGGTCTCAGGCCTCCACGCGTCAAAGAGCGCAAACCTCAGAATGTCACGGATGCTCCGACGGATGGCGGCGTGACTCTGACGACAATCGCTGCTTCTTCTGCACTTCTTCCGCCTTTTTTCCCCCAAGACATTTCCACGCAGACAGAAATGGGACCGCTTGCCGTTCGCGTGTTTTCACGGATTTCCTCGACGTGACATCGGACCCACTCCGCCGTTCGGGTGGATGCCGCAGCTCCGCCGGGTCGAAATACAGATTGCAGAGGGGTCGAGAGATTTTTCGAGTGAGGGGAACCCCCACCCCACACCTCCACCCCCCCACCCCCACCCACCGGGAGCCCCCGACATTGCTCCCCCTGAGCCATGGACGACTCGGGGATAATACGGCGCCGGAGGCTGCAGGTGAGTTGGTTTGTACAGCAGGGTGGGCATCGTCCTGCGTGGGGATGGTCCACGCTTGCGTTACAACACAGTCAGATCTGATTTCTAAAGGCATTTTGTTATTTATATATTCTATTTTGTAAATGCCTCTTCACTATGCTGTTCTCAAACTGCATGTTGATCAACTGGACTGCGACAGAAAATAACGGGACTACTTTTATTAGCCCCAACGCTGTTATTTTCCATTATTGGTTGCAGCCGAAGGTTATTTCCAATTTTAGTCCTTCATTCATCTCATTCTTCTTTGTGACACAAAACAAGGAAATAAATCGTTTCGAACTCAAATATATTGTAAAAGTGCCAAACTGAGCCAGAAAACCTGCATGCTTTTTTTTTCATTATTTCAGCTTCAAAGTTGCGTCCTTGTTGCCTCACCGTGCTCCAGTTGGAGAAAGTAGTGCAACAAATGTATTTTTCATGGCCGCACATTGAATATTTAGACTCATGACATTGCCGTGATTGCATCCCTGCGAGCCCCCCTTCAGGGTCGCTCATGTGGTTATTTTGTAATGAGCTCATGCAGACGATGTGGAGTCCGCATGAGAAAAAAAAATAGTTGGCATTGAGTCGCCCCTCATGCATACTGATAGGAGGCATTGAAATCCCTGTGTTCATCCATTATAAAGCAGGCTGCTTAATCATGGGTCATACTGCCATCGCCACCCCCCACACCCCTCCCCTCCCTCCATCTTTGTGTGATTCAGTCAAGTGAACTGAGCAGGGACGAGCAGCCTGCAGGCCGGTTGGTGTGCAGCCTCCCGCCCGTGTGTGCCCATTTATTCCCCCATTTTCCTTTTGAAGGCAGCTTAAATTTGTTAAGACGCAGGATTGTCAGCGAGTGCTCTGATTCGCACCTTTGGAGGCAAATTGACCCCCATCGCCGTGAAAAGAGAGGAAGGAGAGAGGAGAGGGTTGAAAAGGATCCGAGGGAGGATTAGTAGTGAGGTGCGTTGATGGTTTTCGTGTCTCGTCATCCCCACATCTCAGCTCGCCGCTCTGCCCGCCGTGATGTACGACAGGAGCAGCCAGGGAATTAATCACAGCAGAGTCAGACTCACAAAGTCACGGGCGTTTTATAGATATAGGCAGGCCCAGCTCAATGATTAAGTGTAGGCTGTGTGTGTGTGAGAGAGAGACAGGGAAAGAGAGTATGTGCCGGCTTATAGTTTAAGCGACATTTAGCTTATCTGCATGGAAATTATGCCCATGTTTTCAGCGCGTGTGCAATATAAAATGATGTGCTGACGTGTGATTGGCTGTTTAATTCAGCTGCCGTGTCACTCCCCTGGGTCTCATCATTCCAACCGTCATTCAATTTCCTCATCTGTTTTCACACACACACACACACACACACACACACACACACACCCACTAACACACACTCAGACAATCTTTCTCACAGCACCATATGGCAGAACCCCACCCTCCCTCGCAGTTGAGGTCAGAGGTCACACCCATGATGCATTGCCTCAAAGTGACTCACATTAATTGAACATCTTTGTGCCTCATTGTGCCTGCTGCACTCAGTGACACAGCAGTTCCGGCGCATATGTGCGGTTGTTCTTGCCGTGCGGGACACATATTGTGATAGAAATTACCGGCGACTCTGCCAATGGAGGAGTTAAGGGAGGGGGCTGAGCTAGCCTTAGGTGGGCTAATCTTTCATGTGCTCTTAATGTGAGGATTGGCCAAGCCATAGGCTGGGCGAGCAAATGTGCTTATATGCCCATTGGAGCTGAAGTGACTCGAGTGTTTTTTGTGTCTGGTGATCGAAACAAGCATAGTTGCAACAAAAAATCACTGACTCTGAGAGTAGCAGTTTGGGGCGGTGCATAAAATGATTGTTCCCACTGAGGAGGGAAATATTTAGTTTAGTTTTGAAATGGATCCATGAATCCCTCCTTATTTTCCTTTATCATATACATGTATATCAATCATATATTTTCCATCATATTCTCATATATAAATGCCAGATGTTCTTCAAACCAGATGCAGTATTGCACATTTCTACCCATGATTCCTTGAAGACAAAATCCAAGATGGCATTAATATTTCCTTGTTTTTCAGTGTTCAGAGAGAAAAAAACAACTATTGTGTTGCATTTCAGATAGCTGACGATGTGCACAAGAGAGCAATGCTGATGCAGTGAACAGCATTTTTTGGGGGGCGAGAAATAAACAGACTGACTTTGATGATTCACAGTGAAGTTGTGAGATGCCCCCAGGAACTCCGAGCATAGATATGTACGCATAGGTTCTGTATCTGGGCTTTTGTTGTCACCATAGTCTTGTTTCTGCAAGAGAAATTGCCAAGCTTTGTCGCTGCATTAGGCTGCTGCAATAAAAGACAGACCACTCCTGAATAATTGCTTGTTCTTCTCCATTAGATTCCACTCATTAATTAGAAGATGCTGCTTCCGTAACTAATACGCCGTGGAGATGCATCACGGTGACTAACGCCATATCTGCACGTGTGTTTACTTTTGGGGTGAGAGGCATTTCTTTGGAGCATTTTGTTTCAAAACTTGCACATCTGCTAGGACTGTCTCCAAGCTGTGCTTGAGGGTCTAGACTGTTCTTTTTGTCTGAGGCACCTTGGGACAGAACAGGTTCAAAGTTCAAATACACAGGAGGTAAACACTGTGATGAAAGTCAGCATCAATCTCAGCCTGCAGCAATTTTTCTTCCCTTTTTTGTGTTTATATGTTATCTGCTCCAGGCACAGCGCATTTTTTGCTGCATTACCTTTTTTTTTTTTCATATGTCTTGAATAAAGAAAGATAGTTCTGTTCTCACAAGATGCTGCCTGGGAGATAGCCAATCACAAGAAAGATGGCCTTTAGGGAGCTGGGCTTTAAAGCGACAGAGGATAGATTGAATCGCTGCATAAAGGGCCACTACAACTGGCAAAATTAAGATATAGAGCTGCAAATGCTCATAATAGGGCTCATTTGTGTTTAAAATTGCTGTGTTTGTCATTGTTATGCCAGGAGTGATGCCCAAATATTAGAAATGAAATACATGGCTTCAAGCATAACAACAGCGCCAGACCATCTACCATTGATGACACTTATGGCTCATCAGCCCCCGACCTTTCTTTTCCATCCGTCAAACCCGGACCGCTCAGTCAGGAGCTGCCTCGGATGACGGCTGGTCCGCTCGCTGTCTCTTCACCGGCGCAATGCTCCCTGATTGATCCCGTGGCTTGTCTCTGGGACTCGCTCCCTTGCCATTTTTCTTCGCAGTGTGTCCACAAAGTGATTGTGCAGGGCAGGTCATCCCAACACAAGGCAGCGTGCTTTATAGGCATGCCGCTCAGCTAATACCATTTCATTATTGCGGGGGTGTTTTTATTCCTTCAGAGGCAGCAAGATGACTTTAAGGACACAAGAGCAAAGGGAGCTTTTATGATTTGTTGTATGGCAGCGACTGATCCCCCCCCCCACACACACACACACACCCCACCCTCCCGCCTTCGCTCTGAATGGCTTTGGAGCATATTATCATCATGCCCATTAATGTGTGAAGAAATGTGGCTGTTATGATTCAGTCATCGCCAGGGAAGAAGAGAGACAGGAGAGATTTAAATCAAAAGTTTGCGGATAAAGTTTAGGACGACAACTTTCTTGGTCTCTGTTTGCTGTTGCCTGAGGTTGAGTGAGTTAACAAATGATGCATTGAGAACGACGGTGACTCAAACGGTGAGGCGGCTGTAAAGAAAAAAAAAAGGAAAAAGAAAACATGCGCCTAGAGTGTGTGTGCACACACAAACACACACCATATCCTACATGCACATAAATTGCATAGTTCAACCATAAATTAGGTTATTTGTTATTAAAGTGAACACGATTTGACAGATATAGGCCATTGGTGCTACAAAGAGCAACATTAATCTGAAAGAGTACCAGCTTCAGATGATCTCAAGGCAAAAATACTCAGATTATGAGGCACAATCTCCCTCCAGTGGGAACATTTGAATATAAAGGTTTGCCTCCCTCAATCTGTCTTCTCTATTTTTTCAACACAGTAAACATGCTGTGGCCTCTAAACGAAGGGGGACCTCACAGTTGTTTATGAGCTTGAAATGTGGACCCCCACAGGAGGACGCCAATAAACCCCCGGGTGAAAAGAGCAGCAGTTGCCGTGGCGAGAGCGAGCCACCGGGATGTGGAGCTGCGGTGCTTTGTAATCAGTGATCGGTGGGCATGTCGTGTTTGCAACAGAGACCGCCATCTGTTGTCAGCTACCCCTCACCACCGGCAGACTTTATTAACGAGGAGACCGTCGGCGGCGGCGCCAGCAAGAATGCTCCACACGCCGCTGCGTCTTTAAAAATTGTTTTCGTAAAGCCGGGAGTGAGCCGGGAGCGTGGACATTTTTGACACACTAATCGCGCCACAGTGGGATTAAGCAGCCGGGATCACATTTCTGTATAATCATAATTATATATGGTCTGCTTGTTCTTCCCCGTGTCAGACAGGAGGACTTAATTAGGATTGTGGAAACGCTGAGAGAGTGACTCACAAAAGCACATTCGCAGGCTGATCTGTGCGGCATGGTGGACGAAGAGAATTCTAGATGGAAGCAGAGGGACGTGAGAGTTCTCTTCTTGACCTTTTGCAAATTAAAGTGGAATTGAGGACCATAAGGGACCCTTGAAGAGATGCAGCGCTGCTAAGTAAGGAATATAATGTGTATGTGAGGGCAACACAGGAGCTATAATGGAATTTTTGCTATTTTAATAACGACCAGGTCACTGGAGGGTCTGACGCGCGGGCTGCAGTGTTTTTGTATTTGCTTGAACTTTTGGAGTCAAACTAGGGGAGAAAAGTGAGGCGAGGGAGGATGGAAGGATCGCATTTGCAGGGGCTGTTCATTAATTTTGGGGTACCAGTCGACAGCTGCACTTTGATTTAATGCGCCAACTGTTTATTGTCTAGACATGCCTGAACATTAAAGGGCCCTACAGAGGGACGTCAGACAGACAGCCAGCAGATGTTCTCGTCCCTGCAGTCGGTAACAAAAGCGCTACGGTCTGCATTGTTCCCCTGGCAGGTTTCATGCACTACGGTTTTGTTTTTCTAAAACAAACAGGGGCGTTGTTATGTTATTGTTTTTTTAAAGGCCTTAAAGCTCTTGCCGCATGTTTTTGAATTTACGACGGCAACTGTGGCAGATTTCCTACTTTATTTTGTCTGATCACATATAAAGGATGGCATTTTCAGCTGGCACTTATTGATTTTATTGGCTTAAATAGCTGCAGATGGTTGCTTGAAGCCTAATAATTTAGTAATAAAGCAAGCAAGCGTTTCAAAAGCATGTTTGTTGTAATGACTCACATGATATGACAACACAATTGTGAGCGTTATTGCATGGTTGAAGAGAGATCATCTTTCGGTTCAGAAAATGTTCCCATCGATCAGTCCTCCCTTGAATCACCCATGATGATAAACTGTCACACACATTTTCCTGAAACGTGACGAAGCGGCGCATGGTCATGTTTATGCTGGGCCGTGATGCCGCTGCCGGACAGCATTAACCCCCCCATCAGCGAGAGGCCTCTCCTGACGCACCTCGCTTCTGTAAGTCGTCTCCTCGGCTCTTGGCAGCTCAGGGTCAATTAGTCTGATCAATGAAGGACAAAGTGAGGGAGGATCAATGGGTTGAATATTCAGTCAACCATGTAAAGGAGGGTTTGTTAACATGTAAGCCCGCCGGGATACGCTGCTACCTTTTTGACTCTGTTTCTAATTACCGTTCTCCTCTGGAAGTGTCGCTTGTATCAAACATTTAACCTTGTGGATACTGAAAAACATAAAAGCACTTGAGGTTCATCCTTGTAGTGGAGAGCTGTGTGTTTTGTCGGAGAAGATGAATTCACATACGCACGCGTGCAGCCTTTTTGTAACCGAATTAACTGTGGTCACCGGGCAGTCGATGCAACACTAACAGCAGCTTAACAATGCAACCCTGCGTGCGGCAGGAGGAGGTGTGAAGCGGCGAGTAATTGGGCCTGATAGTTTGCAGCCTGTAATGACTTTCTTCTGAGGCGCTCATGTATGAGTAGACAACACACGCTTACACACACACAGCTAAAAGCCAGAACCCTCAAGGCTCAAGGATGAGGCTTCAGACACCATCTCTGGCTCCCACCTTCCATCCCACCCTTGTTTACACCCTTCCGCTCGTGTTTCTTGTAGAGAGCCAGGCTATGCCGGCATGAGATCTGGCATGGAGGCTCGCGTTGTTTTCATACGGAGTGTGTGTCGAGTGTCTGCTGCTGTTTGAGCCCAATGTTCCCGATCCATCTGGACTCTGGGGATGGCAGCGTAGAGGGATGGGGGGAGGGGGGGGGGTTTGCCAGTGGGTTAATACACGCAGACCAGCTCATTTGAAAACGTATGCAAATACGTGTGTGATACGTGTGTGATGGTGAAGGGTCATTAAGATTAGTTTTTCTCAACCAAAAATATCCTTTACAAATTTACAAAATAAGATTATTTTACTCAAATGTGACTGAGACCTCTATCTACCAAAACTACTGAGTGTACCAGGTTTTATTTTCATCATTTCATAAAAATGTTGCACACATATTTGTTATGTATATCTAAATTACAACTGAAAGCTCTTATTTTTGCCTCAAATAGTGAATAAATGCCATAAAGTACTTTGCGATGTTGTTTCTATCAATTACCCCCCCCCCCCCTCCCCCTCCACTAGGTAGATCAAAAATATGCTTGGGTTGGAGAAAAAAAGTTGAGAACCACTGCTTTGGATGAATAAAAATCAGAAAATGACTTTTAAAGCAACACACTCAATGCGCAAAAGAGGACACGAGTATCTCTAACAGAATAGTGGACGAAGCAGCTTCACACAGTTTGCACGGTGCTCGTCGCCATGGGATCGAGCACAGGAGCTGGGCGCAGTGGTTGCTAGTTGCTAAGCCAATGAAACTGACATCCATATACTGTGGCAGATTGGTTTTTGGATGCACAATGTGTGGGAAGTGGGAAGGAAGGATTTTGGGGGGTTTAGGTTACAGTTCCAAGACAAACCGCCTCTAAGTTTAATTAATTAAAGGGGCTGTATGATATGTGACCAGTGGATGGCACATGTGAGAACCAGCATTTCGGGCATAAATGAGGGGGCAACAGTTGTTGGATGCTAAATCATGGTTTAATATCTCAGACAGAGCACCTTTGTTGAATTGAAAGAAACAGAAACATGTTTACTTACTTGCTTAGTTGCAGTGACAATCCACATTTTAACAATCGCACAACAATGGATAGGCAAACAGCAGCACACATAGACGTCTCTGTTGTCCCCCTCTTTGCTTCCTCCATCGTATTCTGTGAAGATTTGCCCAACAAAACATTTTTTCTGGTGCTATATTGCCAGCGCTTTTAAAAGCGCTGCTGCATATTTATATGAAATGACACA
The DNA here is from genome assembly GCA_903171835.1 of Mullus surmuletus. Classification (NCBI taxonomy): domain Eukaryota; kingdom Metazoa; phylum Chordata; class Actinopteri; order Syngnathiformes; family Mullidae; genus Mullus; species Mullus surmuletus. The sequence goes on along the minus strand of CAESWR010000009.1, from coordinate 1,296,606 downwards.
ATATTAAACAATACCCATATTTTCTCCCTTGATGGAGTATGTGTTGTCTGCAGTCACACACACACCCTTAAAGCACCCTTTGGAGTTTAGTTTATTAGATTAATAAGCAGTAAAAGTAAAGTAAAGTCAAATCAGCCGGGAAAGTCTGGGGTGGATGTTGTTCTTTATGAACCTGTGAAAGTGTTTATTTGATATTTTTCTGTACCTGATCTCCCTTTTTTGTCTTTTTTCTGTGTGTTTGTTCCAGAAGGATCTACCACTGCCTCGCAAGAGCAGCAGGTGAGTGTAAGCCCCCTCCCCCGCCACCCACCCATCCCTCTGCCTCTTCTCTGCTCTCTCCGGGGAGCGGCCCGGTAAAGAAAAAGAATCACTCTGAGAGGTGCCATGCATCTGGTGATCTATCGACAGGGGGTCTCTCCTCCCAGTCCCTCGTCAGATTGGCAGGTTCACTCAGATACGCGGTGATTCGTGTGTTGTGCATCGGAGGATGGTCGGTGGCGCTGGTGGTGAGGAGGGGCTGGCCAGAGGGGCTGCCGGGAGTCTGTCTGGGGCTGATTAAGGACAGCTGGGAGCGCTGGATGCTGTCCATGGTGCTGAAAGCCATTCCGCTTTTTTGCAGGCACTCGCCCTCTTGCTCTTTATCTCCCCTCCTCTCATTTTGCCGCTCAGTTATTAATCTGTTTTTGTTGCACGCCTTCTCCCAACCCTCCGTCCTCTTAGCTTCCGTCTGCAGAGCCCCCTTTCTCAAATCCCCCCACTCTCTCTTTTATCTCCCTCTTCCACACTCTGGGTTATTTATTGCAATGTGTAGCACCACAAAAACACGTTCTTATACAATACACAGACTGAACTGCATGCGTCTGAGAGCAAGATATAAAAAACAGCTGGCAGACACTCAGATTAGATTAGGAGTGAAACTAGCTTGGGTATTTTTTAAAATCTCTCACAAATCCCTTTAAATTTCACTTCATTTCAGTCTAACATGGCAGATATGTTTATTGCATTCAAAGTGGCTCTGCTCCAGGTTTTTTCCGTTAAAGCGCTAGCGCTTGCTGTTGGAGGGTATGTTTGGTCTCTGTTACTGTAACTATTGCTGAATGTGTTCTGGACCTGCTGTTTCTCATACAGATAATGAAATGAAATGATAAATCGTCGTTTTACTGGCTGTAATTAGACCCATTTTTTTGTGGCCATCATCCGGAAACATTGATCTTTTAGCAAACTAAAATAAGCATTGCAACCAGTTCCCCCCCCCCCCAAAAAAAAACTTGTAGGAAATGACATGACCTGAACCTGAAGTAATGAAAGAGGATGCTTAGAGTTGAAGAGAGAGGTTGGGATTAGTGTGAAACCGCAACATGTTAATGAGGCTGTAAAGATTTTCATTATCATCTCTACCGAGTGAATCTGTGTGTGAGTGGGTCTGAGTAGGCCCACTACCTCCGTCTCCACCGTCTTTTCATTTCCACATCCCCGTGTCATTGACCTATCTGTCTCCTCCGGTGCCCCCTCCGTCCCGAGTCTTCATGGGTAATCAAACATGAAATGGTGCTGCAGACCGGCTGTGTTTGTCCGCAGCCCCTTGTCGTCCCCTCTCTCCACTGCTCTGTTGTCCTTCACTTCCCACAGCCGTTGCCCATTTTTACCGCCATGCCCTTCTCTCCCCCTCTCCTGAGACGGCTTCCATTTGGATTCGGGCTGTCCGTGTTTTCCTCGCATCACATCGCGCCTCCGTAGGACGCTTTCACCCCCGAACCCCCATCCATTATAGATGAGCTGGCTTCAAATTCAATCTGCCTATTGCACCCATTCATGGGTAGACACAGCAGAACCAGTCATAGTAAGTGTTTGTGTTTGTGTGGCACACTTTGTCCTCGGCTCTACTTAATGATGAATAAATAAATCATTCAACTTCTGTTATGTAACAGCCCGAACGACCTTGTCCCTCATTCCTTCCCTCTCTGCCGTGCTAAATGAAACTGCCTTCACTCGCCTCTTCCTTCATTCATGGTGTCCGTCGCCTGCGGTAAAAAGCTTTTAACTCCGTACCGGGTTATTCCGGCACGCAGACACACAGAGACTCGCAATAATAAGCCACAAAATTACACTGTGTACCATGGCACCTTAGCCTTGAGAAAATGACCCATAAGCCCCTGCCTCCTTTTGTTATTCTTCTCTTAAAGACACACCCACCCCACCTTCCTCCATCACTCCCTCCCTCCCTCCCTGTTCCCCTCTCTCCCTCTCTCTCCTTCGCTTTCTCCTCGGTCATTCTTGCCCACACACACACACAAGCCGGCTCGCCTGTAAAGGTTGTGGGAGCAGTTTTCCATTGCAATGACATAATCCCAGAGACTTGCTGCTTTTTGACCGCCGTGTCTCGACGATCAGCCGCCGCTGCCGCCGTTGACTCAGAGCTACGAGGCAGGTACCCAACGAGCAACATGTTCCGACGCACAAAAAGGTACAAGAGGCGCAGGCGGGGTGGGGGGTGATATCAGTGTGTGATGTGGGGCGTGGTAGGCCCGACTCCGATCCCTCTGCTACTTCCTGCATGTCATTTCTTCCTCTGTGATGCTCACTTTGCTCTCAGTGTGGCTGCGTCATGCTTTCACTAACACAAACAGACGTTGCATTGAAAATGAGACCAAGTTTGTTTTTGGATTTCTGCTGAGCCTTTACTTTTACTGTCTCCCAGAGGTTCTTTTGCTGAATATTGCTACTGTGCTTGAATCTTGGATATTGATGATATGTGGTTCTGCATCGGTGTGCAGGATGCAATGTGAAAAGCTTTTAGAGATATTAAATTGATTCATAGTATGCTATTTAGGGCTATGTGTCCAGATGAATGCTCGGTTACTTTCTTTCATTTAGCCCTAACCCCGACCTTAACCATGTTTGATGGGAGTACTTATGACCAAGGATTATACCTCGTCTTTTGGTATGTTGCCAATACATATCCATCTTGTCATTTTAAAATGGAAAGCTGGAGATTCTGTGCGCAGCTTTGGGACATGAGACAGGATATTGGCCTTTGTATCCAGTGGACATGAGCAACCGCAGCATGCTAACATACTTAAAGTAACAAAGGCTGAGTAAATATGTTACGAAGCCACCAGCGCCATATGTCTTTTACTGTGATAGCCAACATTTGGAATATGTATACATTTTTTCAATATACATGGAGTAGTCTATAATATATTTTTCTTATGCAGAGCAGTTCTCATCTAATACATGTAATAAATCCATGCAATAAGAAAGAAAAGATCCAGTGTGACCATTGAAATCTAGAGACAGTGATTCACCTTTACAGTGCCTTTGATATAGAAACCTACATCGGTGACTCATGGTTCTGACATCTCCATCCAGGTGCTCACTCACTGTCTGAAGTGATCAGTGACAGACTACGGGAGGAAATATGAGTCAGACATTCGTTTCAGTGTCTGACTCACAGGTACTGAGCCGGAGCCGATGCGGCAAGTTTGCCCCTTCTTGCCGAAGTTGTCTTCAGTAAGACACTGAATCTAACAGCAGCTACAACCACAACTGAATTCCTGCAGGAATCAATAATATATCACCGTGTCACATTGCTTAAATGAATAATCAAAGCGCTATTTTGCTTGGTGCCTAATTGATACTCTTAATCACTCTTTCGTCAACACCCTGAAAATTTGAGCTGGCATTAAAGCAGCAGGGGTTTTCTCTTCAGCTGCGCCACTAGTGGATGTCGTGCTGAGCGTCTCACAATGACTTCACCCCCCCCTGCTGATTGGGGATTAAACCGGGTTCTATTACAGTGGACATCCTCGCTATGGCACACCTGAGCCCAGACACGAAGGCAGACGGATGGAACTAATGCAGAGGATGAACACTTTTTCTGCCTGCATGGAGTGCTGCTCAAACTAACCAAGAGAAATGTTTAAAACTCACTTGAATGTGCCTAGTGTATGTGGTAAATGCCAAAAATGTAAAAAAAAAATAATTTGACTGCTTCTGCAATGTGAATTTGCACGTCCAAATTCAAATGTTTTCATCCAAAACAAACGCCGTCTTATCAGTTTTAAACATTTCCACCCCAGTTGCTGAAAAACGAATGTCTAATGGCCAAAAGAAAACAAGATAAGGAAGCAAAATCACAGACAGGAAAGACAGGGGAAAAAAACACGGGAGTGATTACGACAATGAAAGCAAAAGAAGGTGGAAAAAAGAGGGCAGTTGTGCAAGAGGTGAAAGAAGTGGATGCTGGGAAAGCACGCAGGGCCCTGGGGTGGTATCTGTGTCTGCGCTTCCATTAGGGACCAGCTCACTAAGGTTACATGAGCATGCAAGACACGCATACTCGCTTTTACTGCCCAACTCACCCTCAGTCTTTCTTTCCTTTTTGGTTTTTTTATTTCTGTTTTTGCTCTTATTTCTTTTCAGTCTCTGTCCTCTTTGGTCTATGCTTGTCATTGCTAAGTGACAAAAGACATGGGCATTACCTAACCCTCATTTGACCACAAGGCTGAGCACAATTAATTTAAAAATGTATTATCATGTTTCTTTTTTTGGGGTGGGGTTGGGGGGTAGATTAAATCCAATCAGGTGTGTTGGTTTGCCATTGTGTCTTTTCCAGAGGTATCTACACTTTGCAGTAAATTCAAAATCTTCTGTGTTAGTTCATTGCAGTGATTTTCATACTTTTTTCTGCTGATGTTAGCCTGGTGCAGTATGACCCAGCTGGAGGCTTCAAACAACGTCATTCTTATTATTTTTTCAAAGCTCATGCTCAGAGCCACATAAGGATTTCTAAATCTGAAGAGATTTTTTATCTGTTAGAGATCCAACACATGAAGATAAAAAAATCAAGCATTGAACAGTTTTGATCGTACTGTGTTTGGTGTGCTCCAATAATCCCAACACAGCACACCACACACATAATGAATCTGTCCCATCACCAATGTAGAATCTAGTCCTCCAAGCCAAAAATCTTCGATCAAACGTGATCTAACAAAAACGAAGAAGAAGAATGGTCCAGCATTTCTGAGGTCCATCGAACTTTATGCTCCACACTTATTTTTGCCTGCTTCCTTGTTGCTCAGTCAGCTCGCTTCTTGATTGGCTACATTCTGTTCCAATGTAGCCAATCCAAGTTTCCAAGTTTGATATTTAGGATTGTCCAGACCACAGGATAATCTTAAAGGATAATCTCATAAAATATAAAATAATCTGGCGTTTGACATGGTCGGGAAGGGGAAAAGTATGAACGAAAACAGGCTGATTACCTTTTTGTGTGTACCCCGCTTTAGTGTATGTGAGCCCCAACCCTTATATTAGATTAGATTAGATTCAACTTTATTGTTATTACCCATGTATGAATACAGGCAACGAAATGCAGTTTGGCATCTAATCAGAAGTGCAAGGAGCAGCAAGTGCAGTGTGTTACAATATGTACAGTATGAGAAGTATATACAGATAGAGCAGTTATGTACAGTTGAGGCCAGTAAGAAAGGTGATTGTAAGTTAACATAAATAACGATGTAAAGTGGAATGAGCAGTCAATGCAGATGTACAAATATACAAATGTGCTATGGTAATATACAGATGGAGTATACTAATATATAAGTGAAGTATGGGATGAAGAGTAGGGAATATGTACAGGAATGAGAAGTGTGTGGACAATAAACAATACCCATTTGAATATGTACAGGAAGGAGAAGTATATGGATAATAAATACAATACCCATTGAACAGGTGCAGAGTGCAAGTAATCTGTGTGTGTGCGTGTGTGTGTGGGGGGGGGGAGTATTCAGCGGGTGGCGGAGTTCAGTAGGGAGATAGCTGATGGAAAAAAGCTGTTCCTCAACCTGCTGGTTTTCAACTTGAGGCTTCTGTAACGCCTCTTGGAGGGGATATATAAATGTGATTGAGCACAGGTTGCAACCAAACACTATGCTATGTAGCTCTGCATAAATCGACATTTGGCGGACAGTCTGTTCCAACCAAAAAAATGTTCCATTACCAAACAAAGTTCTAACAAAGAGAGACTGAAGCTGGGAGTCAACATTGATTTGGTATGGAGAGCCCCACCAGCTGCTAAAGCTAAAGGGTAACTTGAAGGTGGAGAGGTCTGCCACTTTGTTTTGGTCTGAAATGCATATATGTATATATGTATATAGCCCCTTCAGCGAAAAAAACAGTCTGCTACATTGCTCAGTTGTTTTTTTCCATTCTGTCCTCATGTAACAGGACGGAGATACATTGTAAACAGTACAGTGTTATTTTCTTGGGAATTTAGAGAACACTGTCAAAATAAAGTGAAAATTGGCAACTGAGCCTCATTTCCAGGAGAAAAAACGACTCCACGTCTTGTAGATTATTACATTTTAGGATGCAAACTGGAGATATTTAAATATCAGTGGAAGTTTAAAGTTGGCCGAGCAGCACTTTTAGATTATGTCATTGGCAAATGTAATGTTCCTAGAAGAGGAGCAAGGCGGTGTTTGCATGTGTTTCCCTCGATTGCTTTAACTCAGACGCCGCGGGGAAAGACAGCACACACACGCCTCGCACGCACTTTAACGACATGTGCATACACACTTCCACACACACATATCCTGCAAACGCACATAATTATATCTGAGAACTCTGCTCAGAACATCCCTCTTTCCCTGTAACTGAATAAGCTATTAAACCTCACTTAACCAATTATGTGCAGACCAAAGGAGGTCAGGGGGAGGACAGGGCACCAGGCTCAGACTGGAGAGCCTCTTCTGCTAAGTGCTGCAGATCTCCCCAAGAGGAGCCCGGAGTTCAATACATACAAGGTGCTGCATCTCCCATCGCCTCGCAATTTCAGTAAAGGGCGCTACCTTTCCTCTGCTCTCAGAGTAATGGAACCCCGATTCTCTTTGATCCTCCGTCTCATCCACCGCTTCCCTCTCAGGACTTCACTTACAGAACACTTCTGAGGATACAGCCTTCCCCACGGCCCCAAATTCACCCACGCTTGATAGATATTGCTACTGTCAGCTGCTGTATAGGTCCGCAGACAAAGCAAGAAGATTTGAGTGTATTACAAGTTTATAGAGGAAGGGGAAAAAAACAAAAGGAAAAAGGCTTTCATGCTGACTGAGGTGCTTTGATGTGTAGCCAGTGATGTTTGAGACCCTTAAGAACTGAGGAAGCTTAGGGAGAAGCTTCTCTCAGCCATGGCGTACGAGGCCAGGCGACAATTTTGACATTTAACACAATGCTCGGTGCAGTCGAGTGGAGATCTGATGGAGTTGAGTGAGGACACGGCTCCGCCTCGGGCTCTCACCGTGACTATTTTGTCCGCTGTCCTTCCCTTTTGCTGCTGCACGTGACCCAGCGTGCAATACACAATACATGATTATATTTGTATGTGTATCATTTTTGAAGCGAAAATACTGAAGCTTTCCACCATGTGTAATGTGTTTTCTACATTGTCTCAGTTCAGAGTGATTTTACTCTCACATTATCATAATTTACATTACTCAGAGTGATGAATCAGAAGAAAAAAAGTATGAAAACAGAAATTAGATATCAAAAAAATTAACAAAAATAAACTTTGTATAATAGTCCTGTAAATATACGGGACTATTCTGAATATCGTTTTTAAAAATATGTATTCCAATACTGTTGTAAGTGACACAAAACATTGAATATTTCAGAAATTGGAAATGTTACCTATTTTTTCTATTTTCCCTTTTTAACTATGGGCACCCCAGACCCCCATAACAAAGTACATTTTCTCCACATTTCATCCCATATTTTCCTTCCATTTCTCCAATGTTTATGTCATCAACGCATCTCCCTGATGTTGTACGTCCACATCCTGTATGTTTTTTACATGCACATAATACACATTAGGTAACTGTGTACCTATGCGGCACAACTGCAGCCACATATGTTGTTCTTTCCCCGTCAGTGCCCACATATGTTCCACATCAGAGCTCGTCCATTGGTTCAGTTGTTGGTTTTCTCGCCGTGCTTTCCCCTTTGTGTGTTGTTTGCAGTGACGTCATTGTTCATGTCTTCATCTTACATGTAAATCATTCTCCAACTCTACTTCCTCTTGAGAATCATTCATTCATATGTCTTTTCATTTCCCAGACTCTTTTATTGTCTGGAAGTGTTTTTTTGGTGGATGGGGGCTTTGCCGGAAGCAAAACGTGTTTTTAGTTTTACTGCCATGTTTACTGGCAGAGAACTTAACAGTGTGAACACTAAAGCCCAGTACTTAAACAAACTAACACTGACGAACAGAAGCACACTCACCGACTCGCTCACTCTCCAGCAATGATGATGTGATGGGACTGCCTGCTGGGATTTGGCCCGACATTTGCACACACCTGAATGAAAAACCCAGTGTGTTTAGTCATCCCCACATGTTTGTCTCCAATATCAATTTCATTTTTTTATGTGGGCCACAAAGGAGAATAATGGCATTGCAAAGGAAGAGGAACAGGACCTCCTCTTCCTTTGCGATGCCATTCACAATCATATGCCAATGCTTCTCCCACTGCCGTTGTGTGCAGTGGCATGCATAGACCTTTTTGAAGGGCAAGGGCTAAATGAAAAAAAGGGGCACCTACGCATTCTTACCACTGAAGAGGGCACTTATGTTTTTTGAGGGCACTTTAAAGATGTTTTTATGTTATACATACAGTATTGCATAGCACCCAAGAGGGCAATTAAGTGTTTTTTCCACCCAAGAGGGAAGTTTAGTGTGTTTTACTAATGAGGAGGACAACACGTGTTCTTCACACCCAAGAGGGCAGTTTATCATGTTTTAACCAGCCGGGAGGGCAGTTTAGTGTATTTTTCTCAGCCAAGAGGGCAGTTTAGTGTGTTTTGCCAACCAAGGGGGCACCTTAGCGTATATTTTTGCCTCCAAAGAGGGCACTTTAGCGCGTTTTTCAACATTTGGTCCAAGATGGGTTGCGACCAGGGGTTGGATGCAGGAATCTGTCATCTGAATCAGGTATCTTAATGTTTATACTTCTGTATATGTATTTGTTATGAGTATGAAGTTACATTGAAACAATACATACTAATAGTGAACTATAAATAATGCAAGGAGCCTTAGTATTATTATTATCATTATCATTATTTTTGAAATCCAGGTGTTTCATCATCATGTACACGGACTGAGAGTGAACCTCTCTCAGACTGAGCACAGCAGGAAATCATACATTTTCAGTTTGCCTTATGTTACATGTGCACACACACACTCTCTCCTTCTGACATTCTATTTCACACACACTGTTTCACTGAGTGATACAGGTATGCAGAGATTGCTAAGAGCACCATGCACATCCAATAACCATGTCACCCAGAAGGCCAATTTGGGAGACTGGAATAACAAGAATGCAGATTTTGGAAACCTCCATTTGCTTTTAAAATCTCTCTTCATGTTGTTTGTGAAAAATGGGCTCATCTTCAGACAGGCCTTTCTTACAGGGGATTAGTCTGTAACTTAATGTTCACTGAAGCTACTACAAGAGTCCCCGTATAACAAATTTGCTCCTTTAATAGTAATGTGTTTGATAATTACAGCAATTGTACAAAGGAAGACTCAAAAATAGTATCTTTTTTCCACCCTCAAATTTCCCGCCAATCGATTATGATGTAAATACAAATACAGCTTAGCCTTTTAGAGCTACTTAAAAAAGAAAAAAGAAAGAAATGAAATACACCTCACAAGACTGGAAGCTTTGCCATTGATGCCTCATTGTGTGTAAATAGAGGCTGGTGAATATCTTTGTGTCAAAGTGAAATGTCACCTCATTTCAACGAAATACCTCGTGATACATAGGACTTGAAGGGTAAATCTGGACATTATGATGAAGAAATTTGAAATATAGTGCAAGCAGCTAATGAATGCCTCTAGCAGTACCGGCTCAGCACAACCTTCCTCTACCAGACCCTCGAGGATTTATTTAACATGTCGTTCTGTGTCACAATCCCAAATCGCTAATCGTGTTTCTCTCTCTCCGTTTCCCTCTCACGGCGAGTTTGAGTGATTTCTATAATGAGGAATAGTTCCCTTCTTTCTCAGCGCTCTGCGGTCGGCGTCATCAAAGCCTCCCCCACTGCAGCAACAAGCCGTCAAATGACGACCACTCCACCCCCCGGGGTGGTCGCTGGCCGGTCTTCAGGCTTTTGTTTCGGCTCAAAAATGCATATTAACTGAAACGAATGATAGTTTGAGGTTCTTATTTTACTTCTAGCATTTTCATATTTGACCCCCCCCCCCCCGTTACGCTTCATCTTATAAACACGTGTGTGGTTGGAAAATCTGGGTCATTTATATCTTGCACCTGTGCGCGCTGCTTTCATTCCTTCACTGTGTCTTATTTTTTTCCCTTTGTCTTCCACACCAGTTGCATCCCACATTCCTGCCTCCATATCGGACAACATTAGTGATTTCCAAACCTCTCTGGCCCTCAGCAATGGCAACCCAGATTCACGCGAGCAGTCAGGGGTATGGGGGGGGGGGCGTCTCTTCCTCATGGCTTCTCTTGATCTTGAATGACCACCGTGCGAAGGACTTTGGGCGTTGCTCTGAATTTCATAAAATGCACATCGATCAGGTCACGCCGTACGACTGCTTCACGTGCAGAGTAAACAAACGGCAGTGAACGTTGATGTCGTCTTTTGCAAGATGTTGTGGTGGTGATAGAGGGGGTGTCATGTGTCGTGTGTCATGTGTGTGTGTTTTGAGTCGGTCTCCATTGATTTCCTGCAGCACGGAGATTCCATTAACCAAGAAAACTCCCACCGTTCGCTCTGCCTTCAGTTGCCTCCTTCTCTACAGAAGCAGCTACTGAAGTAGACCAAAGGCGGTAATACTTTGCTAAACCTCACACACTCAGGCCTGCAGGATACACTTATACACTCTGACATTAAATTGGAGTGATTGGTGTCAGTCAGCCAGCATGTGTGTTCCAGTCAGATCACTGCAGCACCAGTTACTGCCTTTAAATGGGGGTTATGGAACAGTGTCAGGATCCAAATTGATCCGGTTTAGAAAGTGTGAAACAGCAATTATTGGACTTGCACTTTAAATCAGACCCCATAGGCGTATCTGATCAATATCCATAAGGCTTGTTAAAGATTCGATTGATCAAAATATCCCACCCTGCAGTTAGAATAGGAGAAACAGATAGACGAGATGGGATTTCCAACCTTATGGTAATGTTTAGGTATTGTAGTCCCGCTGGCGAGGCTCCAACAGCCAATTAGCAGTCAGCAGGTGGGTTGGGATGCCTTTTGTTTCCTCTGCACACACACATTACAATGAAGGGTTTACTGGTTTATCAGGACATTTGAGCTCCTCTCTCAGCTGAAATCAAAGCAAGGGATACATATTGAAAGCAGCATTTTCTCCCGTAGCTCTGTTGAGTTTAAGCAGAGTTTAGTATTCACTGATTTTTGTCAGCGGTATTTGCAGCACAGGGAAGAACAGAGGCTACTTGTGTCAGCCAATATTCTGCTCATGAGCGTTTCAAGAATTTTCATTGCTTTCTTGGTTTCAAGTTATTGTGAAATATTACCTATTTTGTGTCACGACTCCCTAGTGGGATCAGTGATTGATTCAAATGTGATACAGAAAGCCCTATATTGCTGGAAGCACACACACACTCAAACACACCTTTGCCTATGTTACTTTGATCGCATCGTTACAGTCAGCTCACGTAGCTAAACTGCAAAGTAGCAATGAAAAATGTCTGTGTGTGTGCGTGTACTGAGGTGGTGCATCCCGCTCACATGTGGATCCATGTGATGGGGGTGATAGCAGATAGTGTGGTGGTGGTGGTGTGGGGGGTCAACATTCTCCTCATCCAACAGCAAAGATGGGATGGCGCTGTTTGCATTGGTTTCGTACTCTGCTCTTTGTTCTCACTTGTTTTTATTTGCATTTATTTACTGCCTTGGAAACCGAAGCGCATTGTGACGCACGCGCTTGAAAAGGCCCCTCTGCTGATAGAGCGCCGCAGCAGCTCACTCTGTAAAACAAGACACGTAGGGGGGGTCTATGGCAAGGGCCCAGCTTAGTTCACGACCTGCTAGTATTTGGATTGGCGATGTCATATGTAGTGTTGTAGTACCCGAGAGTGGTCTTGGTCACAAGGTCTTGGTCCTGCCTGGTGGTCTTGGTAAAGTCATGATTTCAGTTGGTGCGGTCCTGACTACAAGATGAGTCCTATGCGACTTGGGTGTGTGTGTGTGTGGAGTCCAGTGGCTTCCCATTTTACATACAATCAAAACATACAATTATGGAAGAAGTATAAGGTTTTCAATCTCTTCATCCTTTCTGATTCTTGAAGAGCTTGATTTTTTTTCTCAGTAGCCGTTTGATTTAGTTTTTTTACTCTCTCATTTTGTTCCACCTTCTTTCTCACCTCATTTCTTATCTTGGCTGAGAGAAGGGAGCAGACAGAGACGAACGACTGAGGAAATTGAATCTGCCGTATCACCGCCGCGCTCCGGTGCTGAGCAACGTTTCTCCTGCACCTGTAAATACGTGCAGATGTACGCGGACGCATCACACCAACACATGGAAAAACGTGTTAGCAACAGCCTCCGCGTCTTTTATGTCTCCGCAGCTGCCGCACGAGCAACAGGAAAAGCCTGATCCTGACCACCACCTCGCCCACGCTGCCCCGCCCACACTCCCCGCTGCCCCTCCCGGGACACCTCGGTATGTACAGTGCACATCAGCCCCTTCACTTTGAAATTGTGAAATAAAAACTTAAACTAAAACATCCCTGTTAAAATAATTCAAAATTCAAAGTCTCAGTCACAACCAAGAATCACTGTGTTAGTCTTATTGTCGTCGTCTTCTTCATCATCTGCAATCATTTATTGTGTCCCCTTCTGCCTCTCTGCTTCTTATCACCTTCTCCTCCCTCTTTCCTGACTCGCCCCCTCTCTTAACTCAACCAAACTCTAGGTTTCGTGCTCAAGGGCTACATGATTAATACTGAATTCATTGAGTTAATGCATTATGACAACTGTTACTTTCTTGCCAAGAAATACACAAAAGGATTATAAGGGGGAAGTGGCTTGTCTAGCTCTGTCAGCTGGGTTCCATAAACAAAATATGCCAATCCAAATCTCTCAGTTACTACCTCACATCTGAGTAGTTTATTCTGTTTTAAGACAAAATTATAGTTGATGTCTTTTCTTTATGCTGCCTAATCTGTCTAGTTCAATGTAACTTGACTGGAGACTCAATAAATGGAAATTTGCGCTTTGCAGTATAAATCCCTTTATTTTACCCAACATAAAACTATGGATGTAATATCTAATTCCATCAGATTATTATGAAAAATGTGTTCTGTCTGTGTTATATTATAAAGTTGTTGGATATGAGCCTTCCTTAAAGTTTCAGCAGGGGCTCAGAAGGGAATAACACAACATTATGGACATACGGACATTTTGAAGGAGCTGAAATAGCAGCACGTGTGAGGTGTAGATAAACATTCACCCTGTCAGACCATTACAGTTTCGTGAAAAAACCCAAACAATTTGAAAAAACCTTTTTTTATGTTACAATTGTTACGTTCCACATAAAGGTATTTTCATTTTTGCTAATTATTTTGTATTACAGTGCATATATCAGATATATTTCACATAGATAATGCTTTTAAGTGCACTGTAATCAACATTATCTACTTTGCTTGCATTTCCTGAGCGGAATATGATATTTAAATCATTATCAGTGTTGCCAGAACTTGCGAGACAAATAGACAACCAGGCCTGTGAAAACTAGCACAAAACAAGCAACTTTTGCTACGGAGTTCCGGGAAGAGTAAAATAAATAAACTGTGTGCACGGTTTTACAATCCATTACATTATTTAACAGTAGAAAACAGGCGAATGTATTCTTTTACTCCTTCCTCTTTTTCCCAGTCTTTGTTATATTTCATTCACTATGTCCATCAGTCACACTTATTTTAATTTAAACATCGTTGATGTTTTCCTAACCAGAAAAAAACTGATTCCCCTGCTCTGCTGAAAAACTCTGCTGTCTCTTGTGCGTGTATGGGGAACGGGGAGGGACAGAGGAAACAGGCAGGACATACTATCCTACGCTTAAATAACAAATATACACAATAACAATGAATATCAAAAATATCTGCTTGACAACTTATTATAGAGCAGGAAACAAGCCCAAATACTACCCAAATACTCTTATATTTCTACAACTAACAAGCCCAAAAAACATGACCAGCAATGTTTATAAGCAACAAAACATCAAAAACAAGCAAAAAGTTGCTTAATAAGCGGACTTGGCAACACTGTTTATAATATTAATTTAATATGTGGATGTAAAGATTACTATGAAAGTCCCTCACTTCTGCGCGGAACAGGGACATTAATGTCCCAGGTTTTGCTCATTTAAAAAAGCTTGATGTCACATTATTATATTCCTTTCCCCAAATTGTGTTGTTGAATGTCTCCCACTCTGCTCTGTCTCATTGTCCCACCAGGAAGCAGCCCCTTGGACAGCCCACGAAACTTCTCTCCCAGCAACCCGGCACACTTCTCGTTCACCTCTTCCAGAAGGTCACTGCCTTATGGAGCTTTGCCTTTTGCATATGATGACTCAATGCTTACACTCTTGCTGACTGTATGTTTGCGCTAAGTAAGTATGTGGGTGCAACGGAGGGGGGCGAGAGGAGGAGGGACAGCGAGTAAGCATCAGAGAACAGGAGAAAAAAAAACGTGTGGACCTGTTGTTGTTGTTGCGAGGTCTCACACATCGTGGGGAGCAGCGGTCCTGTCACTGCACTCGCAGGTTCTGGCAGCATAACAGGGTGAATCATGCACAGTGGAGTCGAGCTCTGCATCTGTGCTTATTCACTCCCCTCTGGGTTGGGGTGTGTGTGACAGGTGGCAATGAAAGTTGGCATTAGTGTTGTTGTTGTTGTTATTGTTTTTTTGTTTTTTGTACTAGAGTTGATGTAGGTTGCCTAATCATTCATACACTATATAAATGTGGGTTTAACGGGTTTAAAGGGCCCTTTTTAAATTCCAAAAATGAATTAATGAATTGAAGTAACAACAATGATGATGATAATAATAATAAGAATAATAATAAGAATAATACATTCTAATTTAATTTGATTTAATTACATTTATCAAAACATCATTGCAAAGTGCTTTGCACCAAATTCAATTCAGATCCGTGTCCAAAATTATAATGCAGACTACGCATTAATAGTGTCTTTATTTGCAGTGATTTTATGATTATATCAGAACTTTACAAGACAAATTGTGTTTTTAGAGACATTTCAGTCAGCCAACTTGCACCTAGGCTATGCCCCACTGCCCACTGCCTCTGACCTCATCACCCCCCACGAGTGAGAGTAGTAGCAGCAAGAAGGAATAATATTAGACTGCAGACTTGGAGAAAGCAGCCATGATGTGTGCAGTAGAATGTGGCACTTGAACCACTAAACTGTATTTAAAAGGCAAAGTGAGTCCAGCAGTAAAAATGTTCAGGTCATTGTGTTTATGCAACAGGAGGCAGAGGATGTGTGTATGTGTGTGTGTGTCTTTGTGTGTCTGTGTGTGTATGTGTGTGT
>CAESWR010000009.1:1249021-1273966 GCA_903171835.1 Mullus surmuletus | reverse complement strand
AACCCCTCACATTCATCCAGCCTCTTCCCCCTATTGCGGAGGGACAGCAAAAGGCCAAAGTAATTGATGCACTCACTGAAAATCTCTTCCTCATCTGCTAATGACTTGGCATACATGCCGTTGTCCATTTACCCAAACTTATTTATGCTGAAGTACAAAAAACGGATATCCCCCTCCTTCAATCTGCCGGCCTTCCCTCGAGCATTAGGCACGTCTCCAACTGCCGAAACTGAGCTAAGCCGACAAAAAAATCGTGAAAAATGGAGTACAGGAAAGGGTGTAGTTACAGATAAACATTCATCACCGGAGACAGAAGCAAAAGCACCTAAAGGACTCTTTGGACATTTTTGAAAGGAGGAAATTAATTGTTAATGTGCATTGAAGTAATTATGTTGGTTCAACAGCTGCAGACATTTAATTAATAAACACTGTTGTGAATCCATAGGGTAAGATTAAAGCGATGAAACCTCCAGAGGAAGCGGATTTCCAGACCATAAAGCTTATCAGTAACGGAGCGTACGGGTGAGTAGATCACTCCACTAATGACTGGACATTACGTTTTTATATTCATGCTCGCAAGACTCTGTAGGTTAACTGCCTCAAATGTGTGACCCCGTTCGATCCAGAGCTGTGTACCTGGTCCGTCACCTGGAGACACGTCAGCGTTTCGCCATGAAGAAGATTAACAAGCAAAACTTGATCCTGCGAAACCAGATCCAGCAGGCCTTTGTGGAGAGAGACATCCTCACGTTCGCAGAGAATCCCTTCGTCGTCTCCATGTTCTGCTCCTTTGAAACCCGTCGACACCTCTGCATGGTCATGGAGTATGTCGAAGGTGAGACTGTGTGCGTGTGTGTGTGTGTGTGTTCATGCAGATTATAGCTCTCAGTTATGTTGCTTTGAGTTTAATTGTTTATAGTGGAAAAGTGATTACAAAAGTCAAATAATGTGAAATCAGAAAGTATGAAATCTTAGTATGAAATCTTAATACTACATATTTTTTTTGTTATTTTAACCTTACAGCAATTCTTTTATATTCTTTTATAATTTTAAGTTTATATTCCCAATTAAAGTGAATAGCAGAAATAATACATGAATATATGGAATCTATAATGAAATAAACTCAACCATGATAATCAAAGGGACTAAAGTCACAGAGACGCGGTTCACACGTCCATGCGTACCTGCTGTTCCTCAAGATAAATGGAAATTGAAATGTTCCAAGGACAAAATACCAGGAGACCTTTAGAATTACTGCTACTGTCAAACTAATCGAACCATTCGGCAGGTGGAGACTGTGCCACTCTGCTGAAGAACATTGGGGCTCTGCCGGTGGAAATGGCACGGATGTACTTTGCGGAGACTGTCCTGGCGCTGGAGTACTTACACAACTACGGCATCGTGCACCGTGACCTCAAGCCTGACAAGTACGTAACAGCCTATGTTTTCATACAGACTGTGCTTATATATGATATAGCGTATAGTTGCCGACCCCAAAAGAACTTCAATTTAGCTCCACCCCTTTGTTTACAGCCTCCTGATTACCTCAATGGGTCACATCAAGCTGACGGACTTCGGCCTGTCCAAGATGGGCCTGATGAGTCTGACAACCAACCTGTATGAAGGCCACATAGAGAAAGACACTCGGGAGTTTTTGGATAAACAGGTACGTCCCGCGTGGCAAAACAAATCAAAGCTGTCTAAAATATAATTCAGTATTGACTACATTTACATGCAGTCAATATTCTGGTTAAAGTACATATTCCCAGTACTGAAACATTTGGAATAAGCCGTTTACATGCGTAAGCTAAATACATGATAATTGTAATCAATTAGGACAGGGGTCACCAACGTTTTTTACACTGAGAGCTACTTCATGGGCCCTGACCTTACGGAGGGCTACCAGTGGGATACATTCCTCCGAAATAACAGATTTGCTTTGACCTTTGAACTAGAATAGGTCAGACTTCACCTAAATGTATCTAAACTACATGTATAAACATGTTATAACACTATATAATTGCAAGAGTGATTAAAAAAGAATAGCAACAGAATGAAATAACATTTTAGAACGGGCCTGCGGGCACCTCATGTGGTCTTTGGGGGCTACCTGGTGCCCGCGGGCACCTCGTTGGTGACCCCTGAATTAGGATATTCCAATCAAACCAGCAACGCATAGAGAACGTCTCCTACAAACCCTGCTTTGCGTAACTTTACACTCACCTTTACGCTCACCGTGGATCTGGCAGACCCGGTACTTTCTACCGTTTACAAATGCCATGATATTTATGTCTTTCAACACACTTATTAAGTGACCGGTTTTCTTCTCACTCCAAAAGTGTGGCGTGGTGTTGTTTTTGCATTGTTGTTTACAAGTAATTCCTGTCCTCAAAAGACCAAAATTCCTTGTGAATATGCGCAGAACGCAGTTGCTTTTGATGGCGATATCCATGTCCAGATGTATACATGATCAAATATTTGGGTTAGAAAAGGAGTAACCCAGGGATTATACTTGGGTTTTTAAAAAAACATATTCCTGTTTTTTAGTTGGATTATTGCTGTTTACATGGCTACGTAAAACTGGGTCATTGCTGATATTCCGGTAAGAAAAGGGTTATCTGATTGCACGTAGATGTAGCCATTGAAACCAAATGTAACTTATACGTCATAAATAATCGTTTTACAGGAAGTTTTAATTAAATAACAAGGTAATTTGAATAAATGAATTATCAGAATATGTGATTTGCAACAACAATGAAAAACTGCGCCATGTTTCAGAAGCATTGACCGTCAAACGGATCTGAGTTTAGGCATGAAATGACCTTTGATGTCTTCATTTCTATGCAAAGATATTCCCTGTCATTGTGCGCCAGCCAAATCTGAAGCATGAAAACACGAAACCATTAACAGTTGGCAGGATAACAGGCCCGTAATTCCTCAGTCATTATAATCATTTCCCCTTTGAAGGAGGTTTATTTTCTCAAGCCCCGTTCACGCTTTGAATCGAAGCATCATTATATTTTGTGTATGCGTGGTGGCAGACTACAGTGAGCGAGTGTTGAGTGCACAGCCATCTGCACATGAAAACACTCACCTGGGCTTTCATCTCATCTTGGCATCCCCGCAGTCATACACTTGGCCTCTGCATGCACCCTTTTCTATCTCTCAGATGATCAACCGTTGTGTGCTAGCTGGTACAGAATAGTTTCAGCTGCTGTGGATCGGATGTGAAAGTAAATGTCTGCTGAGCGACTGAAAATGAAGCTCTTTTTCCTGCAGGTGTGTGGAACTCCAGAGTACATCGCTCCAGAGGTTATTCTCCGTCAAGGTTATGGGAAACCGGTGGACTGGTGGGCCATGGGCATCATCCTGTATGAGTTTCTGGTGGGATGTGTGCCTTTCTTCGGAGACACCCCGGAGGAGCTGTTTGGACAGGTCATCACAGGTGAGCTGTCCGAGGTCGGACAGGGGGGTTCGCCCCTTTCCACATGTTGTCCTCACCTTCTCACAAACATGTCTTTCTTCGCATTGCCATCACTGTATTTTTGCAGATGACATAGTGTGGCCCGAAGGAGATGAGGCTCTCCCAGTTGATGCCCAGAACCTGATCTCCTCTCTTCTGCAGACCAATCCACTGGTTCGACTGGGTACAGGTCAGCCACCTACAGCTCACTGGTCTACTAATATTTTTTCAATTTTTCTATCAACCAGACAAGCCCTTTTAAATGAGGTCAACCTCTTAATACAGTGCTATTCCAGATATTTTCATTTGAGTTTATTTTAGAATGCCACTTGACATTAAAGGTATTGCCTATTTGGTTCGGCCAGTGAGCACCTTGCACCTATGTAGTAAGTATCCCTATTATCCCTAGTAATATCAGCATCGTCCCTGTTTGTACCAGGTACCATGTAAGTACTCGGAACTTACCGAGTTGTATTATAAACTAATTATGATATTCATTTTGTTCACAAGTTCACAATTTAAAAAACTAATTTGAGTGTTTTAAGCATTTTCATTAAATGTTTTCAGTCAGAAACTAAAACTATTTTTCACGTGCTTGAAGTACACTATATTATGGAATTTTTGACTACTTCTAACGAGACTTTCCTGACCTCTGATTGCTAATTCGTTTCCTCTCAACAAATACAATAGATTAAAAAATAACAAGCCGTTTGGAGCTCATGTTTGCTAGCTCAATACACACAGTAATTTGTCCTTTGTCAGATTAGTTGAGCTAATCCACTGAATTTCTGTGTATCCCCAGCAAGGCAGCAGAATCCCCTGGAGGACAAACTAACCAGAGTCCTGCATGTTGCTTTATAGGGTCGTAGCTTTCGGTTTAACTTTGTGTTTGCGGTTTCAGGCTGCAATTACCGGTAATTACCTGTGACTCACCTTCACTCACCTTCCTTTAATGTCCTCCTCTGCCTTTCTAGGTGGCGCTTTTGAAGTCAAGCAGCACTCGTTCTTCACAGAGGTAGACTGGAACAGTTTGCTGAGGCAGAAGGCAGAGTTCATTCCTCACCTGGAGTCGGAGGAGGACACCAGTTACTTTGACAGTAAGCCCACTGCTGGGAATTTCGGATTCTCCGGAAGAATAATAATCTGTCCGCAAGACCACAGACTCCATTGAGCTCATCTCATCATTTAAAATGCAGAAGTGCGCTTATTAGTGGATGGTGTCAGCATGACTTTGCATGACTTTGCAGCTTGTCAGTTCACTTTTCATTACACAGTAACTTTTGCCTCATGAAATACGGGCCAGGGTCACTAGGTCGTTACTGTGTGTCTGTTATAATGAGGGATGCAATCAGCAGGAACAAGCACAGAGAGGGAGTGAAATGTCATTGCTTATTGAATCCATGGCCATTACAAGGAATCATGTCCTGTTACCTGTCCTCACCAGCCCGCTCTGAGCGATACCACCACGTGCACTCGTACGATGAGGACGACACAAATGACGACGAGCCCGTGGAGATTCACCGCTTCTCATCTTGCTCCCCGCGTTTCAGCAAGGTCAGACACGGAGAATATTTGTGCAGATATTGAAAAGATGTGTAGAGATAGATACTGTAGCTATATGTCTGTGTGAGTTGTTTTATCCATCCATCCATCAATCTATCTATCTATCTATCTATCTATCTATCTATCTATCTATCTATCTATCTATCTATCTATCTATCTATCTGTCTATATATCTAACACAGTATCTATCTGCAGGTGTACAGCAGTATGGAGCATCTGTCTCAGCTGGAGCATAAACCCCCCACTGTAACTCTACGGGAGCATAAAGTCCCGAGGGAGGATCGAGTGGCCAAGAGAGAAAGCCTGGGGAGTCTCACGCTCCGGGACAAGAGCTGGAGGACTGGGTCACCTGAGATGTGAGTGCTGCCTCGAGGAAACGGTGATGAAAAAGTCCAGTACAGTTGAAAATTAATCTGGTTTGCTCAAGGAAATGGATATCAATAGATTCATGGATATTCAGACTGCATTCAGCTGTAAGAAGAAGAAAAAAAAGCTTTACATTGCTTTTTGGGGAAAAGTGATACTCATGATATGCACAGCAGTTAAACTCCAGTCTTTTCTTTGGCTTTGTCAGGAAGCGCCTGTCCTGCTCCGAGTCCTCCTTCACTGAGAGTGACTACAGCCCCCCATCTGGGGCCCGGAGACGCTTCTCCGCCCTCATGGATACACACCGTTTGGCATCTCCTCTGGAGGTCGACTCGGAGCTGCCTGTTCCCAGCAGACAGCCCCCGGTGAAGGCCAGGGGCACATCCCTGGAAGGAGCCATGGGTGCCGTCTCTTCCCAAGGTGATCTAAGAACATTGCTCAAAGACACTAACGGGCTCACAGCCGGAGGTATGAAGTTACATGGTGGTAACCCGTCATTACATTTAAAGATTAGTTTTACTTCTGTAAAGACAGATCTCGAGAAAATTAATTGTAAGATAAGCCTCTAAAACCTACCTGCTGATGTGATGTTTGTCTCATAGCCAGTCCTACTGTTCCGGGCCTTCCAGAACCACAGGGACACCGAGGCGCTACCACTGACCTTGTGCTACGGAGGGTTCGCCACCAGCAGCTCTCAGCTGAGGGAGAAAAACGAAACTCCCGTCCAGGAACTAAAGTTATCAAATCTGCTTCTGCTACTGCTTTGTCTGTCATCATTCCTGCAGGTAAAACGATCAACTCAATGGCATTTGCAAATCTAAAGTGAAAACATCTTTAAAAGTGAAACCCAGCGTGGTGCATTTACTCAACCCTTCTCTCCTCAGTGGAACAGCATGCCGCCTCCCCTCTGGCGAGCCCCATGTCTCCTCGTTCCCTCTCATCCAACGCTTCATCCCGGGACTCCTCTCCAAGCCGAGACTACTCGCCAATGGTGAACATCCTGCATTCTCCAATCACCATTCACCGCTCTGGGAAGAAGTATGGTTTCACTCTGCGGGCAATCAGAGTCTACATAGGAGACAGTGATGTCTACAGTGTACATCACATGGTCTGGGTGAGTCAAGAGATCTTAGAGTACGCAGAGTTCTTGAGAGATTTACCTGGAAAAAGGTGACATAGATATGATCAATATTGATCGTAGCAATGGTAGTAACTCCTTTATATTTGACCTTATATACATTTTTACAGCACATTTTATATGCATGAGTATGGCAAACTTACATTCAAATTCGAACAAACAGGACAATTAGTAGGGCAGGGGATCATTTTACATGTCTTGTCAAAACTGTGTCTTGTCTGCATATCTTTATGTTACACTGCATTGCGACTGGAAAGACATAATTAAAGAAGAGTGGGCCAAGACAGTAGCCCTGTGGCATGCCCTGTGTCATTCTGACTAGAAAGGCAGCATATACTGTATGTTTCCAGCTAAAAAGCACAGTGACATTTTTACTTTATACTGTATGTCTGCCAGGTATCTTTATATTAACTCTGTGGCTTTTCTGAGTTTAGCAAATGCCCTGTTTTTTGTCATAACTGATCTTTTTTCCTGCTCTTAGCATGTGGAGGATGGAGGTCCTGCCCAGGATGCTGGACTTAGTGCTGGTGATCTCATCACTCATGTAAATGGGGAGTCCGTCCACGGTCTGGTCCATACAGAGGTGGTGGAACTCATCCTGAAGGTGAGACTTAAATATTTAACTATTTGATTCATTTTTCAGATTTTCTTTTGAAAGGTTCTTAAGGTGAGTCTTGTTTTCTCCAGAGTGGAAATAAGGTTACCGTGACGACAACTCCATTTGAAAATACCTCCATAAAAGTGGGCCCCGCCCGCAAGTCCAGCTATAAGTCTAAGATGGCACGGCGCAGCAAGAGGACCGGTGCAAAGGAGGGACAAGAGTATGTAACTGTACAAGAAGATCTTCCTCTTCTCTTCCGCTCGCTTCCTCTCTCTCTCTTTATTCTGTGTCATGCTTTTTTTTTTTTTTGCCTTTTAGTAAGAAGCGGAGCTCTCTATTCAGGAAAATCACCAAGCAGTCCAATTTGCTCCACACCAGCCGGAGTCTTTCCTCTCTGAATCGCTCCTTATCATCTGGAGACAGTCTGCCAGGATCCCCCACCCACAGCCTCACAGCCCGGTCACCCACTCAGAGTTACCGCTCCACTATGGAATCCCCCTACCTTGGTTAGTAGAGTGTGAAAGGCCCTGAGCAAATACAGCTGCTCTTACCTGCTTTACAGTAACTGCTGTATTACATTTTCAATTTAACAGAGAAAGCAGTAACCGCCCTTGCTTGACATTAAACCTCTGACTGTGAACAAATTAACATGCACAAAAGCATGTTCAGTGTTGAAATCAAATGTTTCAATTAATTATCTCTCATCTCCTTAGGCTCCTCCTCTCAAAGCAGCTCTCCAGCATCCAGCACCCCCAATTCCCCTGCAGCCTCTCACCACATGAGGCCCAGCTCTCTGCATGGCCTGTCTCCCAAACTGCACCGCCAGTACCGCTCTGCACGCTGCAAATCTGCCGGCAACATCCCCCTGTCCCCCCTGGCTCACACTCCCTCCCCGACCACCTCCTCTCCCCCACCCCTCAGCGGCCACACGGTGGGCAGCTCCAACACCACCCAGATGTTTCCCGTCAAGCTGCACTCCTCGCCCCCAGTGGCCCGCCCTCGTCCCAAGAGCGCCGAGCCGCCCAGATCCCCCCTGCTGCAGCGAGTGCAGTCGGCGGAGAAGATTGGCACGCCTATTCTGCCTTCCTCCTCTTCGTCTTCGTCGTCACCCTCCCCGCTGACGGGTGGGGTATCTTTGCGCAAGCACAGCCTGGAGGTGACACACGGCGACTACAGGCGGGAGTCCTTCCACTGTGAGCACAGCTTACAAAGCCTGCTAGAGATGGAGGGAGAGAATGGACCTGCTCCACCATCTCCTTCGTCATCCTCCTCCCCTTCTCCGCCACTAGGAGGGGAAATTGGTAGTTTGAAGCCTGTTCGGAGGCTGGGTAGGCAGGAGTCTCCTCTCAGCCGTGACACAATGGTCACAGTAAAAGAGAAGGATACTCAGACCTCTGCAGCTGATCTCACCGGGTCCAAGAGTGAGAGCAAAACACCAAAATCTGAGCCCACGATAGCTGTTGCTGAAGCCGGTAAAACATTATCCACCACAGAGGTTCTGAAGAGCAACTTGAGCGCTGCCACAAACGATGGCAGATCTACTCCAGGACAGGTTCCGTCCGCCACAGATGCAAAGTCCACTCCCGCTGACAAACCCTCTAATGCCAATAACACTCCAGGTTCTGAGGTATCGGTGTCAAAAAGTAAACCTTGTGAGACAACATCTACTCCAGCAGTATCTAAGAGTCAAGAGAGTAAGCAGCAGAATGCACTGACAGAAAGTGTCTCCTTAAGTAAAGTTTCAGAGAAGGCTGAGGACAAAGGGAAAAGCATCTCGGGTGCAGAGAAAGGTCATGTGCAGAAACCACTGACAACAGAGCAAACTAAGCCCAAAAAAGGCACAGAGACGGGAGAGAAAGGAGCAGGTAGTGATAAAAAAATAGAGGCTGCCAAGCTCAAAGGACCCGCACCTCCAGTTCCCACCACTGTGGCAACTGCACTAGGAACACAAGCTGGAGCCCCTGCACCAGCTCCTCTCAGATCCAAAGTGGAAAAGCCATCGAGCAGCTGTCGCAGGGCTAAGGAGGAAAGGGCACATCTTGAGGTCCTGGAGGAGAACCCCATGTCCCCCTCCTCTAATGCAGCATCGCCCTGCTCAAGTAAGTCTCGCCCAGTGTCTCCAGGAGATAAAGCCAGCTTTGTTACTCAGCTCACGAGCGTTGCCAAAACTGTACTCGGGCCTATGAAATCCGGATTGCAGGAAGGGAGCAAGGTGAAAGACACGTCCAAGTCAGGTGAGGAGAAACGGGGCGCCGCGGCAGGAAAAATAGAGGCGTCCGTGGGGACTGGTCGTCGGGGGGCTCAGGCAGCATCCTCAGCAAGTGCTGTCGCCGTCCTGCTGGATAAAGGAAACATTCGCAGCTCGAAGCATCAGTCGTGATGAAGAAGCTTCAGAAAGCGTCAGACTCTCCCATGCATTGCCTTTGACTGTAGCATCATACTGACATATCATGTATTAACTTTACGCCTGTGAATGAGGCGGAAATATTGACGCCTGAAAAAAAATTACACCAAATAGATGACTTGTGACATGTAGACGAAAAAAAAAAGGATGATGCATCAGCTACTGTTGAAAATGTGTGCACATGGTATCATAATGTGTGTGTTCTGTTCATCATAATGTGTTGTATATATAATAATAATGCATGTCTGGCATTGTACATGGAAGATGAGAGTATTTAAAGAGAAGATTAAAAATGTAAAGCAGACCTGAAGGTAGTGAACACTGTGAACAACTTTTCAACTGAACACCAATAGGCATACTGCAAATTTCCAGCACATAGAAGCAGGCAGGATTCCTTTATAAAAGGGCATTACGCACACACTTCGGATCAGCCATTCACTGCAGATGAAATCGGCTAAGTGCAGTGATTCCTTAATGTTACTAAAAGGGTTCAGGCATGTTGTGTGCAATGATGACTGAAGCAAACCGTTTATTACTAACATACTGGAACTGGACCAAGACACCAGAATACTTGCAGTTCGAAGTTGAATCAGCTGGTTTGTTTCAGATTGATTGAAGGGCTGAATTCCAGAGGAAAGATGTGGATTCAATGAACTTGCACAGGGACGCTATGCAATGTGCTAATGATGCCACTTAAGGTGTCCCCAATTCCTAAGTTTACATTGTGCTGTGGACAAGTAGTGAGGACAAAGTGAATGGTTGCATAAACCAAGCAAACTCATTTTGTTTTTTAAAATTTGTCCTCATTGATCGTGGTGAAATGTGCAATGGTATATTTTGAGTTATTTATCTGAATTTGTGTTCAGATTATGAAGATGCAAAGTGGGCATATTCAAATTAGCACTTAATAGGAAGTAGGCTAGACAAATACATCACTCATTCTTTTCTATTTATGAAGACCTGTGATCTCTTCCATATTATCACATGTGAAGGAAAGTGCCAGTGTTTTAATTTAGGGAAGATGTGATCACTTTTTTGTTTACAGTTACATATATAGAATATGCAAACCTACAGTGCCCAGTTCAAGAAAAACTGAGCATGCTCGTCACAGTAGCTGGCTGTACAGAGAGCCAGGAGTCAAATTGTAGAGAGCGTCTTCGTGGTGAAGTCTTGTTTGTCTGTGTGTAGTTAAAAGGATCTTGAGAGTTTGGAGACACCAAACAGAGACTTGTCTTTGACTGCCACCTTGTGGGGAATATTAAACAACACCAAAAGGGAGCTTCTGAGGTACAAGGAGGTCAGCTCTTGATAACTGATTAGTGTAGATTTAATGTGAAACCTTATCTCTAACTTACCAATTCAGACATTGTAATTCTAATGTTTTGTTGATTATAAGTTTTGCCGTTTTGGTATTTATTTTATCTATAATAGTTTTAATGTAGTGGTTCAAAAAGACTGTTTTGTGTGTAATGTGAGAGAGTTGCACTTTATTTTGTGTCAAATATTTCTATTTAATGTTTTTATTTATTTATTTTTCTATTTATTCTTTTTTTTTCTTTTGTATTGTCTTGTTTTTTTTATATGAAATCAGTCATTGGATTTCTGCTTTACCATTGACATTGGATTGACAAATCCACCAAATATGTTGCTGTTCCATGTTGTGCAGTTTTTGCGTTTTCATCCAGTAAGTCTGAAGTAAGTGATATTGCTGTCATCTCCATGACTGTTTTTTGTACAACCTGTTTTGGTCCTTTACATTGCTACGTATTTCCTTGCCACCATTGTTTAAAAAAATAAAATAATGCAAGAAGAGCATATAGTTCAGAGATGTAATAAAATGTAAAGAAACTTGTTTTTGTGTGACTTTGTCTGACCTTGACACATATACTAGATGTAAGTTAAACATACACCGTTTAAGAGGCAACATTTTTTATTATCGTTATTATTATTATTATTATTATTATTATTTAATCAGATAACACGTTTTGCTAAAGATGAATGAGCGTCCCTCCTGCGTATGCAAACCCCATTCAAGGCTCGCTGTGATTGGTCCTTTTTGGACCAATCACAGCAGTAAAGGCGTGTTACCAGTATAAACAGGAAGTAGGTGCAATTCGTAGAGCTTATGGCTCTTTGATACCCACGAAACACTGACGGGTGCAGTGAAACCGATATCAGTCTTTCTGTTTATCACAAAACAAGATGATAACGTTCGAATGAAGGTAACATGTCTTCGTATTAAATGATCTCTCAGTGAAAGTTAGAAATGGAATGTTTCGAGGCTTGCCGGTGGGACTGATTCATGGAGAGAGTGAGCATGACTGGCAGTTGACTTTCTTTTATCTGTTTATCCATATCCATATTGTATCTGGCGTTTTAGCTGTCGTTGTGGTACCGTCATATACCATAAAGATACATCACTAAAACATGTCGTGTTCAATCTGCTACTCTGTCAGATAATGTCACATAGTTGAAATTTTGTTCCTTTAGCTGTTTACCGGTCATTTTATTTTGCATCATCGTTAAATAACACGAGTTAGAAGCATTATTTTTTAATGTACATTATTATTTTTCCATTTTCTAACACTTCTCAACACATTTAAAAGGTGTCTATCCTGGTTTTGATTCCATGAGGAATGATATGGATCATTAAAAGGTGACTTGTATACATGTATACCTGCCAACATATGGATAAAATGATCTGCCTGATGCTTGTTGCTGCTGTCCAGGGATTCTGCAGGAGTGCACCAAATGTTGTAGGAATAAGAACATAGCAGCACCTCCCTGGCTGCAGCTAAACTGACATATCTGAAATGCCTAAAGTCACAGGGTGCAGTCACGTGGTCTCCCCCTCAAACCCTCACTGTCACGGAGACTTGTGCTTAACATTCACATCATCAGTTGAGGGAACAGAACTTGTTTGTTCTAGTTCAAATTCAATTTACTAAAAATGGCTTTATCATCCCTTTGGTCACATGTATCATGTGAGCTGTGTGTGTGTTTTTTGAATGTTCTTTCTACATAAGAGCTGCGATGGCCCGAAGGAGTGTTTCCTCACGATCCGTGTAGGTCAAACCCAGCTGTTATGAATCCCAGCACCTCCTCTGCTCCCTGTGAGGGCCAGTCCCCCGAGGATGCATTTCTGGATGACTGGCTCTTCCTCTCCTCTGACTCTGCAAGCCCTCAGCCTGCCAGCCTGAGCAGGGGTGACAAAGAGACTGAGGATAGAGGCAAACTCAAATCTAAACTAGTCTCTGCATGGAACAGTGTCAAATATGGTTGGTTCATGCATATATACAGTATGCCACAGTGACGAATCTTGTCACTGTGATAAAATGTTTCATCGTTCCCCTCTTTCTATCTCCATACATCAGGCTGGAACTTCAAGCAGAAATCCAACTTCAGTAAGCGGTCGCCTGTGATTATGCTTGGAAATTCCTATGATCTCAAGGATTCAGGTGAGGCCCTCTTAGATTTCAGAGACTCCAAGAGAATAGTTTTTGTCTCTGAAGTTGACACACATAAGCAGTGGCAGGTTTTAATTCAGGCTCTGTGACTGTATCAGGGGAAAGAGAGCGTTTCCGAAGCTCCTTCACATCTCTCCTGTGGTTGACGTACAGACGGGGTTTTCCTCCGCTGGCAGGCTGCTCCCTGACCACTGACAGCGGCTGGGGTTGTCTCCTGCGCACGGGGCAGATGCTGCTGGCACAGGGTCTGCTGCTGCACCTGATGCCACAAGGTGACAAAATACACAGGCACAATGCAATGTCACCTGTGGGTGAATACAGGCTAATAAGACAAATGCTTTTAGGAACTTCAAATTTCCAAATTCTGGTACTCAATGTGTTCAATGTACAATAAATAGAAAGTAACGTATGTATTGAACAATTGATACATAGGTTATTACATACAACAACCCTGACATAAACCCTTTATTAGGAATATTAAATGCAGTTTTATTGAATCTCTTTAAGGTAGGTGTTGATTTATTTTACTTATCATTTTTGGAGGGTGTTGTCTGTGCTGCTGAAGAGCGTTGACACATACGGAAATGTTGTTGTTTGCTAATGTTTTGTCAGCACTAAATGCTGTAAATTCCTAGGATTTGATCATCACTTCCTACTTAACTTCTTTTTGCACATTCTTATTCACATTATGTGAACAAGATCATAACATTTTGACAATCAGTATGATTCTTGGGGGTAGAACTCAGTAAAATAAAATGTCATGTTGTTGTTATGGAATAATACTAATACAAACTCCACCTCGTGCTCATGCTTGCATCTCACATTGTTCGTAAGCAAACAATATCACCAAAGTCATAACCAATAGGCTTCATGCACAGCTTCACTACTTCCTGAATTTAAGCCTTATTTCCTGTCTTTTACACTGTTTATTTAAATGGGGAATGGTGGTGCGCTGAACATCTCGTTGTTTGACATGTTTTAATTTGTACTGTGGATATGAGGGTGGCTGTCCTCACTGTTGATTACCATTATTGCATTATAATATTTAGATACTTATTATTATCCCCGGCCCATTGTGTGCACATTGCATTTTAACAAAGCAGGGATTTCATACATGTCGCTGCTGATTGGCTAAAACCTGAGGCATGCCCACCAAAAATACCTGTACGCATTGTTCAGTCCAGAAACTGCTTCAAAATGGTGCATAGCGTTCTCTCCTTCGATGTGCCCCAGGCATGCCTGAGTGCAGGGATGGGTCCAAAATCGCTCCAAAATACCAATGTACTTTATATGGGGTGCACCATTTTGTAGGCATGTCCGAAAGTAGCATGAACACCTTGATTAGTCAGTGTATCCAATAATGCAAGACAGGAAAAAAAGAGCTGGCTTACATTCAGGAAGTAGTGGAGCTGTGCTTAGAGCCATGTCCAACAGGTTTTTATGGTTAATGACTTAATAGTTGTTTGTCTTCATCATTTGGAGGCTGGACCTGGCTTGTGAGCCACCATGCTGTCAAAGATGACATGGATCTACCCGAGGTTCGCCAGAGCGACTCGCCAGGGCAAAATGTGAAAGGTCGCATTAAGAGAGGTCGAAAACTGAGTTTGGGCTCCCGCCTGGACAGACGCATGGAGTCGACACACAGGAGGGTTGTGTCATGGTTTGTGGACCAACCGACGGCGCCATTTGGGATACACCAGCTGGTGGAGTTGGGCAGGAGCTCCGGGAAAAAAGCTGGAGACTGGTATGGGCCCTCCATCGTGGCACACATTCTGGGGTGAGTGGACACATCCCAGCTGAGTTACCTAAGCTGACTAAGAGGAACATCGGTCATTGTGCCAAAGTAGATCCCACAGCAATGATCCTCAATGTCATTTTATCATCAGGAAAGCTGTGGCAGCATCAGTCGACCCTCCCAATCTGGTAGTATACGTTGCACAAGATTGCACCAGTGAGTCTTCTCTTCTCGCCAGTATTTTTATAGTGTACCACAAACCTTACAAACGTATACTTCATGCTTAGCTGAAGTAGTGATAACATATTTGCTTTCCATGAAGTCTATAAAGAAGATGTGCAGAGTTTGTGCAAGCGGCATCAACCCGGGAGTTGTTCTGCGTCATGGAAGTCGGTCCTCATCCTGGTCCCTGTGAGACTTGGCGGACAGGAGCTCAACCCTGCCTACATCCCTTGCATCAGGGTACCCTGAGCCTTTTTCTTACACACATGTCGCATTTCTAAGAGAAGTGTTTCTTGAAGTAAAAGAGCAGCAGCGAAATATGGAGAGATACAGAATACAGTCAGGAACATTCAATAATCATCAGTGCTAAAAAGCTAAAAATGATACAGCTGTAGATTTCACTCCTTACATGTTTGCTGTGGTTGGGTTCAGATGTGTATGTTGAAATGCTAAGAACAAAACCCTTTTTTCCTCACAGAAACTCCTGAGATTAGAATGCTGCATTGGCATCATCGGTGGGAAACCAAAGCACTCTCTGTTCTTTATCGGTTTTCAAGGTATGCTCGGTTCACAGCGTCCCTCTTTGCTCCTGAGCAGCAGCTTTGTGACACGACTTTGACTTTTGTCCCCCTGTGACCATGCATTGTTAAAGACGACCATCTGCTGTACCTGGACCCACACTACTGTCAGCCCACAGTGGATATCACAAAAGATAACTTTCCCTTGGAGGTATGAGGAAGTGCAGTCTCTCTTCTGCTTTTTCTTGCCGAAAGTCTTGTTTCCTTTTTGACAGCTGTGCTCACTCATGTATCCTAGAGATGTTCAATATTTAACCCTCCAACCAACAGGTGCAACTCCAAAAATTAGAATATCGTTGTATCTTTTGATTTGAGTTCTCCTACGGGAGGCTCACTATCCCACACTTTGAAAACCCCATGCTCTAGATGATTACAAATTTGAAGGCATTTTTCATTATATATGATAAAAGCTTCCAAAAACGTTAACATTTACTGTAACTAATTGCTGCACCGGTGCAATGGACCCTTTTCAGGATATTCAAATTCTTTTTGATGCATCTTTACATCTGGACCACTTTTTTAAAGATCTCAAGTGATTTCTGATTGCTGTTCTTTTGTTTTTACCACCTGCAGTCATTTCACTGTAAATATCCAAGGAAAATGGCTTTCTCTCGCATGGACCCCAGCTGCACCATAGGATTCTACGCTAAAGGCCAGAAGTACTTTGAGATGCTGTGCAGGGTTGTTAACGAGGTAGCTGATGCTGATCCCATCCAACATGTTGTGGGATTGATGCTTGATATGTCTTTGATCGGGTGACTTACTTTGAGTCTCCGTCTCTGCAGGCTGTCTCCACAACAGCCGAGACGTACCCCATGTTTATATTTGCTGAAGGACACAGACAGGAGGAGGAAGAGGGGAGCAACACAACCAACAGTATCACTTATATTCAGAGGAAGAGCGAACCGAGGAGAGTGAGCACTTGCAACAGCATGGACGAATTTGTTCTTTTATGAAAAATCAGGGCTGCACAGATGTATCAAGCTACACTATATGGACACTACTAAAGGAACTAGAGACTTGATCAAGATCTCAATTGTGAAGTGGGGATGGATAATTAGATGTGTTGTGAGCATGCATAGTTTTTTAATTTATTGTTTTACACTTAGAAATGTTTAAATTGATGGGCAGCTGAAATCTCAACAAAATTTAATTGCACAGGAAAATTCTGTTAGAGCACAAGTAAAACAATGAAGGATAGTAGAACAATGAAGGACATGGCAATGATTAAATCTCCAAACCTTATGCAAAGGTTTGACGTTTACCATGTGATTTGCGTGACCGTCTTTGAGGGGATTAGAAATGTCAATTCTGTAGACATTTGACTCGCACATGAAGCATGACTTTATTGAGGACATAACTAGTTCAATACAGTCAAATGTTTGGAATATACAGTTGTGTGAAGCATTTATTGAACATTTTTAGGAACTTCACGGAATCAGCTGTCTTTAATGTGAATAAAAGAAAAAAAACATTTCTGTATTTCACTGCACTGCACTCCCCTGCACTGAAATACAGTGGCGACCCTTAAGTGCCGCATTGAGGCACGCGCTAACTGGAAAGGTGGATAATCTTGCACTATATGCGAGCACAAAAAACCTCGACTGACATTTTTCATGGACGTCTTTCTTCCTAATGTCACCTATTATTTGAAGAACAAGCAGAAAAGAAATCTTAACAACCACTGTCAATCATTTGGATAAAGAGCTGCCAAGGACTTTGCATACAACAACCCAAGGTATAATTATATATGCTTGGCATCTCATGTATGAGGCTGGGAGCATACTAAAAAACAATAACACACATACAGAATAGAAAAATACAAAAAACAGAACAGAAACTAGGTGTGGTCTAGATGTGTATTTCTAGCGAGAATGCAGTTGTCTGAGCTCTCTGAGCAGTGGCAAGAAGCTTGTACCTGTTACAGTTGTAACAACCAACCTACGTTCTAGTCCACGATGGGAACAGGACTACAAAACACTTTTCCTTTATCGTCTTATGGAAAGCAGAGATTTTCATATCCTTTATAAGGGCTGAATATACATGACAGATTTTTACATGTTTTTTTAAGGATAGCAATATCATTTAAGAATAGAGTGGCAGCATTGAGTCATGTTTTCATTACCCTTGTGATGTCTATCAAAGCCCCTGTTGTGTATACGTTCATCAAGTTCACTGGTGACAGACAATAATAAGGGGACAACAATTATAATCAATTAAAGCAGTGATAAGTATCACCAAGATTAACAGGTTCAGTGAAAGCTTGTTGGAGGTGGGAGAGAGGTTTTGATGCTGGGCGAAAGCAACTTCAGTAATAAGTGAAGGTAGGGAACACACAGTGGATGATATTCACAGAATGCTTAGGTAAAACCCCAATCATAATATAAGTCAAATTGTGCTTTTCAAATAATTTGGGACACTAAGGCCATCCGAACATAGATAACTCTCTCCCTGTGCTGGAAATCAATCCATCAGTCATTGAAGACTTTATTTCACATCTACCACCTAATTAACACCTTGGTTGACATGAGCAGCAGTAGTTAATTATTATTTATCATACTAGTTAACAGTTAATTATCTGTTAGTTATAATAACTAATATTATTTAATGTATCCTTAATGTATAGTGTTATCAGTGAACTTTACATATAATTATCTGTTTTGTTTTGTTTTTTGCATCAAACAAGACATGACATGAGTGATATTTGCGCCCCTCCGTGTTAAGCGAGCTGTGTGGCAGTCAATGTTCCAGGGAGATATGCTATCTATATCAGATAAGTAAGGGTCTTTGACAAAGTGAAACAATCATATCTATAATCGCACAGGTTGGGATTTATACTGATATTATCTCAAATTAGTTATTCACTTCAGTTAACCATGGTGCGTGTCTTTGCAAATCATTTGGGACAGCGAGAGCACAAGATTTCCATGAACAAAAGAAGAGTTTGCATTCGAGGGAGTCCCAGTTGCAAATGGTGGCTCATGGATCCCCTTCCTCGAAGGACAATACAACCAAGCATCTGACTATTTACATCTGCAGTACGAAGGTTTGCATGTTAAGGAAGAAATTGCATCACTTTTTTGTCAATCAAAAGTTATGTGATTGTGACTGGTGGTCACTTTGGCTGAACTCTGAGATGGAAATGAAATGCAACATACTGCTTTCAGTTCCCTTTGGACAGAGCCATGAGCCATCTGACAGGTTTGTTGGAAGTTGTAGCTCGGTTTGTGTCATTACACTCACTTCACCTCCTGTGTATTATTCTAAAACTTGGAGGAACCAGTGCTCAAAAACACTGTGGCTTATTACAGATTGTATCCAAAGTTGTTGTCATCCTCAATTTTAAAACGATCATTTTGCCAAACGTAATACCTGCTCTGTTCTGTGACATGAATTCCACACAACAGGTTAAAGGTCCGCCCTCTTTTCTGAAATGAGCAAAGAGTCTTTCATACGGAGCCTTCAGATGCACAAACTTAAAGGTAAGAGTCGAAACCCGGTGACAAGAGCTGGTAAGACAAAACTTCTTACAATTTATTCAAGGGACTTTATTTATAAATATGAAATCTACCACACTCATTTATTCCACAGTGATTCACTAATTTTGATTATCAAATATATTACTCTAGATTGTGATGGTTCTACCTAAGTACACACTCGGATTGTTATTCAGTCGCACACTTTGGATGTATGAATATGTTTAACAAATATCTGCAAACAGGTACTGTGCTCCTTTCATTTCAGCACAGTCAACACCTTTGCTGGGTCTCCCGAGTATACCACTGAGTCAAGCATTTGAAAATCTGGTCTGAAGCTCAGAGTTACTGTTGAGAGAAGTTTGCAGACTTAGCTACTGTCAGGACTCAAGAGGATTGGGAAGCAGTGAGAGAAAACATACGTTTTTTGTGTTTTTAGTGTTGAGAACTGTGGTTTCTTTGTAAATAACTTATTACGTGATGGCAATTGTGCATCAGCACTGAAGTCAGTGTGCTATGATGGTGAGTGTTTTTCAAAAAAGAGTATGTAAGTGTATACTTTCCTTTTATATTGCTGAGTGTCTAATAGCTGTGCTGTATCATTTCACTACTATGAGCTGGCCGGCCGCCCGGAGATACTGCAGGGAGCAATAAACAGACTTTGCCACTGTGAAAACTGAGCAAGAAAAGAACAGCATCATATCTGTGGTCAATGATTTTTCAAGATTCTTGGTGTGGGTTTGGTGATGCTTCTTGTGCTCACTTAGCATACTTCATCTGTTCAGCTAGTTTCATACTTCAAATTCCAGATTTCAAAACATGTGCTTGCTTTGAGGAAGGTGATATCTGTGGACCCAAATGACCCACTGTCAGAGGGGGGTAGTAACAAGTTGCATTTACTCAGTTACATTTACTTGAGTAAATTGTACTCTATATAATTGTACTCTTCTATGAGTAACTTTAATGCGCAATACTTTTTACTTTTACTTGAGCATGTTTGTGAAGAAGAAACGTTACTCTGACTCCACTGTAAGAGTAACGTTTCTTCTAGGAGTAGCTTACTCCACGGCCCATGACGTGTCTTTTATCCAAGTGATTCTACGCATCTTTATTAAAAGGCTCTACCGCATGACTCTGTTTCACCAATCAGAGGTAGCCATTCAGTCACACGACCACACAATGTTAGCGGCGGGCGCGTACAGCTGAGGTACAGCTTAATTTATTATCATTTTAGTTGAATAGGTTTACCTGAATTTGCACTTTTATATCTATATCTAATGTCTGTCTAATTGAATTCATGCACTTAATACAAATAAATCAGATATTACTACAGTCACTAGCTGAGTCATATTTTTCTGAAGTAACAGTACTCCTACTTAAATACAAATTTTGGCTACTCTACCCACCTGTGCCCGCTGTTGCGGGAAGCTCTTCTGTAGCATGTCAATCTCATTTTTCCTATGGGTGATGGGGTCAAAAATGTGAACAACTGACTCAACTGAATGAGCTTTCAATATGTTGTCCCCACCAATGCAAATTAAAAAAAGAAAAGAAAAGGGTTGGACTTCTTACTTTAAATGTAATTTCCCTCCGGGGATAAATAAAGTAATCTATCTATCTATCTAAATGGTAAAATTTGCATCTGATTCAGGTTTAGACAAAGATATTTATATCATTTGCCTGGACAGTGTAGGAGCAACCACACAATAACCATATTACCAAAATGTATTTTTTTCTGTCTGTAGATAGAGAATCAGCTCAGAGAGCAGGAGATCCATCAGCAGTTACAGCTGAGTTGGGCCAAGCAGCCAAACGGCAACGTCTTCAACAAGATTTAACAAGTGAAAACTAGCTCTTCTTGTTCCAATCAATTAATTTCATGTATAACTTTAGTTATTTGTGTATATTTGTGAATAATTATCATATATTATTGTTTGGCTTCCTGTTCTTATACTGTTTCCTTACATCAGCGTTTTGTTGTGGCACTAAACATCATTTACTCATCAACTATTAATCTGTTGTGTCAGAGCAAGAGAAACATCTATTGTTTTGTGCACAAAAGACAGCTAATGGCCAATATTATTACTCTCATTAAGTATCCAGGATATTTTCTTTATCATTGTGAGTGTTTGGATAGTTGTACTTATTTCTGAAAACTTACTTTGGTACTACATGTTTTAATTTCTTTCATCTATCTATCTATCTATCTATCTATCTATCTATCTATCTATCTATCTATCTGAATTTCTGTGTGCAATATAATAATTATTATAATAAATGTAATTTATATAGCACCTTTCAAGCCACCCAATCCATCATTTGTGCATGTAGCTGTGCATGTTTTTGTTTTTTGTTTTTAATATTAACAATGACAGCCTGGCAGTGGGCAGAGTTATTAATTTCAAACATTGACAATGAACCAGGCAAATGCTTAGGTTGTGTTCAATTTAGGCCCTTTTTCCATCACAATAGATGTTAGTGGGTGAAGAACCAGATGATCACTTTTAGGTTCAGGTTGGCATCGCACAATTATTAAGTCATGTGTTCTGCGTTTGCCCAGATTTTTTGTATCGATTGAAATGCTCTAATGTGGCGAAAATGTTGTGTACGGGCATAAGGCAGTGCAGACTTTTGGCACAGGGCGGCAGCACTGAGTCGCGTTAGCATCACTGCCATGTCCACCATAGGCCTTCCTCTTATTTATGTGCATTAAATGTCAGATACTGCATGGATATTGTGAAAATATGATGGTACTCACATACAATCAGCAGTGCACATTTTCTGAGGTCTATATGTAGTTTTACTTATGTGTTATGAATGTATTGCAACATCAACAAAACCAGTTGAAATGTGCAGGAAGTTTAGGTTTTGCCATATTTAAAGGGATGCTGAGTCCTATTTAGGGTTGAAAATAAAATTCTATTACTGATGGTTGAATGAAGCATTTTGAGACTGTAAAAACGCTCCCTCCCACGTCTCTGTTGCCTCTTCCTCTCTATATTCACCTCAAAGCGGTGCAGTTCAGGTGCCGAATTTTGCAAAATGACAGGAGCGACATGTCCACCTTAGCCTTTCCAGACCAAACCAGCAGCGTGACCAGCAGTTCCTGTCAGATGATGGCAAGTTAGGAAATTACTGTGGATTAACATCCCTGCAGACAGTACACTCGCTCATGTAGCGTGTTCCCTCACTCACCTGCATTTTACTGACTGCAGTACATCTAATGGCCAGAGTGCACACAGCTGAGCAGTGATTTCAAATCCATCCCTATGGCACTTTAACGCAATCCACAGAAAGAGCACTGAGAAGCCCTTCATGATTGAATAAAATTTTCTCTGTGTTAAAATGGAAAAAAATGCAGTGGAGCATCCTGAGCTCTGTTATGCTTTACATAACTTGTTAACATGATAACTT
Source organism: Mullus surmuletus (assembly GCA_903171835.1). Lineage (NCBI taxonomy): Eukaryota > Metazoa > Chordata > Actinopteri > Syngnathiformes > Mullidae > Mullus > Mullus surmuletus. The sequence goes on along the minus strand of CAESWR010000009.1, from coordinate 1,251,539 downwards.
GTAAACAACATGTCTGGTTGTTACGTTCCCACTTCAGCCTAGGGGTTGGGGAGGTAACATGTAGATTAGACAAAAATTCCCGGGTCGGGGTAGGGAGAATGAAACAACGAGTAAAAGTTAACAAAGGAATTTATTAAACTAACAAAACAGAACTCTGTCTGCAACACAAAAGATTACTCTAGGCAATCTAACAGCTGGTCAACTGAAGCAAAGGCTGCAGTGGAACCAAGAAGTTGGGCCAAGAACAACAACAACAACAAGAACAACAACACCACCACCACCTCCTCCTCCTCCTCCTCCTCCTCCTCCTCCTCCTCCTCCTCCTCCTCCTCCGAGCACAATACACCGACACAGGACTGCCAAAACAGCAGGGAGTGAGCAGGGGCGAGAGAGAGAGGAAGGCTTCCTCTTCCTGCCTTTTATGTCCCACAGTCTGATTGGCCATTCAGCTCACCTGGGCAGGTATGGGGGATGGGCAAACTGCGGAGGAGAGAGAGAGAGAAACAGAGGGCAAGGCCATGCTGCACACAACATACGGCCCCAGCCGTAACACTGGTCTAAAATCAACACACATTATTCTCAGGGTGAATAGTGCTTGAGCCAACGTTAACTTTGCTCACATAGAATAAGAATCAAGTATGGGGGGGGGGGTGACATTAAATGAAGTGTATCCTTCTATACTTCAAAACAAGTTTTCTAATTTTCTTTCTGATATTCAAAGATAAAGTCTAAAAAATATTGATAAGTGCCTTTCATTAAAAGAAAAAACAAATAAGCAAAGCAAATTCCTAGAATATTTGTATTAAATGACAATGCTGTTGCTGTTACATAAGTTAACTTAAGTTATTACAAAATGATCAAGTCATCATTGTGAATAGAATTAGGGGACACCTAACTCAGATCAGATAGGTCAGAACTGAAGTTGATGACAAATAATGTGACACATCATGTCTCACATCCTGAGAAGGACAAGAAAGGGAAGGGAAAGAAAATAAAAGGAAGGTGGTAGCACACACAACAAACTACACCAAGGTATATAACATATATCAAACTTAAAGCATGTCTAGACTCATCCTTTGAGCAGGGGATGTTTACATGAACAATAAAATATTTGCATTTTGCAAATGACGGCTCATGGGCATCCCTCCTTCAAATGGCAGAGATGGTTTGCAACATGGAATTACATCATAGAATTGAAAGGTCAAAGGGTGAATTTCTACCAACGACTATATCACTTGTGAAATAATGAACTGATCAGTTAGTGTGTATGAATTGTGAGAATCTAACTTTTCTGCAAGGACAAAAGGTGTTTTGTCCGGAAAAAAGGTTTTACCAGTTTCCAAGTGATGGTATAGCGACTGACAGCCTCAAGCGTGTCTTGTCAAATTCTTAGGGAGGTTGAGAGCCGAGGGTGAACAGCATAATGCAAAGACTTGCATAAGAGAATTATAATTGCAAATGATGGCACAAGGTATGTTTGGCTTGGGGTTCCTTGTTTACCACTGGAAAGAGCCAGACTTCTGTTTTCAATCTTTGACCAAGGGCAGCATTGTGTGGTGAGATCTGTCATCGGGAACATGGGTTCAGCTCCAGTATCACATACAAAAAGGTGTCAGAACACTGACAGAAATGATTACATGTACTATTATGGCTCCAGGACAGGAGGACATGAAGGGAATGCACAGTCCATAGCATTGACAATATATATTATTGGCAGATCAGTTTTAAGCAAAAACAAACATTTTATGATTCCAATGTGAAAAGTAGATATTCAAAGTGTCTTCCATACTTCACAATTGGTGTTTCTGTGTGTTATCTATATAAAACTGAAAATTAACTGAAACACATTAAAGAACACTGCTGTACTGTCATTGATTGAAAACATCCAGTTCGGTCAGGGTTGCTGATAATGTAATATAAAGACTGCATTTGTTTTGCTTGTCCATCAAGCCTGTTCCTAACCAGGGATGGAGAAAATAATTTGCATGTGTATGAGTGCTACCTACCTACATATGTGTGTGAGTGTGTCATTTCTTGATGAAAAAAGAGCGCTTTGCTGCATATACATTCTACTCTGCGTGCTCTAATGGACAGTTTGAGCAAACATAAGTTATTTTGGAGAGAGTTTAGATTTTTCATTCTGATCATCTAAGTTTTTTGTTTAAATAAGGTTAAAATAACCATTAACAACCTTTCATGAGTGGTTCTCTCTAGTTACGACGTTGTAGGTGAGCCCCTTCGTTCGTAAAGTTACATTCTTATCAAGAAAGCAGGAAGATTAACTTTATCACTTACACTTTTCTGGAAAACATATCTACTGGCGTCACTGTTTCTAAGAATCGACTGAGACTCAAGTGTCCTTTCTCAGTTTGAGGCAGGCTCAGAAGAGTGTGCACAAAAATATGACACCTTTGAACAGCAGGGATTTTAAATTGCAAATGGTGCTCACGAGTGACCCGCTCTCATAGCCAACGTATGGAGAGTGGCTTATACATGCATAATCTTAAACAAAAAAAAA
>CAESWR010000009.1:1214599-1248949 GCA_903171835.1 Mullus surmuletus | reverse complement strand
TTTTGTTTTAGCTCACAAAGCATCTGCCCTGGTATCTGCATGAAGCTGAGAGTTTTGCATATTGAAGCTGGGGATGCTCAAATACAGTATAAGTTGCCTGTGGTTTCACTATAGAGACGACACACAGTAGGAAGAGTGGGTAAGACTAAACTTCTCAAAGGAAATGGTAAGGAGAATTTCTTTCAACTCATTTTTCTGTTTCTCTTATTCTGGTTAAACAGGAATGGATATGGCAGGACTGCTGATGTTATTCCTTCTCGGTTAGTATACACGACTTGTACTCATTGGATTTTTACTCAGTTCAACCAATAAATGTGTTAATATCTCTATTTGTTTCATTTCAGCACAGTCAAGACATTCACTCGGCCTTTCCAGAAAATATCACTTTGTGAACCAGTTGAAAAACTGGACTGAAGCTCAGAGTTACTGTAGAGAGAAGTTTGATGATTTAGCTACGATAGAGTTTAGAGAGGACTGGGAAGCAGTGAGAGAAATAGTTCTCAGTGCCGGTGACATCTTTGTATGGATAGGGATGAATAAAGGTTTAGGCAGCTGGAGGTGGTCCCTTGACAATACGCCTCTCAACACTAATTTAGGAGCCTGGTTTGTTTTTAAAGAAGACAACGGAGGAGGTGAAGAGTACTGTGTTTACTCTTCTCGTCATAACGAATTAACTGATTCCAATTGTGCACTAGAACTAAAGTCAATGTGCTATGATGGTGAGTGGTAATTTTATCATATCTTTGAAAGACTATACTTTTTTTTGTATTTACATTGCCAAGAGTCTGATAGCTGTGCTGTATCATTTCAGAACCCTCCAATACATACATCCCAGTTAGGAGTTCTATGAGTTGGCCTGCCGCCCAGAGCCATTGCAGGGAGAAATACTCAGGCTTGGCCTCCGTGAAAACTGAGCAAGAAAAGAACAATATCATAGCTGCAGTCGATGGCGTATCAAGATGGTGGATCGGTTTAACCAAAACTACCCAGATGTGGTCTGATGGGAGTGGCTCCTTATTCGTGCTGTGGACACCTGGGGCACCAAACACGACCTTTAATTGTGTTGGTGCCTCTCAGTATGGCTTTGCTGACGCTTCTTGTGATGACAAAAGATACTTCATCTGTTCAAGTAGGTGTTTCATGAGAATTCTTGCTTTGTTCTATATTGTACACATATTCTTAAATGCTGTTTATAACATCATAATCCATTCTTATTACCCAGCTAGAAGATCAAAGACGATGATCAAGGTTGTGCTACAAGATCAGGGATCTGTGGACAAAAATGACCCCCAGTTTCAGGATGCTGTTCTGAATCATGTTAGTCCTCCTTCTTCTCAATTCTTCTTTTTCAAAATATGCAGCACCCTTCTAACTAAGTTGGCAAAATTGTGTGATTTTCATAAACAAGTATATGTTCATGGTTTTTACCTTATCAACAATGTTTTATTTTGTCCTGAAGATGGAAAATCTGCTCAAAGAAGAGGGAATTCATGAAACCTTACAACTGAAGTGGACTCAGCAGCCAAATGGAAGTGTCTTCATTCAGACTGAAAATTAAGTAAACTAATTCTCCTTTCTTTTGCTGATTATCAAGCCTCTGCTCAAAGCTCAAGAAATGTTTTATTTTACCAGTGCTTTGATGTGGAAAAATCCTCACTCACTAATAATGAACTTCTCATTTGCTTGATGATTTACTTTCCTTAATACTAGTTATTGTGGAATATTACTGACTCCCTGTGACTCCCTGTTTCTACACTGCTAGTTTACCTTAAATAGTAGTTATATCCATTATCATTGTTCATGAGACCATTACTCTACTTGGTGTTCACCAGTGACCTTCCTCCTGTTCTGAAGCAAGCAAGATATTTGAGATACCATTGAAGAACTGTTCAGTGCTTTGAAAATTGACTCAGTTGTGAAGTGGGCATAAAGTCACTTCCTAGATTATCAAACAAAAAGCATACTTCATCAGGCTCAAATTTTAGAATTAAAGTAATCATCTGTTACCTAATAAACTGAACCTAAACTCCTTAGTAGTTTAGACAGCTGACCTGATCTGGTCAAAACAGATTGGTAAAACAGTTGTCACTATTTGTAAAGGTCTTGTAGTTACAAGGAGATATGAAGAACTTTTACCACAGCAATGCATTTCACTGTCAAACACTAGTTCTCACTCACCATGGTTTTCGTCCAATACAAAAGGTTAGTTTAGAACAGAGCTGCATGTCTCAATCTGAGCTGCAACAGAATAACTAATTTAGTGAGAATGCACTGGACTAACGTGGAACTCTGATATTACATCAACTGTAGTTTATATTTAATTTTTTTGAAACACTCGATTAATCTGCAATAGGGGTAAAACACATTAACCCATTCCATGCAGAATGTCCAATGGCAACTTAACCAGTGGTCCATCTGCTTTCCAGGCTTGTTATTGAGATGCGAATGGTGACTGAATATTAAGTTGGTGGTTCTCTAATGTAAATAAATAATAAAGAAAATTCATTTAAGCATCTACATAATAATACTCAACCTATCAGTAGAAAAGAGTAGGTATTTATATTGCTACTTAAATATATAAACACAAACAAAAAGGAGCACACTATTTTTTTCGTTGATTATATTAGGCTCTCTTTTAAACGTTTCAACTGGAAAGTTTCTTAGTTGTCTGTTTTCTGTTCAGTTCTTTTCCCCATTAAAAAAATCAGAAGGTTTGAAACATCGCTGAGCCCTGATTGTCTTGATGTTGTAGACAGAGAAGTGGGTGCTGCATCTATTTGATTGTGATAATGTATATTTGGATTTGTTTACATCTTGATGCATGTATCTAGAGGGTATGTTGATGTGAGGAAGTCTCAAACCATGCAACCCTGAATTAATGTGGAGAGGGATTGCTGTATGCCGTCACATTCTCACATGAAAAATATGGTACAACACAGATATCGGTATGCTCTGAATAATAAAGAAAAACACAAACAAAACAGTGGACCTTTTTCAGCCTTTGAGTGGATTACTGCATCTTTGCATCTTTCACGTCAACATTCTCTTTTCTTCAGTTTGCTGCTGGAGAGCAATACATCATCTCACCTGTATAATAAACATGGGTGAATACTGAGCTGCTGAAATGTGATTCTTTTGAATGTTTTAACATTCATTTCAACCCCTTGATGCACAAAATGTGTAATTCACAAGAGTCAAAAATGACCTGCATTCATTTCTGATGTAATTTCAGGATGAGTGTTTCTTAACTCTTTTGAGATCAATTTATTTTATAATTGCAAATTCCAAATATTCTTTAAATGTCTTGTTTTTGATTACCACAGATTTCCAATTCTAGCACTTGCCAACAAACAAATTTCAGTTTTAGTGCTTTAGTAAATGCACGTGGGTCATCATATCTGAGCCATCGAATCAAACCCTAACCCCTAAATATACAGTACATACACACGAAGGCACACACACATGTACGCACACACACACACAGGATTCATACATGCTTGCTGCCTCTTTGTCATAAAAGTGTAAAGACATGGATTGGCACTAAGTACACAGGTGAGGGAAGAACCACCACTGGACCAACGTGTGTAAACATGATGTAGAAATACAGTAGCTGTACTTAAAGTAAAGTAAGAAAAGAAAAACAAAAACGATTCGTGTTGTGATAATAATATCTATTTCAAAGAAGATAAAAACAGACATCCATACATGAAATAGAAAATCGACACGCTCATGTTTCACTGATGTTGCAGGATAGAAGAGGAGTGACAAAGGGGGTTCACAATATGAGTTTACAATACAGTACAATATGAAAAACAGACGAGAATGTCTGACTGTCAGAAACAAGAGGAATACTTAGATGAAGTGACACAGAACATATAAACTCAGCAGGGTCTCTTTACACCCATGTTGTGCATCTAAGGGTTAAAGAAGTGATGATGAAAAATTGTTATTCGATCAAAACACAGCTTTGGTGAATTCCTTTCAGCGCATTCTCCACCGGCCGGGTCAACTTCGTTCGGGGGGGGCAGTGTGTTTTAGAAGTGTCACTCCGGTGTTTTAGAATTATTACCGGGAAGACAAGAACACACTGAAGAACAGAAAGACACGCGCCGTGTTTGTGCGCGGGGAGTGAAGCCGATGGTGGGTGCCGGCGTTACTTCCTGCTCATCAACCGTCGGTGTTTGATGTATGAAGTGTCCAGCGTGTAGAAACACCTGAGTTGGACCGAGCAGTGCACAGAGATCTGGTTCTGTCGCTGTTCCGCTGTGTTTTGAGCTCGCCCTCCCATCCCCCACACCGGCTCCGCTCCTCCATTCCTGCCTGCAACGCCGCCGTCTCACCGGCATGCGGAAAGTGAGGCAAACAGTGGGGGCGCTGTGGAGTCGAGCAGGCCGGTCCCTGCGGTACGATCCACCGAGGGGGGGGGGGTGAAGGGGGGGGGGCTGAAGGAAAAAAACCAACTGGGTAGGTCGCTCTTTGTTTCTGGCTGGAAGGAAAACCGAGAGACGTTGCAACCGGCGAGGCTTTTAAACACCGCGTTCCACCGCTCGCGTAAGTCCACCTCCCGCTCCGCCGCGGCTCCGAGGACGCGTCGCTGCTCGGCGCCTCCATTACAGGACGCGGGGCTTGTTGTGAGGCTGTGTTTGTGTGGGAGAAAAAGAACCGACATTACAGCGCCTCCGCCGCGGCGCGGAGCGGCAGCGGGCAATGAATGAAAATGTTTTTTGGAGGAGTTGAGCGCGGAGCCCCGGTCCGGGGTACGGGAGGCGCGATGGATCAATCAGCTGCACACGCACGGGATGCTCTTACTTTTGAAGCGTCGCTGCTTCTCGGCAAACAGCTCGTAGAACCGCACATTTTTGGTGCCTAATTGGCCTGCTGGAGCATGGCCGGCTAGGCTAGCTCGACTAGCTTGCTAGCATGCTAGCCGCCGTCATTCGCCGCCGTATGTTGTGAACAAACCGGGTTTTAAGCAGCAGGATCGTCGTATAGGAGCTCAGGAGCGTCGCCGCGAATGATTTATTACTCGATTACTTTGGGTATTTATGAAGTAAAAGGAGAAATGCGTCCCAACGGAGCTCACAGTTGACAATGAACCCCGGCCAGGCCCGGCTAACGTTAGCGGGGCTGGAGATGATAATAGTGTCCGGCGTGACGGTTATTTCTCTGTTATGTAAACACAGAACTGGTGTAAGGAACGACGTGGACTTGGTTCTGTCCGAGTGTGTGAGGACTGGAGCCGTGGTTCGTCACGCCGAGTTGTGCGCTGAGCGGAGCCTTATTTTGAAAGTTCGGAGTCCTTTAGTGATACTTTTCAGGAGTTTTTGTCCACTCGCTCCGTTCGACGCCTAACGTCGCCTCACTGATGCACACTTTCTGCAGGATTTTCAGGCTTTTCACCCCGAGCAATGTTTCGTGTGATGAGATGCTTCGAAGGGGCGTTTTCACGTCTCAGGGCTGCAGGAGAAGCCCGATGAGATGGTCAGGTTATCAGACCATAAGAACATTCGGGGGTCACAGACCCCTTAGGATGAGTTGTGGTTCTGCAGTTTGGGCTGCACAATTCTTCACGTAGAAGATGATTTGCTTGGGGATAACTAACACACCAAATATTACTTCATGTGCAACAATGAACCATTGACCCATACTGTGTTGTTGACATGACACACTGATCAACAAATCTCTCCATCACTAAATATCTGATGGAAAGTCTTGACAATTGTTGCGGTGAACTCTTCTTTGGGATATGAGGTGACGCGTCCAGACGTAATTTGGAAATACACTTGCTGAATTAGTACTTCAACAAAAACGAAAAGTTGTTATGATGGTTTATTGGGTGACAAGTATGATGAGCATTAATTAGTCAAATGTTGGTATAGTTTGCAGTGGCAGTGCAATTAACTAATTGGATTTTGTTCCAGTTTATTGGAACTTGACGTCCTCCTGCAGTCTCTAAACAGTATCTTTTACTTGTATCAAAGCATTTGTCATCATCACATCAGAGATTTATACTGATCGTTGTTTTGATTCATATAATCTCTCTTCACAGGGGGTACACTTGTCTGCCACATATTCCCACTTTCCCCCTAGAGATGTCCACTCCTGACCCCCCAATGGGAGGGACACCTCGGCCAGGTCCCTCCCCAGGCCCAGGGCCATCTCCAGGAGGTATGATGGGCCCAAGCCCAGGTCCCTCACCTGGCTCGGCTCATAGTATGATGGGGCCCAGCCCGGGTCCTCCTGGGTCAGGACATCCACACCCTCCACAAGGACCCTCGGGTTATCCTCAGGACAACATGCACCAAATGCATAAAGTGAGAACCAGATTTTTATTTTGCGTCATGAATACATCGGGGTATTCCACCTTAAATTGTTTGAATTAGTTAATATGTCAAGTTTGATGATATATTTTTTTGATTATACATAAACAGCTTACTTTCACCTGCCTCCCACAACATGCTGATTGCTGAATGATTATACTGTGTGTACAGCCCATGGAAGCCACTCATGAGAAGGTAATGCCTGAAGACCCTCGCTATGGCCAGATGAAAGGAATGGGAATGAGACCAGGAGGGCACAGTGGGATGGGTCCCCCTCCAAGCCCTATGGACCAACATTCTCAAGGTAAGCCATCACACAATTTTTTGTATTGATTTTAGAATTTGGCATTTCAGGGACAAATATTTGGCATTAAAATGAAGTATGGTGTCAACTCTTTCTAAACTGTCACTCAGACTAATGCCCTCAACCGAGTGAGACTGGGGCTTGACATAATACAGTATAACATAATCAAGGAAAAAAACTGACTGCTCAATTTGTGTCACTGAAAACTGTAGTTGCTTCACTTCATCTTTGACAATGACAGCTCTCAGTTGAGCTATCATCAAAACAGATTTCTGGCAGTTTTATTTAAATGAAAGTTCAAGGAAACTGGTGAGTTTTGACACAATGCTGTGAACACTGAAAATGAGTTGCACAGCGGAGCCACATATGAAAAATGTTTTGTGGTTCTGTTTTAAAGTCTCAAGACTCTAATATCAAGAATTGTTAAGACAAAGTCAGAATTTAATGAGATAAAAGTCAAAATTCTGTCTTTTATCTCAGACTCCTAGGAATAAAGACAGAGTTCATAAAGAAAATCACAGTTGAATTGAATACTGACATATCTAAAGACAGTGACTAAAATTAATGGCTGGAAAGTTGTCTATTTTACAAGTCAAAAGCACAGGTGTATGTGCGTGCGTGCGTGGCTGCGTCCGTGCGTGTGTGTGTGTATGTGTAATATGTGAACTCACCCAGCCAGTTTTTCTTCTGGTTGCTCCTTGTGCAGCGTGAGCATACAACAGTGGTTTGAACGAGCAGGGGGGTGGGGTTAGGGGTTGTTCCCTTTTCAGGCAACAACAAAGGTAGCACCATATACAAAACCACATCGGAAGAAAAAGAGACATTTAGACAAAATGCAACAGTTTGTCTAATGGTCCATAGAGTTTACTGTATGCTACAAGTATGATACATAAATGGTTCTGTGTGACAAAGGTCAAAAGCTGTCTGTTCAACCCTGTCTATAGCCTTCATTTGGATGTAAAATCATGTGAATTTTTACCTTAACACTATGTGCGCATGTTGCCGATTTTGCACACCTTTCCTATGTTAAGTCTGTGTGGCATTAGTTGGAATGCTGTAAGTATTAAAGATCACAGTTGCCTTTTGCTAGAAAAATCAAATTTGACACCTCCAAAATCTTTTTAAGCTGCTTAATTTTGTTTTTATTAATGCTTGTTAAACATGATTCCTGAACTGTTCCTATTCCTATTCCTGTGTGTTCCTCAGGTTACCCTTCGCCTTTGGGAGGATCAGAGCATGCACCTAGCCCTGTCCCAGCCAATGGCCCTCCATCAGGCCCCATGATGCCTGGTGGTCCCTCTGGCCCTGGTTCTGGCCCCATGGAGGGTGGCACGGATCCCAACCAGGGAATGGGTCAGCCAAACCGTGGGGGTCCCCAGGGTCCTGGTGGTCCAGGCAGTGCGGGAGGAGGGCCAGGTGGCGGAGGTGGGCCCACCCCTTTCAACCAAAACCAGCTGCACCAACTCAGGGCCCAAATTATGGCCTACAAGATGCTGGCCCGTAGTCAGCCTCTACCAGAGCACCTGCAGATGGCTGTGCAAGGCAAGAGGCCAATGCCTGGGATGCAACAACAGCCAATGCCCAACATGCCACCTTCGACAGGCCCTGGGGGTGGGCCAGTGCCAGGGCCTGGGCCTGGACCTGGACCGGGACCTGGACCTGCTCAGGCAAACTATAACAGACCACACGGTGAGTTTAGGATGGGAACTAAGCTCAGGAAAGTTACATTTACTGCATATATCTTGTGTTACTTTGGGGGGGGGGGTTTAACAAAGGCATTGAAAAAAATAAACTGACTAGAGACTTCTGGTGGCAGCACACATTTTCCTGTTTTCCTAAGCCTGGTTGTCCTGTATCACTGTCATTACTTTTATTCAAGATACATTTATGTTTTCAGGCATGGTTGGTCCTAATATGCCACCTCCTGGACCTGCAGGAGTTCCCCCTGGTATGCAAGGCCAGCCTACCAATGGCCCCCCAAAATCATGGCCTGAAGGTATAATTCATTTTTGATACAAGCTAAGAATGCTGTATTGATGTAATTATGTTCATATGTAACCTACAAACAAACGTTTAATTAATTCCAGGACCAATGGTGAATGCTGCTGCCCCATCAAACCCTCCTCAGAAGCTGATTCCACCTCAGCCCACTGGCAGACCCTCCCCTGCTCCACCTTCTGTGCCACCGGCGGCCTCCCCCGTAATGCCCCCTCAGACACAGTCCCCAGGACAGCCTGCCCAGCCCCCTCCCATGATGCTTCACCAAAAGCAGAATCGCATAACCCCCATTCAAAAACCACGTGGCCTGGACCCAGTGGAGATCCTCCAGGAGAGAGAGTACAGGTAAGATAGGGTGTGGAGTCAAGTACAACAAGATTAGAACTATGTTCATCGGCTGTGTTGCTCTCATAGAAAGGCTTTGCAAAATTAACTTTATGGTCAGTTTTTTTTTTATTTTACCATTTGATATAAAATCGAGAAAACTAATCAGTTGTGAATATCATAGCTCAGTGTTCTATTGAACATCCGTAAATGTAGTAACCGGATCATTGTTTCTTTTTCATTAATTTTTCCAGGTTACAAGCGCGTATTGCTCACCGCATACAGGAGCTTGAGAACCTGCCTGGGTCTCTAGCTGGTGATTTGCGCACCAAGGCCAACATTGAGTTGAAAGCACTGAGGCTGCTTAACTTCCAGAGACAGGTAAAAATGAATGGACTTAATGAGACCATATGTGCTTCGACCATAATATTTTTTTCCCCTAAGCCAAAGACAACGTATCTAACATTTTGAATTGTGTGTGCCTGCAGCTGCGTCAGGAGGTCGTGGTTTGTATGCGTCGTGACACTGCTTTGGAGACGGCTCTGAACGCTAAAGCCTATAAGCGTAGTAAACGTCAGTCTCTGCGAGAGGCCCGCATCACCGAGAAACTTGAAAAGCAGCAGAAGATTGAACAAGAGCGTAAACGTCGTCAGAAACACCAGGTATGCACAGATGATACTAACTTTTGTGAAATAAATGTATTGAAATCATTATCTCAATTTGTTTTTGTGGATTTCAGTGTTTATCACATTGTAATCAATAAAGGAAAATTGTATTTATATGAATCTAGATTAACTTGTTGTTTAACAAAAAATCTCATTACTCTCTCCAGGAATACCTCAACAGCATCCTCCAGCATGCCAAGGACTTTAAAGAATACCACCGCTCCATCACAGCAAAGCTTCAGAAGGCCACCAAAGCTGTTGCCACCTACCACGCCAACACTGAGCGTGAGCAGAAGAAGGAGAATGAGCGCATTGAGAAGGAGAGAATGCGAAGGCTGATGGTAAGATCTTCACCCTTGTATTGGCCAAAGCAGTCGGCTGCCTGACCACCCAGAGCCGTGGTTGTGCTCTGAGGTTTCTTTGGTTAAAGGGAGTTTTACCTTACAGGGAGGAGCTTGCTCTTGGAGATTTTGTTAGGTCTCTGTAATTATGTAAATATCTTCCAGCATGGTCTAGACCTGCTCTATATTAAAGAGCCTTGAGAGAACTGTTTACTCCTTTTATTTCCAATTTAGTATAATTCGATGTTATGAGCGAACAACATATGTCAACAAAATAATATGTTTGTTTGTCTTTATGCGTTCAGAGGTTTATTCAAATGCAGTAAATATCAGTGATGACACTCTCTCTAATCTCCTCCCAGGCTGAAGATGAAGAGGGCTATCGTAAACTTATTGACCAAAAGAAAGACAAGCGCCTGGCCTACCTGTTACAGCAGACGGATGAATATGTGGCTAACCTCACCGAGTTGGTGCGGGCTCATAAAGCAGCACAAGCACTCAAAGAGAAGAAGAAGAAGAAGAAAAAGAAGGTGAATATTAAATTCAAATGAAAACTGCATTTCAAGATATAATTGAACTTAATGAATTGAAATGTATTTTTAATGTTTTGATCCATATAATGTTTGGTGATCAATGTAATATTCACCACTTCAATGCAGAAGCCGGAAACCACGGAGGGTGGTGCTGCTCTTGGACCTGATGGAGAGGTGAGACCAAAGAAAAAGTTGAAACTCCTTTAGAATTTTTTTTTTGCCATCTTAATTTTTGCTGCTGTGTGATGTCATGCCATTCTAATCTAACATTGTGTTTTCTGCCAGCCTTTGGATGAGACCAGTCAAATGAGTGACTTACCTGTGAAGGTCATCCATGTGGACAGTGGAAAGATCCTCACTGGAGTTGATGCACCTAAAGCTGGTCAGCTGGAGGCCTGGCTTGAAATGAACCCAGGGTCAGTAAATTAGTGTTGAAGCGAGTGGGGTGCCCAAGGCCCCTTTTCAAGGATAACTTTACTTTGGCAGAACAGAGTTAAACTTCAATTGCTTGTACATATCTAAACTATAACAAAAACATTTTGTTTTTTTGCAGATATGAAGTAGCCCCACGTTCAGATAGTGAGGACAGTGGTTCAGACGAGGAGGAGGAAGATGAGGTATGCAATACTACAAAAACAAAATCCAAACCAGTCATTCTTTTGCTGACCTTCTCTAATGTTTTTGTGAGGAGGAGGAGGAGCAGCCTCATCCGTCTTCAAGTCAGTCAGAGGACAAGAAGAAGATCCCTGATCCAGACAGTGAAGACGTTTCCGAAGTGGATGTTCAGCACATCATCGAGTAAGAAACCGCTGGGATTAATTAAAAGGAATTAAGTAGCCTGCTGTGGTCTGACCAGCTGTCTTTGTAAACTGCATTACAGTTGAGACAAAAAACATGTAAAACTAATTCTTTTTGGGCATTTCAAGCGATTCAAAGTAGGGTTATTATTGTAGTTATAAAACAAAACACTTTAACTGGATATGTTTATGATAACGGCATACAGTTACTGTTTTTGTTCCACTACAGCATGACTAAATATTTTCCCTTGTGTTTTTCTGCCAGACACGCCAAACAGGATGTGGATGATGAGTACGGTAATGCAGCTTTCAACAGAGGCCTGCAGTCCTACTATGCCGTGGCTCACGCTGTCACAGAGAAAGTGGACAAACAGTCCTCATTGCTGGTCAATGGGCAGCTCAAACAATACCAGGTAACGACTTCAAGACTGAGAGTGTGTGTGGAATAAGCTGTTTAATGTCAGGGTGCTGTTCATTAGGCAGGGATCCATGTTTTCTTCACTATTCATTGACTGGCCTTGTCTCTGCTCAGATTAAAGGGCTGGAGTGGCTGGTGTCACTTTACAACAACAACCTAAATGGAATTCTGGCTGATGAGATGGGTCTCGGGAAAACCATCCAGACCATCGCCCTCATCACTTACCTCATGGAGTACAAGCGTCTCAACGGGCCCTTCCTTATTATCGTACCCCTCTCGTGAGTCTGCACACCACCTCCTCCTCCTCGTGTCCTGAAGCGTCCTATTGAGGTTGAAGGGACGCACGCAGCAGGCCAGTTTTGTGATCCAAACCTCTCTTTTTGTCCGTTTTAGAACACTGTCTAATTGGGTGTATGAGTTTGACAAGTGGGCACCGTCTGTTGTGAAGGTCTCTTACAAGGTCAGTTGCAATTAAATACACTATTGGTTTTTGATCCATGATATACATATGTCTGACAAATTTTAGGAAACGCCCGAAGTTGAGTAAAGAATATTAAACACATGTTTCCAAAGGGGAAAAAGGTGTCACTGAATGGCTTGAGTAACTAATATTTTGAGACTATCCTCTTAAGTCACTTATTCTCCATCCAGTTGTATAAATCCATTTGTAAATAGGATCAGGTGTTTTGGAAGAATTGTAGAATTCCATTGTTCTCATAGCTGTATGTTAGTTTTCTCTTGAATTTGTCACACAGGTTTATTATGTGGTGCTCAGATGATAGTTTGGCTTTATGAAAATGAGTGACAATCGTATATGTTCATTTTCAGGGGTCTCCGGCTGCTCGTCGGGCATTCGTTCCCATTCTGCGCAGCGGCAAATTCAACGTGCTGCTCACCACATACGAGTATATTATCAAAGACAAGCAGATTCTGGCAAAGGTATGAGTCCAAAATGTTGTCATTCGTCATGTTAAAAATTGTGCTCTTGATTCAAAACTTCCCCCTAATCTTGTATCACAGCTTCGCTGGAAGTACATGATCGTGGACGAGGGCCATCGTATGAAGAACCATCACTGTAAACTGACGCAGGTCTTGAACACACACTACTTGGCCCCACGGCGAGTACTCCTCACGGGCACCCCGCTGCAGAACAAGCTGCCCGAGCTCTGGGCGTTGCTTAACTTCCTGCTGCCCACCATTTTCAAGAGTTGTAGCACCTTTGAGCAGTGGTTCAACGCCCCCTTTGCAATGACAGGGGAGAAGGTGAGCTTCACCATAGGGTGTCAAGGGGTCTTTGAACTGCAATGTAAAACGGGCTGTAAGGATGCTTAAAATAATGTGTAGCAAATGGAGCCATCAATTTTCTACTGCTAAGAAATGTTATTTGACTTTAAATGGATCCTTCTCATATTCCCCCCAGGTTGACCTGAATGAAGAGGAAACCATCCTCATCATTCGACGTTTACACAAGGTCCTCCGACCCTTCCTGCTGCGCCGACTCAAGAAGGAAGTCGAGGCTCAGCTGCCTGAGAAGGTCTGCCTCAGTACTTGAAGCATGAATACCAATATTGAGAACGGGGGTTTTACTCCGAAAGTTCATCCTCCTTTGGTATTTTGCGGAGAGGTCCCTGAGCTTTGTCTTGTTGTTTTCTAGGTTGAATATGTGATCAAGTGTGACATGTCGGCACTCCAGAGGGTTTTGTACAGACACATGCAGGCCAAGGGAGTGTTGCTCACAGATGGGTCTGAGAAAGATAAGAAGGTAAGACAGGAGAATGAAGATTATTGCAATTGCACTGAAACAAATTTTAATGGCTTCAATATAATGTTCATTTGGTTGTTTTTCTTGCAGGGTAAAGGTGGCACGAAGACCCTGATGAACACTATCATGCAGCTGAGGAAGATCTGCAACCACCCCTACATGTTCCAGCACATTGAGGTATGAGCATGCCACCTTTTATCACATTATCCAGTTGTGCCGATGTTACCTACAAATTAACGCATGCGTTTTCTCAAATGCCTCGTTTGTCTTGCAGGAGTCTTTCTCTGAACATCTTGGTTATTCTGGGGGAATAGTGAGCGGGTACGTGCACATTTGTATTGTTTCTGTGTGTTGTGTTAAGATAGGTGCATGTTTTCTCACTCTCTCTCTGTGCCCATCCAGCCCTGACCTGTACCGCTCCTCTGGGAAGTTTGAGCTGCTGGATCGCATCCTGCCCAAGCTTCGGGCCACCGGCCACAAAGTTCTTCTCTTCTGTCAGATGACTTCGCTCATGACTATCATGGAGGACTACTTTGCCTACCGTAACTTCAAGTACCTCCGTCTAGATGGTGAGACACATTTGAAAGCTAGATTTGAGATGGTCCACTTCACAATATATGAGAGCGCTTTATTAACCTTCCTTTTTTAACTCATGATCACAGGAACCACTAAGGCAGAGGACCGTGGTATGCTGCTGAAGACATTCAATGACCCAGCTTCTGAGTATTTTGTGTTCCTGCTCAGCACCAGGGCAGGAGGTCTCGGTCTCAACCTCCAGTCTGCTGACACGGTCATCATCTTTGACAGTGACTGGAACCCTCATCAGGTACATGCAGATGTGCTTGCATCATCATAGATGTCACCGATGGTAATGCAGATGTTGCCAGCTGAGCTAGAAGGATAAAGTGCAATCAGTAACAAGGACTCGGTACAGACAAGGATGGCATGAAACGATAATCTAAATGTGCTAAAGCAATATCTTGCAATGATGTTGCATCAGTCAAGTGCTGTGCAAGAGGGACCGCCCCAAATCTACGGCACTGATGGGGAAAGCCACATCCCCCTACTACGGTCAAAGGGACTGTCAATAGAAGTGGCTGGAATATCACTATTATTATTATTTATTTTATTTATTTATGTGCAACTTTTTTTTGTTTTGTTTAATGTGGCACTGAGAGTTTGTTGAACTTGTGAATTGATTGGATTAGTCAGTGAAGACTCATCCATTATGTGTGTTTCTCCAGGACTTGCAAGCTCAAGACCGAGCACATCGCATCGGTCAACAGAACGAAGTGCGTGTGCTCCGCCTCTGCACTGTCAACAGTGTGGAGGAGAAGATTCTGGCAGCAGCCAAGTACAAGCTGAACGTGGACCAGAAGGTCATCCAGGCTGGCATGTTTGACCAGAAGTCATCAGGCTATGAGCGCCGGGCCTTCTTGCAGGCCATTCTGGAGCACGAGGAACAGGACGAGGTCGGGACTCGAGGAGGCTGCCGCACTAGGGGGGCGTGGGTGGGTGTGACATGAACCCCTTCTCACTTAGCCCACCCACCCACATCTGCCTGTGCGCTGCCAGACCTCTTCATTCGCTTCTTTTTCTCCTCCTTCCCTTCTTTTCTTATTTCCCTCTTTTTCTCAGGATTTGTGATCTTTCATCAATCCAGACCTCAGCTTTTCTCACTTATCTATTTCTACTACTGCACAAATCTTTGATGGTTAATATGATACTTTATTTTCTGCACTATTATGAAAACCCTGATTTTCCTCATTCTACTATCCCTGCTTTGCCTCTTTATCTTTTACAGGTTTAAATCCAGGCTGCAACTTATCAAACTATTCATGTTACACATATATTAAATGTGATATTTTCACTGCCTGCGTAAGAAAAATTTAGATGCATTGAATGATTATTACCCACATTGCCAAAGTCAGTGTGTCTCTACCTAGAGCACATGTGTCAAACTCAAAGCCCGGGGGCCACATCCGGCCCTCAGGACGATTGTATCCACCCCGCATGTAATTATTATATATCTATCAGAATTGGCCCGCAGGTGATTTCAGTGAGCAGCACTTATAGTACAAATCCCAGACTGCATTGCAATAACATTTTTTTGGCATCATGGAAGCTCATCATCTACTCCCTGTGTGCAACTTTGTTGACAAACCCATCGGAGTCTCATGTTCACCATGTCTGATTGAATCATAAGCTAACGCTGACCCCCAAAACAAGGCGATCCCTCAAAACACTGCTAACCCCCCCCGAAACACGGCTAACTCTCGAAACACGGCTAACTCTCGAAACACGGCTTACCCCCTAAACACTGCTAACCCCCAAAACACGGTTAACCCTCAAAACACGGCAAAGCCCCCTAAAGACAGCTAACCCGCCTAACACGGCTAACCCCAAAACAAGGCTAACCCTCAAAACACGGACAACAGACTGTCATACATACAAATTCCGTCTCGGTGTAAAAAAAAAAAGAAATAAGGAGATCCACCTGGTTGGCCCATGGTTTGGAGTAGGTTTGTAATTTCGGCCCCCTGTCTGATTGAGTTTGACACCCTTGATCTAGAGTATTTCAGAGACGCGGCTCTGAGGTACCACATAACTCCATCTTTATCCTTTTGTCACACACCCTTTTTCATTTGTTTACAGGAGGAGGATGAAGTGCCCGACGATGAGACGGTCAATCAGATGATTGCCAGAAGCGAAGAGGAGTTTGAGCAGTTTATGGTTAATCCCCACTCCCATTTCAATATTAAGATAAACACACGATCGAATCATTTCATAATCCGAACTCTGCTGGCCCACGGCCGTCTTGTTTTTCTTGTAGCGCATGGACCTAGACAGGCGCCGCGAGGAGGCCCGCAACCCGAAGAGGAAACCTCGGCTCATGGAGGAGGATGACATGCCCAGCTGGATTTTGAAAGACGACGCAGAGGTCGAGAGGCTTACCTGTGAAGAGGAAGAGGAGAAGATGTTTGGCAGAGGATCCCGCCAGCGTAAGGAGGTGGACTACAGTGACTCCCTCACCGAGAAACAGTGGCTCAAGGTACATTGTCACTTCTTGTTGTCAAACATTCCGTTCTGCCTGTAAAGAGGAAATTATGTCACTTTTATTTAAATGTGTGTTTGTAGCAAGTGTTTGACCTACCTGGATTCATTGTTCATGTTTCATCACCAGGCCATAGAAGAGGGCAACCTGGAGGACATTGAAGAGGAAGTGCGCCACAAAAAGACAACAAGAAAGCGCAAGAGAGACCGTGACCACGACGGCGGTCCAGCCACTCCCAGCTCCAGCAGCGGCCGAGGGCGAGACAAGGACGAAGAGGTGAAAAAGGCAAAGAAACGTGGCCGCCCGCCGGCCGAGAAGCTCTCGCCCAACCCTCCCTCACTCACAAAGAAGATGAAGAAAATAGTGGATGCAGTCATCAAATACAAGGACGGGTGAGCATGATACTTGTAGGGCCACCCAAACATGGTGAAGAATTTTTGAAATATAATGGTTGAAAAGTGTCTTTTAATTGTCCTGTGATACATTTTGTCAGTTGTCATTAAAGGTGCATGGGAAAATATATTTATATAACATTCTATAGGTTTAGTTTTTCTAGCTCCCCCCCCCCCTTTTTTTCATTTTATTTTATTTTTTTACAACTATCAGTGAGAGAGCATTCCAGAAATTGTAATCAATATCAAATATAATTTTGCAACAACATTCGGCATATTTTCAGTCACTTGATTTTCAATACAAGTGTACTGGTG
This sequence comes from Mullus surmuletus, assembly GCA_903171835.1. Lineage (NCBI taxonomy): Eukaryota > Metazoa > Chordata > Actinopteri > Syngnathiformes > Mullidae > Mullus > Mullus surmuletus. The sequence continues at coordinate 1,231,725 of CAESWR010000009.1, read as the reverse complement.
GGGAAATTCCTAACTCATCTGTTGTTTCTCTGCTGAAGCTGACCTATGTAGCTACTGTAGAATTGTCTGCCTGTGATGCAAACTCAAACACCATATTCTTCATCACAGAAATGGGCGACAGCTGAGCGAAGTCTTCATTCAGCTGCCATCTCGCAAGGAGCTACCTGAATACTACGAGCTCATCCGCAAACCGGTGGACTTCAGGAAGATCAAGGTAAGATGTTAGAGGTGGTTTTACAGATTTTTCTTTATTATCCGAGAGTGTTTGTGATTGCTAATATGTGTTGTTCCCAACTTCCATCAGGAGAGGATCCGCAGCCATAAGTACCGTAGCCTGAACGACCTGGAGAAGGATGTGATGCTTTTGTGCCAGAATGCCCAGACCTTCAACCTGGAGGGCTCTCTGGTGAGTGATGGACTCCATATCACCTATAAATGTCATTATCAGATGTTTGGATTTTCTCCCTCTGACAATACACAACACATCTAACCAGCTTCTCCTTCAACCCTCAGATCTACGAGGACTCCATTGTCCTACAGTCAGTCTTCACCAGCGTGAGACAGAAGATTGAGAAAGACGACGAGAGCGAGGGAGAGGAGAGTGAGGAGGAAGAGGAGGAGATAGACGAAGGCTCCGAGTCTGAATGTGAGTACAACAAAACCGCACGTCGCACATCAGACCTGAAACCGTCACATGGCGCGTTGACATTCCGCTGTCTCTCGTCAGCTCGCTCAGTGAAGGTGAAAATCAAACTCAGCCGGAAAGAAAAAGGAGAGCGCGGAGGTAAAGGACAGCGGCGGAGGGGCCGCGGTGCCCGGGCAAAACCTGTGGTGAGCGACGACGACAGTGAGGAGGAACAGGAAGAGGTGAGTTACTGTACACAAGTTTCTACCTTTCATGTACTAATATTGTAGGATGACAGTCTGATCAGTAGGTGGAGTCGAGGTCACTGTTGTTCAATTCCATACCTATGCGTTTACCATTCCTGGACACTCCCTCCCTTTTTTAACTGGCTCAGCAAAGTAATTGTTTTCCTTTTGTGTTTGTTTCAGGAGCGGTCAGCCAGCGGTAGTGAAGAGGATTGAAGTGAACCACTCCTTATTGGACCAATGGCCCACTGAGCTACTTGACTGGAATTTATATATTTTACTTAGATACAACAGGGAGACAGCCGGTGGAAAAGACCTAGTTTTACCTAGATGAGCTGATTTTAGTGAGACAATTGTATTCTCATTAAAGTATACCAATTAATTAAAAAAAGAAAACGATAAAAAAAAAAAACTTAATATGAAAGCTATGAACCATCCATTTCCATATTTAAGCCAGTTCTTTTCCCCCCCCCCATAAATAGTTGTGTGTCTCTTTGCCTTTTTTGTTTTCTCCTGTAAGTGGAAAATTGACAGAGCCTGAATTATAGACTGATCGTGGGCCATACAGCTAACAGTTTTTTTTTTTAAAGTGACATTAATTTTTGTCGTCTTTTCCTTTTGAGATAAAGCGTACATGTGAATCAGGAGTCACGGCAACCCCCCACCCCCAAGCCCCCACTCCCAATTCCCTCTTTTTTGAATGCATGTCATGTGTGTCTGTGGAAATGCACCTGGATGTGTCTTTGTTATTATCTCTGTGTAATTTAAGACTACAAGTGGGATCACGGTACATCCCACCCCGCAGCTCCTCCCTCTCAGGTTGTAAAGAGGGAGGGAGGGACAGGACCATTTTCTTGTGTCAGTGTCACTGGATTCCAAAATTTACAATAAAGGCATCTCATAATAATGGTGTGTCCTTCACTTTTTCGCACTTTGACAAGCATAAGAAGTACTTTTATCACGTTTGTACACTAGGTGGCCTCCTGAGAATGATTTGCTTCCAATTTTGGGATGACTTCCACCACCTTTTTCCCTTTTTTAGTTTTTGTCTGTGACCTCTTACTCATCTTTTCTCACTTTTTAAAGCATTTGCTCTGATTTCCATGACAGCATATCTTGACATGCTCCGATTGTTCTGATGTAGATTTTGCCATAGAGGCAAGTTTAACTTTAACTGTATGCAAGAGCCCGTTGTTGCAGAAATACTTGAAACACGATAAACTAAGTGTTTGGTAGAATATTTCCTAAAGTTTGCCCTCTGTTATAATTAACGACATCCACCTGACAAATTCATGCCTTATATTCGTAAGCATAAAATGCTTGAAAAAGTAGGAATTGCCACCCACCCTAAGCTTTATTTTTTTTCTCACTAAAGGGGGTGTTTTGTTTTTTGCAGGCATATCACATAGTGCTTGCTCTTGGGGGATAACTTGGGCCTCTGTAGATATTATAAAATGATTGCTGAGCATGGTCTAGATAGGCTCTTTGTGGCTGAACATAATTTGTTAGGAATTGGCACTATTCATGCATTGAATAGGCAGATTAATATGCTGTGACTTTACTGTTTTTACGATTCCAAAATCAGGATGATACTTGGAACCATCTCAAAGTAATTTTTATGTTTACCAATTAGTCCCAGCTAATGTCACTTTATTTCATACATTTTCTATCACTGCCTGCATCTGGCTGCTCACTGTTTATGTATTGGCCTTGACCTACTTTAACAGGACAGAACCTCAAGACAGCTGCATGTGATTACTTCAACATCCATTTAATGAAATTATTTAAATATGCTTTTTCTGTTTCTCAGTTTATTTTAATATGATAGTCTCCTTTTCAAATACTTTTGTTTCAACGTGGCCCCTCACCGTTGCAGAGGTGCCCCTGGAGTACTCCCTCTGATCTCTGCTTTCCAAGTCCCTCCTCCGAGGTTTCTGGCTGACCCGCACACATATACATCCTCCTTTCCCTCACGTGATTTTCTTAGCATGTAGGGACACATACCACAACACCTGAACAAACATGGTGGGCTCCAATGTCTTGGATTCGGCTGTGTGGGTGATTCTCATTCCCCAGCTGAGTTTTGGATGAGCGCTCACCTCAGCACGACTCTCCTTGCAGACTCATTTTCCTATGTCGGTGTGTGTTTTTACAGTTGCAGTTTTCATTATTTCGGGAGTTCGTTGGCAGCTTTCTCTGCAAATATTCTCTATTGGATGCTGCTTTTTTAAAGAATTTGGATGGGCCTTTTGTGCTACAAGATACCTTGTTGCTGAAACTTGACCTTGCAGCCCTCAACATGGAGGCGGACAAGGTCTATCAAAGTCAGTATAGGGCTATTGTTGACTTTCACAGTTATCTTCCTCTTCAACATGGTGTCATTCTTGCTTTTCTCAAGGCCAAGGTGATGACACCAGCAGCAACCTTTTCAAAGAAGTAGGTTATTTTCCAAAACCGCCTCTCCCAGACCACCAGCCATAATGACACCCGAACAGTCCAGAAGTGCAGCGCTCCTGGCAGGTGGCGTTTTGCAGTGTATGATGGATTGCTGTACACAAACAAATACGCATCTGAACAAAATCCACCCTATTCCTTGGATTCCTTGGTAGGAGTGTGACACCATACCCAATCCCCCTCCCCTTGTCTACTTGAAGTGGTTGAAGCCAAAAAACGTGCTTGACTGCTTCTGGGAGAACCTGATTTAACCTCCACGGCGAAGACGGACGGGCAACCGTTTGTTTCCAATCTAGCAGTAATGAATGTGAATGTGGAACGTGCATACTGGAGGAACGAGAAAATGTTTACACAGGCTGAGATGGGGAGGCGGAGACAGAGAGGAAGTTGTATCAGAGGCGTGTCCTCTACACTAGAGAATGTAAAGTGAATTTATCTCCCCTTTTTCGCCTTGGGGGGGGTACTTTTCCCGTTGACTGATACTGCAATCATAGTCTTTTAAAGATAAGATTAAGAAAACTCTTACAGGGAAGTCAGTGTTTTAAAGATCCATTGTCACCCACTTTTTTCAGTAGTCTAGTCTGATTAAACGCACCCCAGCAAACAGTCCTACAGTGGAATGCTGGAAAACGTTTGGAATTTTGAACGTGTGTTACTTCTTCCAGGCCCTGACGGTTTGCAGTGCATACTTCATTACTGGCAACGGCGCGGCAGCATTGGCAGTCCGCTAACTGTTCCATTAGCAGCCTCTGTGATGCACATCAGTAAGGCGGCCGCCCTTGTGTTTTCTCAAGTAGGCAATTCCACGACTTCGGCCTTGTTTGTGTTTCCTGTGCTTTGTAGAGATACCAAGCGGCAGTGGAGGTCACACATGATAAAATGGACTTAGTCAACAAAGGTTATCCAGGGTGGGCACCATGTTATCTGAATGTATATCTTCCTGTGTGATAGTGACAGGGTCGATGTGCTTGCTAATCATTTGTACCAATTTCTTGTTTCCAATGAAGTGCGCTCGTTTTGTGTGTGTGGCTTAAAAAAAAAAAATTAAATATCAATATCTTGTTATGGATCATGGGAAGGATGGTTGAAGGAAACAGCGACATCCCTTTCTCTTGTCGTATTGGTTCAAGGTTGTTTTGAAGTTTTATCTCTTATCTTTTTCCCGCTGAGGTAAATCGCATTGTAAACTATCTCATGAACCAATATGCTTTTGAGACTTTGAACCTGACATCTCGTGCTAATTGTTTTGTTGTCTTTAAATGAGTTGTGAAAATGTGTGACATAGGAATTTGTGGTTTCATGATGTATGTGGGTTTGTTTTTAACATAGTACATTTTACAGAGTGGCTTTTTATGAATGAACTCAGCATTAAATGAGTTGAAAGTAATATATGTGCTAACCTATATACTCCAAACCAAACCTATACTGACGTGACAAGTGATACATGTATCACATACAATGGACTACTTTCTCATCCTTTGTGTGTGAGTGAGTGTGTTATGATTGTGTGCTATTATTCCAGTATTGCACATCTGCTAGAGTGGTTTAACTGCCAAGTTTCCAGACATTTCCTGTGCTTAGAGTAGACAAACTGTGTGTGTGGAATCTGTCACAGAGCACATCAGGGGACAGAAATGGACTTTAAACCAGGATAACTTGTTTCAGGGGTTTGAAGTATGAAAATTATTCATTTCGTTAAAAAGTTTTTTTTTTTAAATCTCAGCCTTTTATGAAGAAAGAATGCCGTGTTTGATAGTGTCTTGTGAAGAATAAATATACTGTTTAATTAAACATTAATAATGAGATTTGTTAAATAAAATATAAGGATCCCCTGCGCACAGATTGCCCGTTTTGCCCTGTAAAACACGTGTTCAAAGGAGGTGAATTGAAACCGTCCAGAGTTCAGGCTGCTGTTTCCAAACATCCCGTGTGCATGTGCGCGCCTCACCCTCCGTCCGCCTGAAAGGGTTAGATTCATAGTAAAAAAGAGAGAAAAAAACATCTCCACACACGGTTCGCCCCGCCCCCCTGATTGTTGAGGCAATGTGCCTCAGAAATCACACCACTCCAAATCCCGCCTTCCCCTATCTTGGGGCCCCCGTGGGTCCCACCCACCCCCCCATGGGTCCCACCCACCCCTGGACCACATTGAAATGGGTCTGATGTTGCCAAACATTACAGTGCGTGAGCATCCTTCCTCAGACCTTCCAGCAGGAGCATCTCAGAGCTTAGCGGGCAGCTGGTGTCACTCAGCGGTCACACATCCCGACACCGCCACAATAAACCCCGACAGAGGTCTTAGAGGGGCTTCACACACGCAATATTTCCCATTGCGGCTGGAAACCATGGGGTCTTTCCAAGCGTCACTGGTGTTTCTCTTCTGCGTCCTTGTTCACACAAGTAAGTTCATTTTTTTTTTATTTTTTTTTTTACCCATCTATTCATCTTTATTGTTCAATTAGCAGGTGTGTTGATTAATTCCACCGGTGTGTTTTGCTCCAAAAAATGTGTTATTTAATATAGGCAAACGTCAGCGTGAATATGATTTAGGCCAATTATTCTGCGTGTTTAAATTGCCCACTCCTCTGACAGCAGGGTGGTGGGGGGAGGGCGCAACTATTCACAGAATGTAGGTCAAATCTCCCACTCTGCCTTTCTCCCGGCGGGGAAGATTCCAGACGCGGGTTTCCATCATTTATTATATTTTCTTTAACCACGGCGCATTTTTTATGTGAACAAACGCAAACTTTTACAGGTGCTTTGATTTTTTTTCCTCTTTTTTCCCCCTGTTTTTTTTCTGCTGCTTTTCATTGACTCGCGCTCAGCCTCCTCGGCCAATCAGATCGCAACAGCGGTTTAAAGATGTCAAGCGGGTTTGTGAAAAGCCGGGTGTGTGTGTGTGTGTTCCCCCCCAACCTGCCATTCATAATGTGGGAATGGGCGCCAGTTGCCTTTTCATGGGAACGCCAGTGATTCATTAAAACAAGAAGGCAGGTGTACCTTTTCTCATGACGCCTCCATGATGCAACATCTTGCATATTTGCATTACACGTCACCCCCACCCCCACTCCTCTGCTGCACCCCCTCTTTTACCTTCTACGCCCGCATATTGTGAAAACAAATGGCATCTCTCCAGTTCCACCTTCAATACAAACACACTCTTGCGGGCACCATTCCTCAGTTTTTGGTCACACAGTCAGACCAGTTCTTAGTTGGTTCTTGGAAATGGTGAAACGTGTTGGAACCGGCCATCACACATGTATTACCGCCAGACAAAAAAACGCTTTATGGTGACAACTGCCAACAGATTGTGAAATGGCAGGGATACTGCACATTTGGGTATTCTTCTTTTTCAGGTTCAGTTTTTGTTATTATTTAGCCTCTGAGGGGCTCCCAATATTTCCTGTCACACTTTGTGCTCACGCGGTGTACGATCGATTAAACACACAGACAAATGAGCAGGCACATTTGTTATTTTCCCCATGCCGCTCCGTTCTCGATCAATATCAGCGCTGGTGTTCCAGGCTGTCTTTCAAGGTCTGAACTTTAAGCTCATTGAGTAAATAGTGGCAACTGGTTTGGCCGCACGTGTTGTTGGTGTCAGAGAGATTCCAATGTTTATTTGAGATAAAACAGAAGTTTTTACACCTGTTCTGAATTTAAGTTGAGTTTTCCCCCTTTATTTTGCAGTTCCTGTGCGTCACCCTGAATGGAATACTTTGGATAAGAATGTATATCTCCACACAAGGGTTGACGACCTTTCCGTTAGCGAGGTTGACCCTGAAAAGATAAAAGCCTTTCACGTGAAGTCATAAAAAATGTTTTTATGGTTCGACGTTGAGTTGTAGACTAACTTCACAGCTACAATCATACCGTTAATGACAAAGGGAAAATTGCAGTAGATTGAATGAGTAAATCTCTTTGTTTAGTGTACTGCGTAAGCATCAGCCATGACCAATGGCACCAGATGTTTGACTCATGATTTATTATTCTCTAGGACAGTGAGCGATAAATAATGCAGCATCTGTCTTTTGACATCCATATGTGTGTCTTAAATGTACATAAATATTTAAGATGGGTTTATTTCTATGATTAAAATGCCACATGCTACACAGTGATGATGCTAGATGCCAAGATCTTGGTGGCGCTACTGTAGAGTGGAGCACTTCCCTCTAGCCCCTGTCAGAAACAGGTGGCCATTCAGGGTTTACACCCCCCCCCCCCAACCCTATCCCACTGCCAGAGGCCTCATGCATTTTTCCCCCAAAGTTGTTGTCTCTCATGTAGCCTACAGACTATTTCATCCTTCCAGTTCAGCAGGTTCATGCACTCCATTAAAAATGGGGGTCGGGAGGGCAAACTGCGTCCCCAGCAGCTGAGGGGACAGAGACCCTAAACACCAGAAAGCCAGATTTATTTTGTGATCATGAACTTGGCAAATCAGCTGCTTCCTTCTTCCAGTTCAAACTACAATGTTAGTGAGACGAAAATGGCATTCACGTTCATTCAAAAAGGTTTTTTTTCTCCCAAAATAAAATAGTGGACCGCAACTCAAGACATCAAAGTAGTTCCACAGATAATAAAACATTGAGTTTTTGCCAAAGAAGGTAGCGCTGTATGGCTGGCAGCGTCCCATGTGTTTGTCTCCCATCATCATTATTTTGCTGATCCAGAGAAATAGCTCAACATCTTGTACGTGGATTAGCCCACATTTCCATTCTGACTTTGTGTTCCTCTGATTTGCCTCTTTGTCTTCGTTAAAAGTGCACCATTAAACGGGGTACACACACTCATGGTGGGATGAACTGTGAAAATACTGGCAGCATTTAGCTCCTAACACTGTTGCGCTGTGTAGTCTCTTGAGATTTGCAGCTGCGCCGTGTGTTTGAGTGTGTCAGCAGTGCTCCGTGATGGATTATAACCAAAGCAGTGTATGGTTTCACTGAGTTTGTGTTTATACCTGTTTCTCATAGATGCTCTGATGACATGTGGAACCAGACAGTTCCAGTGTGGGAATGGGAGATGTGTCACAGACAGATGGGTGTGCGACGGCACAGATGACTGCGGGGATGGCACGGATGAACTTCCTGGCACTTGCAGTGAGTATAACTTTTGTTGGCATTATATAGCTGAACGCAAAAGGTTTGACTCCAGCCTTTCAAAAAATATTGTTGTGCAAAGATATGACATATCCAAATGGCATACAATAAGCTTTTCATTGAAAAAAAAATCAATTGTTTCTCAAATTTTTGCATTCAACTGTAACTTGTAACTCCCAAAATCCCCCTGTCTGATATTTATCTCTCTGTTTCTCTGCCGTTTTCAGTGGACAAAAAATGCAGAGCGACAGAGTTTAGTTGCGCGGACCGCCTTAACCAGTGCATCCCGAGCACGTGGCGCTGTGACGGCAAAGCTGACTGTGAGAATGGAGCTGACGAAGACAGCTGTGGTGAGTGCTCGCCTCTCGCCTGACTCCGCTGCCTCCTTTGCTCACTTCCATGCTCTTCCTCTGACTGCATTTGATCATCCTTTCTCTTCTACGGCAGCACCCAAACAATGCACAAGCACCGAGTTCAGCTGTACCAACGGCCAGTGCGTGTCGGCCTCCTTTGTGTGCGACGACGAGGCCGACTGTGACGACGGCAGCGATGAGGCCTCCTGCCCGCCTGTCACCTGCAGCAGCGCATCCTTCCAGTGTAACAATAGCGTCTGTATCCCGCGCCTGTGGGCCTGTGACGGCGACGCAGACTGCTCTGATGGTTCGGATGAGTGGGCCCAGAACTGTGGCACGGCAAGGCCGTCCACCGTTGCCGCTCATCGTTGCTCGCCTCTGGAGTTCCACTGTGGCAGTGGAGAGTGCATCCATGGCAGCTGGAAGTGTGATGGAGGGGTTGACTGCTTAGATCGATCGGATGAAGCTAGCTGTGGTGTGTATGATTCGGTGCTGATTAAGGCGCGTCTTGCTTTAAAAGAAGGATATTCTCTGATATTAATTTCAAATTTCACCCCTTCAGCTCGTCCTACCTGCCGTCCCGATGAGTTTGAATGCGGAGACGGCACCTGCATCCATGGAAGTCGCCAGTGCAACCACCAATACGACTGCAGGGATATGAGCGATGAAAATGGCTGCGTCAATGGTATTAAGGTCCCCCCTGCACCTGCTTTAAGTCTGTTTCTGTTAAAAATCTATAAACCTGATCCTTTAATTTTTTACAGCAACCCATTGTGAGGGCCCAACCAGGTTTAAGTGCCGCAGCGGGGAGTGTATCAGCATGGAGAGGGTGTGTGACAGCCGGCGTGATTGCAGGGATTGGTCCGATGAGCCTCTTAGGGAATGCGGTGAGTACACTGGCCTTCGTTCATAACTCTCCGGCTAATTACTGCTTTTTTGTGTTTAATGAGGGTGTCTACAGCCTTAGAATGTGTGTTATTTCCTCAGACAAAAAGAGGCAACGCTTCAAACCTTTTCTTCCTCCTCCTACAGGCTCCAATGAGTGCCTGTTCAACAACGGCGGCTGTTCTCATATCTGCAAGGACCTTAAGATCGGCTACGAGTGTCTATGTCCTGCAGGGTACAACCTGGTTGACACCAAACGCTGTGAAGGTGCAAAAAAAATATTGAAAAATCTCACTGTCATTAATTCATGTGCTTTTCCGCTGTTCACTTGCATTGTGCTATTGAATTAAATTTTTTTTTTTTTTTTTCAACTAGATATTGATGAGTGTGCCAACCCGGACACCTGCAGCCAGATCTGCATCAACCAGATGGGAAGTTACAAATGCGACTGTGAGGAAGGTTACCAGGTTGACCCATCAACGAAAGCATGCAAGGCCATCGGTAAATATCGTCCTTCTACATTTTGGATCATTGTAAGACCGCAAATCTCACTAGCTTGACTCTACTTCTTTGATTGCACAGGTACAATAGCCTACTTATTCTTCACCAACCGTCATGAAGTCAGAAAAATGACTTTGGACAAAAGCGAGTACACAAGGTTGATCCCACGTCTTAAGAACGTTGTGGCTCTGGACATGAACATAGCCACCAAAGAGATCTACTGGTCTGACATCTCCCAAAAGAAAATCTACAGGTAAGCAAAGTGTCAGCTGCCGAGAAAACACTGTTTTTGTTTCTGTTTACTCCTGTTTGATACCAGTTTTTCGCTTTCACTGCAGAGCTCCGATGGACTCGGCCGAAGACCCAACCCAACACAGCATCGTGATCGGGAGCGGCGTTGATGCTCCTGAGGGCATTGCCTTTGACTGGATCCATGGCAACCTGTACTGGACCGACAGTGTCCGTAGCACCATCTCTGTGGTAAATGCTGATGGTAGTCGTCGGAAGACCCTCTTCCAACGGGATTTATCGAAACCCCGCGCTATTGTGGTTGACCCCCACAGCAAGTAAGCCCAACACGCTGGTACACAAATGTATTTATAAACACATTGTACTTAAAAAACGTTTTCATTTATAATGAAACCATATTTTGGTCTTCAGTTTTGTTTACTGGACTGACTGGGGGAATCCAGCTAAGATAGAGAAAGGGGGTCTGAACGGAGGTGACCGGACAGCTCTGGTTACAGACAACATCGTGTGGCCAAATGGAATTACACTGGGTAAATATACAATGGCATTCACATCTCTCCGGTATAAAAGTTTCCCATCCATTTATGTAAGCGTGAATGCCAGTGGTCTCTCTGGCCTGACCTGTCGCACCCCCACCCCCCCTGCTCCCCAGACCTGTTGAACCAGCGGCTCTACTGGGTGGACTCCAAGCTGCACACCCTTTCAAGTATTGACGTGCAAGGCGGTGGTCGACGCACCCTCATCGTCGACGAACACAAGCTGGGTCACCCGCTCGGGCTCACAGTGTTTGAGGTAGATATTTACCGCCTGATAAACCCTGTTACACATAAACCCAGAAGTTGTAAAATGCGACATCCTGTGAAGCGCTTGTAAACAGTAGTGTTCATTACAACACCTATGAAAGTAGTGGTCATAAAACAGGCTTCTTCTTCTCTTCTCTGCGTGCATTAAGGAAAGAGTGTTCTGGACAGACGTCAGCATCAATGCCATTCTGAGTGCAAACCGGTTGACTGGCGAAGACATCATACCAGTGGCAGAGCACCTGTCATCGCCAGAAGACATTATTCTCTACCATAACCTCAAACAGCCCATCGGTGAGTGTTGGAAATGGTTAAGAAAGGTTTTGTACATTTTGTATAAATAAAAAGCAACATCGAAACCATAAAATATCAAGGCTGCGTGTGTGTTCATTAAACACTCATAACCCACAATGGTCCAAGAGCTGCTTGGCCTTTAAAAGGAGAACACGGCTAAACATCATATCTCTTTCGTTTGCAGGGAGGGATTGGTGTCAAGTGTCCAATGGTGGCTGTGAATTCATGTGCCTAGGAGCTCCTCAAGTGGGCAGACATCCCCCCAAATACACTTGTGTCTGTCCAGATGGCATGATGCTCCACAGAGATATGAGGAGTTGTGTACCCGGTATGTTCATTGCCAAAGAAATGGTTACAAAATCATAAGTAAGAAATTTTCTGACCCCTCTGCTATTTTTATCTCTTCTCCACCAGCGGTGACAACACCTACAGCTCCCATGGCTCCTACAGAAGCAACCGACCCACCTCGCCTGCCACCAGCACCGACTAGGACCACAACCAAGCCCCAGATCCGCACCACCGTGCCGCCCACTGCGACCAGCTCGGTGGCTAAGCCCAAGCCTCCAGTCAGGATCACCACCACGCCTGCTCCCAAGACCTCTCCACCCAAACCAGTGAGACCCAAAGTGCCCCAGACCACCACCTCCACAACCACTCCAGTCACTTCTTCAGGTCAGTTTAAGAACCACAGTGTATTTTGCCCTTGTTTTGCATAGACACTTTAAAATAACGTGAACCCTTTTCCGAGGGATGTTGTATCAGGGAATAACTAACCGGAAGCAGGAAGCATCCTGTAGGGTCGGAACCCTACATGAAGCAGTTAGTTATTCCCTGATTACATAAAGTGAAACGTACTTTTAAATCGAAACTTGTAGATGCAACACCCATTGTAAATTCAATGAAGACATTTTTGCCAATAGACAGAATATGCTACTAGTGTATACATTTTGAGTGACTGTGTTTACTTTTTCCTCAGACGCCAAACCTGAATTTGCAGCAGCGATTCCCAAGAGTGCCTCTCCCACCCCAATAGCTTTGTACATTGTTTTACCTTTGGGTGAGTTTCTTGGCACTCCCTCGACCTAATGAACTCATAATGGCAAAAGAATGGTCATGCGTGATTTCATTCTGCGTGTCTCTTACTCTTGTAGCCGTCATGTGCATCATGGTTGCCATCAGCGTGTTTCTATGGAGGAACTACAGGCTGAAGAACACCAACACCATCCACTTTGACAATCCGGTGTATCAGAAGACTACTGAGGACCAAGTGCATATTTGGAGGAGTCACAGCCCCGATGGCTTCTCCTACCCTAAAGTAGGTCCACTATCTACATATCATTACATCTTATTAAATAATAAAACATTATAATATATTATTATCTGTGATGCATAGATACATTATGATTGATAATGCATCATAACGTTTTCTATAGCAACTGCTACTCTTCGACAAAAGAATAATTCACTTTTTTTGTTCTAATCCGTGCTTTCATTAGTGAAATAAATATGAAATAAATGTTGTGTCTGACATTCTCCTTATTTGTTGTCTAACAGAGGCAAGTTGTGAGCCTGGATGAAGAGGCAGACAATCCCGCCTTCACAGAAAACTGAAAAAAGGTGGAGAGCGGGAAACAGGTGCCTCAGTGATAAGCTACCTTGGATGTCCTATTTACTTTTTACCTCACTTAGCACAGATGTATGGAAGTGAAAGCCACGATGACACAAGCTTTAACAACTATATCCTCACAAACGCTCTGCAGTGGCAAAACCAGGGTCAAACATGTTTGTCTTCAGCTACATGTGTGTTTTTTCTACCCCGTCAAAATAAGATTATACAATCCATTTCCACTTTTGTTTTATTTGATGCAACATAGGATTGGGAATTATACACAGTTTAGCTAAGATCGAAATGTTACTTTGTCCATTAATTTCCAGTAGAAACGGAGCAGTGGTCGATGGTACGTTGTGGTATCTTGCACTACTAAAAGTTTAAAGAAGTTTTTGGAAACATGTAGAACTTCCAAATTGACGGTAGTTTGAGCATGAGTAAGTGAGGGCAACAGTTCGACATTCCCTCCTCTCCATAAATTTAGACGCCTACCACCACCTTTAAAGCGTGTCTCAAAATGTCTCACTGTTCTTTTAGGTAACAGAAACAAGAAACCCTGAGATTTTTGGAGAATGCTGACGCAAGGGATCATTTCTGAGTGCCAGTTTACTTAGTCTGAACTCAGTCAATTTTATATTATTTGAGTGTTTTATACCACACATTACAACAGTAGTGTAGCAAAGATGTCACCCAAAGGGACCTCAAGTAAACCACACACTATTTTTGTGCCTTGAGTATACTGACAGCCTGTGGCTTGTAATGATCCTATTTTCAGATTTGTTTTGTTTTGTTTTTTTGAGCTGACCAAGTGTCCACTATCTGCTGGATACTTTTCTAGCTCGTTCCCCCTGATTTGCGATTGGCTGCCTCACGACTGGAAAGCCAAGCTTAAATTTTCCTCACCTATGCCCCTCTCAGGAGGACCTGTACATTCCTCAGAGAAAGAGGGGCTTTGATGCAAACACATGTGACCAACGGGGCCTCAACTGTTCTATATCGTAACACATGTAGGATTCTGCTTTGAAGCCTGTACCCACAAACCTCTCCTTCCCAGAATTCCTGACAAAAAAAACAAAACAACCCTGGCCCATCACAGGTCTCAAAGGCTGCTCTAGCATATGCATTTTTACTGCTGACAAATGTGTGCCTTTTATGGAATTGTTTTTTTTGTTGTTTTTTTTGCCATATGTTCATTTTGGTGCTAATGAATTCAGTGAAATGTGTGAAGTCTGCCTGTTTACAGTGAACTGTTACATGCAGGTGAGGTTACACCGAAGAGAGAAGTTATTTTGATGTAGTTAAACGTCCATCAAGAGGCTTTTAAATAGAATTCAATGTGCTAGTGAAGCTGTACATAAAGAGGAAATCATTTTTTTGCAAAAGTGTGTGTAAATATAATGTTGATAAATGTAAATATTTGTTCTTAACTGCTCTTTTGGATGCTGCCAGTGTTATAGCCTTTGTTGTGAAAGTGCTGTACATAAATAAATGCTTCTATTTATTATAGAACCACTACACTCTGGTTTTTGCTTATTTCATGACTCTGCCTTATTTTCATTGAAGCTGATCAATCTCTCACCTTTTAATTAATGATTTGTGTTCAAATTTTCTATCCATTGCTTTTGACCTGTTATAACCTTTGTTTCTTGCCATTTATGTGTATCAAGATATTTAAAAGATTTAATTTTACTATTCTTCACCTATAGTACACTATTTCATTTGTCTTTCCATTACTTTTATTGTTAGAAAATGTGTAGAAAATCACCACCAAACCACTTGGGGTATGTGTAAGACAAACAGTTGTGATAAATGAACCCCACTAAAAAGTTAGCAGCTGTGGTATGCAGACACGGCTGAAAACGTGACTGTTTTTTTCTTCTTCCCCCCCTCTCTGTTTTTTGGGGGGAGGGCTGGCTGTTTTTCTTAGAAAGACCAGACGTCACACTGGAAGAGGACAGAGGTTCTTGGAAATTCTCAAGCACTTGGAGATCCCAATTGGGATTAATAAAAACACAGTGTTTGTCTGTGTGAAAGCCTGCATCTTATTTGATTTTATATACTGCAGTGGCAGTGTGCGAGTGTTGCGAAATCTTACAAAGTGTTTTTTAAATTCTGAACACATTTGTTTTTCTGTTTTTTTTGGCCTATAGTCTTTTTGAATCTGATCAACAACATTAAAGGAGCAGGGTCAGACATGACTTGAAAACAGGATTTTTATAATGGCACAACTAAAGGTGTAATGACTTTCTGAGCAGCCACCGGAGAAGGGACGAGTAGCTGTGCAACCCCGACAGTCTGTTGTCAAGTGCAAAGTTCAAGGCTGAGGTAGAACAGAAGGGTTGAGCTGATATACCTAAATGAGGAAAAGGATGCAGAGACACATTTGTGTTTGTGTGTAAGCAATAGGGATATGAAAAGAAGCGCCATACTCTCCGATTTCCTTTAAAAGTCAATCCATTATTGTCTATGATACATTTGTGGTACCACCAGTCAGCAGGAGCTTTTCCTGAGAAATCTCGTGTTTCAGGATGAACGATGTCATCACGTTGTCAAAACGTGACGTCTGCAATGTGATCTGCTTTAGTTGACATTGATGACAGTAATCTCTGTTTTTCAAAGTAAAGTTTTCCGTGATTTCTTGACATCGTTAATCATTAATTGCGTTAATGAGTTCATGTGTGTCTGGATCATTCTGCCTCCATTCATAGATGAATGGAATTTAATAACTATTGCGCAACTCATCAAGAAGTGTATGTTTACTATGCATATGTTTGTATAAAGACCGTTCTCTGTGACTTTTTACATACTAATACTTTGCTCAATCAAAGCTGTGTGTGATCATGTTATTGTTTTGTTTAAGATATTATTATATATATGCAGGTATGTAATTTTATGTGTATATATTATATAATATATATATAATATATATATATATATATACACATATTATATATTATAACATTTCATTTATTCTAATATGTTTTTAAAATTACATACCTGCATGATTCTCAGGTGTTTATGCCATGTGATTTGTAAAGGGTAGGCAATGACGTTAAATGCTCACATGACCGACCCCACATAAACAAAACCCACCGTCTGGATGTCAACTTCACTTGCTGACCTTTGTTCACACTCTGTTTTGTTGGAAAGAGGTACATATTGTCGGTCAAAATGTCTGATCCAACACAGAACTTCTGCTATTTGAACTAATCGGTAATTGCACAATCACAAAGCTGACACACTGATGTAGCAGGTGTTTCTCTCTACTAGGTCAGTGTGAAATGTTTATTTGAGTAATTTGCACTGATTTCCAAGTACAACAGATAGTTTTGATGCTTGTTGCAGCTGCTACAAAGCTTTTTTTTTTTATGTTTCATCTACTGAAACATTAAACATTGCTCCTGTCTGTGACCTCAGGATACACGTGAATTGGCACGTGTGTTTACACTTAGTTTTATCGTCTACTGTGGAACCAGCCAGAGCCATCTGACAGTAATCAGAGGCCAGTGCATGCCCGCTGCTTACCCCACTGACATCCCTGAACGATGGATCGTTTCATACCCATTTAGGGAACGTTTTTCACATCTTTTGCAGATAGTTCGCTTGGATCATGTTGATTTATTACAAACGTGAAAAAAGGAAGAGAGAAAATATACTGCATAGAAAATCAAAGGTATAATCAAACAATGACTATAAACAATGGGTAAAGACAAAGAAAAGTACAGGTATTTAGGTGACTCTGTGAGCCAAGTCAATTTTATTTTGGTCACTCTTCCAACGGATCTCACTTGTTGGTCTGTTGTTGGTTTGTTTTTTGTTTTGTTTTTAGCTCTGCATGGAAATTAGGGTTGTGGGTACATGGATCTGGGCCATTTCTTTACGAGAATCTCAAAAGAAAACCCAACTGATGTGATTGTGGTATCTGCTGAGGCTGAGGATGATGTGTTATTTTTCCTAATGATCGGCAGCCATGAGAAATGTACTTCATAATGTCCTTCTTTTATTATGTTCC